>CM070020.1:9317418-9917418 GCA_036247105.1 Cirrhinus mrigala | reverse complement strand
AGGCATAGAAGAGATGTTTTTTTTCTCTATCTACCTAGGCTTTCTCAAGCCAAACTCAAAGTTTGTCTTCACAATTTTATTTGTCATTTTTATGTACTTCAGGCTTTTATAAGTTGCCAGTAATTTTATGTATAGTATGAAAAGATTTGTAAATGATTATTGCCCTTTTTTAGTGTGATCCAACAAAACATAGTATTATTCTGGGAGCTGTCAATGAGCCTGGGCACTGGATATTGGCAGTAAGACCTTGATCTGTGTATTGCTAAGCTTTGTGGATAACTACAATATTATTAATGGCAGTGAAAGTGAATCTAAGGTTACAATTCTACAGGTAATCTTTCCTTCTGAGAGAAGGAGCCTCATACTGGACCCCCTGGGAAATGATTCTGCCAAACTCAAACAGTGTTTGGAGTCGACAAGGTAACCACTGAATTCATAAATGTAAAGTGTCTGTAAAAAAAAAAAAAAAAATGTGACCATATGCAATTGTCGTATTTTAATTTTTTCTTGTATGTGTCAGGGCCTTTATGAGAAAACAAAGCTGCCAGGTGTCCAGGTGGACAGCCAACACAAAGACACACAGCCTCCAAAAAGATGCCACCTCATGTGGCATATCTGTCCTGAAAGTAAGTTTGCTTTCGTTCTGTATTTTATTGTATCTGTAAAGTATTTAAAAACAATGGGTCTCATTCACATTTGTGTGTGTGTTGATTTGCATAGGTGTGATTTCCTGTTGTTTAAAGTTATTTTTGGATATTTATAATAAGTTTTATTTTAGAAAGTTTTGGTGAATCATTTTTTTATGCAGATTTCACACACTAATTTGTGCATAACCGTGATCGCCATGACGCTGCTAAATGAGTCTGGTAATTAATAATTAAATAATAATTTGGAGAGTAATATAGATATTTTTAGATAGATATTTTGACATATTTTGACATATAATTGTGCAAATTTCTCCAAAATGTTAATTCAACTTTCTATTTAATACATTATTAATTGGCAAACAGTCAAAATGGCTGTTTCCATGGGTAGCACTTATTTTTTTCACTATTAGCATCTCACCATAAAATGACTAAAGAGTTTCAATATTTTTCCTATTTAAAACTTGACTCTTCTGTAGTTGCATCGTCTACTAAGACTGGCGGAAAATGAAAATTTGTGATTTTATAGGCCGATATGGCTATCTTTATATAGCCTATATGACGCACACACACAGGATTGTGGGAAATCGAAGGCAGCGAAGGATACATCCATGCTGCCTTAAAAATTTGATCAAAAGAAGGTACCTCCGGAGACAGGAAGTGAAGCAGAATTTGGATTCGGATGTTCCTTGATGCCTTCCTGCCTTGGAATGCTGCCTCCGAAGACAGCGTTTTTAGAGCTTTCAGACGCAGCCATTATCATGGTAGCAACATAGTAGTAGCTTTCTAATATGCTAGAATCATACTAACAACATCCTAATAACTTGATAATCATGCTATTAACATGCTAGTAACATGCTAAACATGTTAGCAACATGCTAGTAACATGCTAATCATGATGAAATCATGTTAACAACATGCTAGTAGAATGCTAATCATGCTAGAAACTTGCTAATCATGCTAGAAACCTGCTAACAACATGCAAGTAGCATGCTAATAATGCTAGAATCATGCCAGCAACATGGTAGTAACTTGTTAATCATGCTAGAAACGTGCCTGCAACAGGCTACTAACATGCTTATCATGCTAGCAACATGCTAATAAAATGCTAGTAACTTGCTAATCATGCTAAAACATGCTAGCAACATGCTTGTAACTTGCTAATCATTATAACAACATGCTAGTTCTGTCTATCTATCATCTATCTAATCTTTTGAAACTTTAAATTACTTCAAACTGAAAACCTTCTAGCTTTTTAAAACTTTTTAAACGTTGCGTTTTAGCTTTCTCAAGCCAACTTCAAAGTTTGTCTTTCCAAACTTTTAAATCTAGTTTTAATGTATTATCGTAATTATGAACACATTGGTTTGTAGTGCAAACAGTTTTACTGTTTACACGTTGTTATTCTTCTCTTTCCTTATAGCGGATAATGAACCAGAAGTCTCGCCCATAGGCTTACTTCTGTGTTGAAGAAAAAGGTGTATAGCATGATTTCATGATTATAGTAAGATTAGGCTCATTATTATAAGATTCTTGGTGGAGATGGTTAGGCTGTGTGTCATCTGTGCGCTCTTCCTCCTGCTCCTTGGTCGCACAGACACATTTCCTAAACGGGGCGAGGTGACGGCAGTCTGTCTGTCACCAGGACAATACCTATGTGAGCGAGAAAAGGAAGGGCTTCTCCATCATTCCCATCACAACAGGGCTCCAAACACTAAACTTCCTAAGGGCCAACAGTGCCACCCAGCTTTGGCACTAAAATGCTAAAGGTGAAAAAGGTGCATACTGTTGCCGTTTTTGCTTGTCACATTGAAGATAAACAGTTTGTAAAAGTGCACTTGACTGTTTGAGGACTGGCGGTGTGTTATTGGCTTGTTATGAAGGTTGTGAGACATGTAAACTGATTCAGGAATATGAGCTATAAACAAACAAGGGAAGGATGTTGGGAGGGTTAGGGTTCATCATATTCTGGCTTCAAGCACAAATGTAGCTTTCACGCACACCTCGTGTTTTCCGTGCTCGCAGGAAGTACATACAGTCTCCGAGCTCCACAGCTTATCAGAGTTCTTCATTTCCTTTGCTCCAAATGAATATTACTGCTTAGGGATCATGTATAATTTCCTGCATTTTTTTCCAATTAATTAACCAAGAGAAAGTAAAATAACACATTTACATTACGTAAAACATCTATCTGTCTGTCTGTCTATCTATCTATGTGTATAAACAATTTATTCATATATATATATATATATATATATACACACTGCCATTAATACAGAAAAAATAGTAATATTGTGAAACATTATTACTGTTTAAAATAATGTTTTTCTATGTTAATATATTTTAAAATGTAATTTATTTCTGTGATGCAAAGCTGAATTTTTATCAGCCATTACTACAGTCTTCACTGTCACATGATCCTTCAGAAATCATTCTAATATACTGATTTATTACTTTTATTATCAATATTGGAAACACTTGTGCTGCTTAATATTTTTTGGAAGCTCTGATTCTTTTTTCAGGATTCTTTCATGATAAAATGTTAAAAAGAACAGAATTTATTTAAAATATAATTTTTTTCTAAGCTATTGTTATCACTTTTGGTCGATTGAACACATCCTTGGTGAATGAAAGTATTGATTTCTTTCAAAAAAAGAAAGAATAAAACAATTTATTGACCACAAACATTTAAATGGTAGTTTAAGTTGTTATTACGTTGTTAAAAAATATTTTTGTTTTAAATAAATGCTGTTCTTTTTAACTTTTTATTTATTAAAGAATCCTGAAAAAAGTATCGCAGGTTCCAACAAAATATTAAGCAGCACAACTGTTTTCAACATTGATAATAAATCAGCCTGTTATATTGATTTCTGAAGGATCATTTGAAACTGAAGACTGGAGTAACGATGCTGAAAATTCAGCTTGGCATCACAGGAATAAATTACATTTAAAAAAAGAATATTCACATAGAAAACATTTACATTTACATTGAAATAATATTTCACAATATGACTGTTTTTTTCTGGATTTTTGATCAAAGAAACGCAGCCCTTATGAGCATAAGAAACTTCTTTAAAAAAATAAAAATTCTTACTGATCCCAAACTTTTGATTTATAGTCTCAGATCGGGAAAGTGTATTTATTTGTTTAATTAAAGGACACATTCATTTGATCAAAAGTGACAATAAAGGCATTGATAATGTCAAAAAAATAAAAAATAAAATAAATAATGCTATTTAAAATAAATTTTGTTCTTTTAAACTTTTTATTCATCAAAGCATCCTGAAAAAAAATGTGTGTATAATAATAATAATAATAATAATAAATGCTTGAGTTATGTTAAATTGTAATAATATTTCACAATATGTGACCCTGGACCACAAAACCAGCCAATAAAAAAAAACAGCCAATAATACATTGTATGGGTCAAAATTATAGATTTTTCTTTTATGCCAAAAATCATTAGGATATTAAGTAAAGATCATGTTCCATTAAGACAATTTCTAACCGTAAATATATCAAAACTTAATTTTTGATTAGTAATATGCATTGCTAAGAACTTCATTTGGGCAACTTTAAAAGGAATTTTCTTAATATTTTGATTTTTTTTTTTTTTTGCACCATCATATTCCAGATTTTCAAATAGTTGTATTTTGGCCAAATATTATTTTATCCTAACAAATGCATCAATAGAAAGCTTATTTATTCAGCTTTTAGATGATATATAAATCTCGATTTAAAAAAAATTACCTACATAAGTGATGTTGTAGTCCATGGTCACATATAACTGTTTTTACTGTTTTGTTTTTTTTAATGAAACAAATGCAAGTTTGGTAAACATAAGAGACTTCTTTTACTGCCTTTTTTACTGCCTTACTGCCCACAAACAGCAATGTATTTATAAACAGTAAAAGTTATAAACCGCACCAGAGGATTTCTGGCCCCTTATATAAAGGGGGTCAATCTAACTTCATAGTTTAAAATGGAATCTTCTAAAATTATCTTTGACAAAAACATCACGTATGCATCTAATTAAAGGCTCTCTCCTATTGGGACCGTTTTGTTTTTCTTGTTCAACAATGTGTAAATCCCTGCGTTGCCACTTCCAGAGTCCCTTCCCAAGGAAAATAGCCCCCCGGTGGCAAGATGCTTCATTAATCACTAAAACAGAGGTGGTATATCGTGGCCTTTGGGAGTCTGCCAAAACTCATTCCTGCAATCAGTGACAAAACAGAATGCCTTGAAATCCTATCATACCCCATTCTCCTTCCTTTGTACAATTCCCATTAATGGAGTGCTCTTCCCTCTGCTCGCACTTTCCACGCTGTGTGCTCTGGCGAGGGAGTGCAGGGAATGGCAGAATCAGGGTTGGGGAGAACCACATCCGTACCTCTCACCTACCGCCTGAGACAATGGGGAGGACTTCATTCACCACAGATATACCACCTTTTCCCAGAAAGGTAGCACCGAAAATACAAATAGCCCCAAATATGTTAATCAACTCCCATGATGCCTCAAGTCAGGGTCAAAGAGTTCTGACTAAATGACACAGAGTGTTTTTCTTAAAAATTGTTGTCGTAGACTTTGGCCTTCGGATCAAAGTAAATTCTTTTTGTCCCCACAGGGTTCCAGAGACCAAAAATGAACTGTTTGTAATCTGTCAAGAATTCTGACATTGAAAACAATTCAGAAACATCTGATCTACAGCGCTATGGGAACTCTAGACTCGAGCACTGAACCAAAGACTGTCTAAAAGATAGTGTATGCTGTTTGACAGCATAACCAAATAGTCTCCTGGTTTATGTTGTAAAGAAAAACAAGATGGGATTACTGATGATGGACTCATAAATGATGAATGGTAATGTGAAACCACTGCAAATGTTGGTAAAGTGGGAAAAGCTTTCAGAATGAGCTCAATTTGAGTACAACCACTGAACTGATGGGGGTCTGTGGTTGTATTTAACAGAAAACCCCTAGAAAAAGTCAACAGAGAATTTGGACCAAACAACTAAGATCTCACCAATAATATCCATCCATACTGCCTTTTCCCATGCACATATTAAAGTTCATGCCACTGCTCTTGTGTCAGAGATGCTGTTATAGAGCAACTTCTCCCTTTTTTTGGAATTTGCTGGATGCATAAATTTATAACCACATGGGATTTTTAGTGTTTAGCTATCCAACTTTTTCACCTTTTTCGCCCACTCTTACAGAAAGAAAAAGGTGGATATTCTTCAACAAAACTTCTCATGACGTGTTCATTTCAGATTTTACGCAGGAGAATTAAAAACTAGGGAATGACTGCAATATAGTCTCTAACATCTAACATTTCTGAAATATTCTGAATCTTTTAAAAATGCATTTGTGAATGCAAAAGACTTTTTAAATCAGCTGACAGATGCTCAAATAACAAATTCTGGACCAGTTACATTATCTAAAACAAATACAGGGGTAAGTTGACAAATGTGTGTGTGTGTGTGTATATATATATATATATATATATATATATATATATAGCTAAATATATATACAGCTAAAAATAGCTGGACGCGGATGAGACCGGAAGCCAAATCCATAAAATTTATCCGCTCTTACGGGAAGAAAAAAGTGGATGGTATTTTAAAAATAACAATAATTCTTCAAGAAAACTTCTCATGACATGTGTTCATTTCAGATTATACACAGGAGAATTAAAAACTAGGGAATGACTGTAATAAAGTCTCTGAAATAGCACGTAGTCCTGATAAAAAAAAATTTAACTTGACTTCCTAATAAATATAAATTTAGCAATGTTCTTATGAACAGTATCATGAACTAATTCTCACTGTGGAAAAGAGAATGTGAAAAGATGTGATTCATAATTTAAACAATTTTGAGTGCAATCTGTCCCCAAACCATCATACATTTGGGACACACATGTTGTCATTTTCAGATTTCCAAGAAAGCTGTAAATCTGTCATGCTGAGAGCATCTCTGCCCTTCAGACAGAAGAGAACTGAATCCTTTCCATTATATAAACTGTGCACAAACAAAACCTCTTCCGTTTCTCTGAAATCTATCCCCATCCTTGCTTAAGACTCACAAACTTTCAACACTCACATATGACGATAAAATACAAACACAAGTAAATAATTTGTATATATATATATATATATATATATATATATATATATATATATATATATATATATATATATATACACAACTGTATACAACTGTGACATTACTGCTAACGTGATTGTCGTATCTATCGCCATATTAGATTTTCATACTGACAACGAATAACGAAAAGCAGTGTGACACATTAGGCAAATATGCAAACGAAAGTTATCTTATTATATGCCACAAACAATCATTACAACTATTTCACAGAAATGTGATGTTATTCAGTGACCTGTAGACACCACGTAAATTCACGCAAACAAATTACTTGGTGGATACTGCCCTCTAGAGGTCTTTCTGTAATGGCACTGATTCTTTTTTATACGAATAAAGGAATCTGAAGATTGTTCTTCGTTTTATTAAAAAAGGTGGACAAGATGTAGAAATAACGTGTTGTACCATAAATGTTATAAAATGTGTCATAAAAATATTACTGTACAGCAACTATATTTTTATTCAGACTGAGTTGCTTTTGCGGCTAATTGACCAGCAGAGGGCGTCGCTGCGCTGTGCGTTGAGTCTCCAAACTAACCTGTCGCTTTACAATACACTGTAATACAATAGTAATATTGTGAAACATTATTACTGTTTAAAATAATGGTTTTCTATGTTAATATATTTTAAAATGTAATTTATTCCTGTGATGCAAAGCTTAATTGTTATCAGCCGTTACTCCAGTCTTCAGTGTCACATGATCCTTCAGAAATCATTCTAATATACTGATTTATTACTTTTATTATCAATATTGGAAACACTTGTGCTGCTTAATATTTTTTGGAAGCTCTGATTCTTTTTTCAGGATTCTTTCATGAATAAAATGTTAAAAAGAACAGTGTTTATTTAAAATATAAATCTTTTCTAAGAATATGTCTTTGCTATCACTTTTGGTCAGTTGAACACATCCTTGGTGAATAAAAGTATTAATTTCTTTAAAAAAAAGAAAAAGAAAAAGGTGGATATTGTTCAACAAAACTTCTCATGACATGTATTCATTTCAGAATTAAAAACTAGGGAATGACTGCAATATAGTCTTTAACATCTCTAACATCTAACATTTCTGAAATATTCTGAAATCTTTTAAAAATGCATTTGTGAATGCAAAAGACTTTCAAACTTTCAAAATCAACTGAAAGATGCTCAAATAACAAATTCTGGACCAGTTACATTATCTAAACCAAATGCAGGGGTAAGACGCGATGAGACAGCAAGCCAAATCCATAAAATTTACCCACTCTTATGGGAAAAATGTGGATGGTATCTTAAAAATAACAGTTTGAGGAAATTCTTCAACAAAACTTCTCATGACATGTATTAATTTCAGATTTTACACAGGAGAATTAAAAACGAGGGAATGACTGCAATATAGTCTCTGAAATAGCACATAGTCCTGATAAAAAAAACTTCCTAATAAATATGAATTTAGCAATGTTCTTGTGAACAGTATCATGACCTAATTCTCATTGTGGAAAAGAAAATGTGAAAAGATGTGATTCATAATTTAAACTATTTTGAGTGCAATCTGTCCCCAAACCATCATACATTTGGGACACACATGTTGTCATTTTCAAATTTCCAAGAAAGTTGTAAATCTGTCATGCTGAGAGCATCTCTGCCCTTCAGACAGAAGAGAACTGAATCCTTTCCATTATATAAACTGTGCACAAACAAAACCTCTTCCGTTTCTCTGAAATCTATCCCCATCCTTGTTTAAGAATCACAACCTTTCAACACTCACATAATATGGCGATAGAATACTAACACATAAGTAAATAATTTATATATATACATTTTAGCAATGCTCATGCAGGCATAGGCTTAAGTCTAAACATTTTACTCATTTGTTTCTGATTATGTGGAATATACAACTGCGACATTACCACTAAACTGATTGGTGTATCTAAACGGTCAGGCCAGTGTGCCAGAGGTGACGCCATATCAGATTTTCATACTGACAACGAATAACGAAAAGCAGTGTGACACATTAGGCAAATATGCAAACGAACGTTATCTGATTATATGTCACAAACAATCATTACAAGTAATTCACAGAAATGTGATGTTATTCAGTGATCTGTAGACGCCACGTAAATTCACGCAAATTACTTGGTGGATACTGCCCTCTAGAGGTCTTTCTGTAATTGTGCTGATTAATTTTTATACGAATAAAGAAATCTGAAGATCGTTCTTCGTTTTATTAAAAAAGGTTGGCAGGATGTAGAAATAACGTGTTGTACCATAAATGTTATAAAATGTGTCATAAAAATGTTTCCGTCCAGCAACTATATTTTTATTCAGACTGAGTTGCTTTTGCACCTAATTGACCAGCAGAGGGCGTCGCTGCGCTGTGCGTTGAGTCTCCAAACCAACCTGTCGCTTTCTGTATTGTGTACACCTGCATTAACAACGTGCTCACAAAACCAGGTCTGGCCTTCGCGTTATGGTAGGATATATTATCACCAAGAAATCCTATATACAACATACAGGCCTATACATATCGTACATGAGCGTCATATATTTACATAGGCTAGAGGCAACATTTTGGCGAATTGTTTAGAGTAGCACTGAAGTGGGCTGCGAAAATTATCTAACAAAGAGTAGGTTTAACCACAGGCTCATTTACTATAGTGTGAGTTCAGCAATAGTCGAACAAATAGATTGACTGCAGTGTAAATTTCAGTGAAAATCACCTGTATCAGTCATTAATACGTTCTTGCTTACAACTTAGGCCTACTTGTCTCATAGGCTTACAAGCTTCCATAAATGATATCAGTAACCCATATAAACCTGTTGTGATGGATCATTAATTATAAACTAGTGATAATAACCTGATTAATGCTATGAAGTAGCACAGACATGAGGTCATTAGCTGCTCCAAGATAGAAAATACATTAGCTGGACTAGCTGGCGGGATTGAGATCAACCAAGTAGACCTTGACCAGGCTAGTTAAGGCTGCTACATTACTTACACAACCAGTCAAAAGTTTTTGAACAGTAAGATTTTTAAATTTTTTTTTTTTTTTTAAAGAAGTATCTTGTGCTCATTAAGGCTGCATTTAATTGATCCAAAGTACAGCAAAAACATTAAAAGTTTGAAATATTTTTAATTTAATTAATAATTTTAACTATTTAAAATAGCTGTTTTCTATTTAAATATCTTCAGTGTCATATGATCCTTCAGAAATAATTCTAATAGGCTGATTTGCTGTTCAAGAAACAATTTTTATCATTATCAATATTTAAAGCAGTTGAATAAATTTTTTTCAGGATTTTTTTAATGAATAGAAAGATTCAAAAATCAGCATTTATCTGAAATAAAAAGCTTTTGTAACATTATACACTATACCATTCAAAAGCTTGGAGACAGCATACTTTTTGGGGAGAAAGAAATTAATACTTTTATTTAGATGGGATGCTTTAAATTCATCAAAAGTGATGATGAAGACATTTAAAATGTTACAAAAGATTTCTATTTTAGATAAATACTGTTCTTCTGCACTTTCAGTTCATCAGAGAAACATGAAAAAAATTAGACCCCGCTGTTTTAAAATTAATAATAATAATAATAAATGTTTTTCTGAGCAGCAAATCAGAATATTAGAATGATTTCTGAAAGATCATGTGGCTGGAGTAATGATGCTAAAAATTCAGCTTTGAGATCACAGGAATAAATTACATTTTGAAATATATGCAAATAGAAAACCGTTATTTTTAAATAGTAAAATTTTTGAAAAAAAAATAAATAAATGAATGCATATAAACGACTGAATGCATAAACGTTTCATCCATGCACCATCACAAATCTGCCAAAATCTGTCATACTTTTGCATAGTTCACTGTATCATACAGATATGGGATGATTTATGATGGCAATCATGATCAGCTGTTTGTTTTTCAAAAGTTTAGTGAACAATCTGTAAGCTAAAATTAAATTCTGCAGTCATCTGCAGTTCAAATACATTGTATTGCATTACAAAGACTTGGATAAAGATGAGACAGGTTTATAAATTGCTCTCTTGAAAATGATTGAACATGCTTGCATGTCATGTTTTTGCAAAATAAATCTGATAATTTAAAGTTATTCAAAACATTTTTGCTATTTGTAAAATTAATATGCATGCATTTTATGACAGTGTATTATTCAAAAGACTTAGAATAATTGTATTTTTTAAAATGCATTTGTGAAGGCAAAAAACTTTTTCTAAATTAACTGAAAAATGCTCAAATAACAAATTATGGAAAACCAGTTACATTATCTAAAACGCAAATTTTTAAGTATATAGGGTAAGTCGTGAACGAACGTAAAATTAATGTTAAAATAAATAATAAATAAATCTCAAACACTCATTTTCCGATGAAATGTATGGCCTTTCTGCCCTAACATCTCAGACAAGACGGTCAGGCCTGAACAAGCTACTGTCTGCATATGTTAATGATTAAAATAGCCCAGAAAGCTCGCAGTAAAATGAATTAACAACTCGTTAAATATTTCGACTACATGGCGACACGCACGACACATTGTCGTCGCATGGGTACTGTAGGTGATACCTCACATTTCCATAAACCGGAATTAGCTGTGAAGTGTGACCCGAGAGTGTCATGGTGTGAGGGATACGGAATGTGAAAAGTTCGCCTTACTTCAAGACACCTTCTCCCGCTTTGCACCTCTTTTACAAGAGTACCCTTTAACAAATACGCATGGACTCGGGAGGCGAGAAAGTGGCATGGGTACTATGCAGATGTGACGTTCCCATATCCACAGGTTTAGCTCCATTAGAGAGAAAAAAAAGAGCAGTAAAACTTCAAGCGACCATTAATCGCTGAATGACGCTGCCTGCCTAGAAGCACGTCACAGCTTATTTCACTTTTATGATTAACACTTTTTCAGCAATAAAATTAAAAGTAAAATTACTGTTGTTGTTTTCACTTTTGTAAATAATTGCACTTAAAACATGATATATAGCCTATTATAATACTTTATATTGACAAAAAATATGATGAAACACAAAATAAAATATAACAAATAAAAGTTTATGCTTTGACTCAAAGTGTTTTCTTAAGTAAAATTAGATGTGACAAAACTCCTTTCAAATTGGCTCCTTTGAGAATTTTGAACTTAATATTATTCACAGTGTAAAGTGTTGATTTCTTAAGTCATATAGAGTGAGTTTATAAGCCTATTGAATATTGATGAACATTGAAGAAGTGGTTTTAGGTGCATGCAAGTCTGAGGTGATGCGAAAATCTGGCGCTAGGGGAATCTTCGAGGGCTTGCTGGTGTTATTGGCTGGTCATTTGAATGCAAATCGAGGTTTTGAAGTCGTGGCTGACGTCAGGAGGGCTTGGTTATACCTTTGCCACCACCACCTTGACAACAGAGTCACATCATGTTTGATTGAAGCACGTCAAGGACTACGTCGCATGACCTGGAGATCATTTTGGACTACCACACTTGAGATAGTAAAAAAGTATTAACTCAGGCCTTGGTTTTGAGTGATATTTGGCTTGATGCATGGCTGGCATGTTGCCTTAACAAAGTTATTTTAGGGGTTTCTTTCGAATCATGTACGTTGGATACCTTTTGGATAAAGAGGGAAGCATGTATCACCAAGGAGCCGTGCGAAGATCTGGCATCAGTCTTCCACCACAGAATTTTGTCTCCACACCACAGTATTCAGATTTTACGGGATACCATCATGTGCCCAACATGGACACACATGCACAGTCAGCAGGGGCATGGGGCTCTCCATACGGCGCACCGAGGGAGGACTGGGGCGCCTACAGCCTTGGACCTCCAAACGCTATTTCTGCACCTATGAGCAATTCATCCCCGGGACAAGTTTCCTACTGCTCTTCAGATTATAATGCCATGCACGGCCCGGGATCAGCAGTGCTGCCTCCACCACCTGAAAACATTTCTGTGGGCCAGCTTTCACCTGAGAGAGAAAGACGCAATTCCTATCAGTGGATGAGCAAAACCGTGCAGTCCTCATCAACCGGTAAGGCCAACAAATGTCTTTCAATTAAGCTTGTTCAGAATGTAAAACAAATGGCGTAACACGCAAAAAGGCTAAACGTTGAATTATTTATTAAATGATCTTAAAACGTAAAATGCAAAAAAAAAAAAAAAAAAGTAAAAGTCTTGAAATCAGTGATCGAAACAAAATGACAGTAGTTCACGCTTATGAACTAGGCCTACTTTCTCGTTCCAGTTAGCTAAATAAAAATGGCATTATAAATTAAGTCATGTACCAAAATTTTTGTACACAGATTGCACTAAAAATGTTAAGTTTTTTTTTTAATTAAAAACTGTTAGAAAAATATATCTTAATATTTGCTATTATTTTGGTTAGAAATAATCTACACAAGGACAAACTGCAAAATGCAAGACTGTGAATAATATATTAACTATACATTTTTGATGTTTGCCTCAAGTAATTGCACATTTGACAAAATATAAGGCCTGGGAAAGTTAGTTTTACACGCACTAACTTTACGTAAGTGCCCTTTTACCCCCCATTATTTGCTGAAAACGTTTAGCTGCAAAATATCGAAACGAAATATGTGAGTTATATTAATATATTTGTTACTTGACGGATGGGACAAATAGTTGTGGCAAAATTAAGGTGTTGGGAATCGGCGCCAGGGTCACTTGTAATGCTAATTTGCGACTCCCGTAAACAAGATGTGAGGTCTACTTTTCCTGTTACATTGTCTCAGGTTTTGAGGGCTATCTGTCATATTCAGGCGGCGACTTCTTTCAACACCTTTTTTACTTTGATATGCAGCAGCGCGTCTTCCTCTGTCTCTGTTCTTGAGGGTTATATTACCTCAAAGAGTGACAAAAATCACAGCAAATAAAGTTCCCCTGTCTCCGGCGCATCTTAAAACAACACCGCGATTTTTTTTTTTTTCTTTATTTTTTAAAGAAAACAATCACTTACAAAGTTACATAACTTAGCTGTAAACGGCCTTTTTAACTTCTACGGCTAAAAAAACTGAACGTTTTGGAAATTACATGTGAAGGTAAAGGTTCATATTTAAAATTAGGTGTTGGACTATATCGAGCTTTCACTAAGTGATTGCATCTAAATTTTCAAAAAATACTATAATCACATTCTTAATATGTTTTAAACCAGACAGCTGGTCTGTCGCATCAAACAAGTGTAGCCTGCTCTTGGTTTGAGGAAAAGATATTTGATGTTATCTCCTTGTAATTCTTTGTAAGACGTATGTTGTCTCTTAACACATCAATGGCGTTTGGGTAATGTCTTTGCGTCTCTTTGTTCTGCAGTTTGTTCAAAAAATCTCCTCAAAGAAGATCAGAAGCTCAATTTACATATCTTGCAATGTAATCTTAGTTTATACAATTGACTGATTTCAGTGGCGTTATGATATATAGTTAAAATGAGAGATCATATAGTGATTGTAAAAGCAAGAAAGACAAGATGATAAAAATAATTATAACCTAGGCCTGCACATTTTACGCATGATGTATAATTTGGTCTTTATTCAAAATTATCATATTCATTTTTCTTTAATTACGAATTTCTTCATTTTATGAACATTATTCGTTTGTTTCCAATTTTTAGGCAAAACGAGAACGAAGGAGAAATATCGAGTGGTGTACACAGATCATCAGAGGCTGGAGCTGGAGAAAGAATTTCATTTTAATCGCTACATCACAATCAGAAGAAAATCCGAATTGGCAGTAAACCTCGGGCTTTCAGAAAGACAGGTAAAATTACTTCACTTTAGATTTTGACTAATAGAATTAGATTAATCTCACCTGTCGAAAACAATTAGACTTATTTTTTTTATCTAACCGTTTGTCTTCACAGGTAAAGATCTGGTTTCAGAACCGCAGAGCTAAGGAAAGGAAATTAATCAAAAAGAAAATGGGTCAGTCTGACGGCAGCGGAGGATCAGTCCACAGCGATCCCGGTTCTGTCAGTCCCCTACCGGTACCAGGGTCACTGAGTCCGTCAGATATCCACGGATCTCTGTACCCACCCCCAGGAATGAACGCCTTACCATCTATGAGGAACATACAACAAGTTACTGTCACTCAGTGAACTCGAACTTGAAAGATCCAACTTTAACTGAGCACTCCAACACGCTGAAAGGACAGAACCGTACCGAACCGGAAACGGATTACAAACTATTACATTACAAGCATCAAGGCGCGTGTTGTGGATTAGCCTACAAAAGGAGAATCACGTCTTAAATGCAACGAAATGCTGGAGGCTCTTCAAATATTGTTTTAATAGAATAGTTTTTAAAATTAAGAAAAAAACATACAAAAACCTTGTTCGTCTGATCCAGAGACTAAATATTTTAATGGTTTGTTTGTGTTTTCCTCAATTAAGATATAAATATCATTTTCTGTATGTGGTGAGTGTATCTAAATGTTTGTAAATAAAATGAAAACTACAGGTACAGCGTTTCTCGGGATGTATAATGATCCTTACCCTGGAACTTTTAAACTTTTATTGTATGTGTAAACCAATGACCTGCGATGGCAGGCTGTTTTATGCTCCAGTTTGTGTCCAAAGCGCACGTCGTTCACTTTCTTTTCACGGGGGTGATGTGCAGGTGTCACATACCTAATACGGGTATAAAGTTTGATTCCAAAAATGTGTAAATAAAATGTTTTGCAATAAATTTTATCGTGTATTGATATATTATTAAACCAATGAAATATTGCATGCTCGTCTAGTTTAGCCATTTTGCTTGACGGACAGCAGACATTTACCTTTAATTTACGTGAGACCAGTGAACATTTTGGGCTTGTTTAAGGCTGAACAACTCAATTTGTAAAGTTCTTAGGCTATAACGTGTTTCTGTACGAATGCAGTAGCCTATTCATTGAAACTGGACGATAAGATCAACAAAACTGGCTCATTTTGGCGTCACATATTATGCAATCTATTGGTTAAGCAGGATTTAGTTTTAAATTAACGATTTTCCACAAAAAAAAAAAAAAAAACCTAAGCCTAAAAATTAAATTGTGGGAATGGCTGTATGTCGTTAAATCTTGAAAAAAAAGTTTACAAATAAACAAATGTCTGTCGGGAGAGAAAACGTCCTTTCTTTACAGTTTTGCAAAGTGCATCACTCAACTAAACAAGTCATCAGTTTGACATGAGCTCTAAATTTCTCTCTATTTTATGTTGAAACGTGCTTGCTGTTTGTTATTACTTTTTTATATAAGTTGAAACCCACAACAACAGTTTGATTACAGCAGTTAAGAAACTGATTTCCCTGCCTTGCATTTATTTGTAAATGGCACATTTCACACATCACACAATAGTCTGGTGTCCCAAGACTTCATTAATTTAAAGCATTAGAACACAAATCCCTTTTATGTGAGACTTGTTAGATTTGGTTAATGAACTATTACAACAAACTATCTAACATTCGATTAGTGGGAAAAATATCAAATGTTTGGTAAACACATCAAAATTGGGATTTTGGCCTATATATGTTTACCTTTTTGACAGTACCCAAGAACTAGCTACAATACAATAATTTTGTTGAACTGATTACATAAAAAAAAAACAGGAATCAATTAAAAATAAATAAATAAATAAAATCAAATGAATAAATGTAGTGTTACTCAAGAAAACATATCAAACAAATACATTTTCTGTAACGTATTAGAAATATAAATTAAGGTCCTGTCAATAACCACAAACCCACTTTTGGCTACTAACCTCCAGAACAACTTAATTTAGACAAAATGTGATTCTAGACCACAAAACAGGTATATTTGTTGCAATAGCCTAAAGTACATTGTATAGGTCAAAATTATCGATTTGTCTTTTATACCAAAAATGATTAGGATATTAAGTAAAGATCATGTTCCATGAATATATTTTGTAAATTTCCTAGCGTAAATATATCAAAACTTAATTTTTGATTAGTAATATGCATTGCTAAGAACTTGATCTGGACAACTTTAAAGGAGATTGTCTTCTTTAGATTTTCAAATAGTTGTATCTCAGCCAAATGTTGTCCTATCCTAACAAAACATATATTAATGCATAAAGCTCAATTTAAAAAAATTGACTGGTTTTATGGTCCAGGGTCACAAATATGCAACCATGTTATAAAATGGTGTCTACTTAGTATTAATTTTATTTATTGTTTAATGCTAGAAAACTACACGATTGCACAATTCGGGGTTATAAACAGAGAAAAATAGAAGGAAATTAAACAGTTCAAATGGGCTAATACTTAATTTCAGCTCTTGAAACTGATAGAAAATTAACATTTTGCGCATAAGCTCCCCACTTCCCCACAAAAATAATTGTATATATTTTTTAAGCGTTTCAGGGCCCTGTTGCAATTTTTTTGTATACAGTGCCTATCGACGCTGGGCACCCAGTGCGCTGCAATGACGCTCCCTGTGCAGCACTGGTGTGATGATGTCATCGGCGCTGTGTCAGAGACGTCATGAGCGTCCTACTGCCCAACATGGCGGACTTTGATACCATTTATGAGTTAGAAGAAGAAGATGAGAGAATTGTGAGTGAAGAACATCTCGTCAGATACTGTCCCGAGCCTGTGGTCATGCGTGGGGCTGGTCACATCACTGTGTAAGCGTATGAATGCGGCAGCACTGCTGTTAGTCACTGTTAGCTCACGTCTGTGTGTGTAGCCTCCATGCTAAGCTCGCTGCATGTTTTTGTCGTTAAGTTGTGGTATCAAAATACACATAGGCCGAGCTTTTCCAGCTGTATCCTGGCAGTGATTTTAAGCGGAAGAATCAACCCTCCTTACCCGAAGCCTTGTTGTTAGCACAGAGATTTATGGTTTTATTGCTGTCCGTGGATAAAGGCTGCCCCGTAACCACACTCAAACTCATTAGGATCTTCGCTTTAATTTCAAGTTGTGGGTAACGTAACTGTACTGAGGTAAACTTGAGAGATAATATTTTAATTAGTGGAATTGCTTTCATGGGCAGTACAAGTACTTCTGCAACTGTCAGTAATGCACATATTTCTGAAGCTGAATTACCAACTAAACAAGTAGAGCTAAGTTTCAAATATTTTATTATTTAGTGAGATAAACAACGTGGTATTTCAAATTGGGGCAGCAGTACAGCACATCCTACTGAAATAGATTATAAACAGACATCAAACAAGACACTTAAACAGCTTTCAGACTTCCTGTCATTTCAAGCTAAATGTAGAAACTGAACTTTCTCACTGTGTTGTGTCTGTGTTGCTTATCAAGTCTTTAATGACATTTACATTACCAGTCAAAAGTTTTTTATTGTTTTTTAAAGACGTCTCTTCTGCTTACCAAGCCTGCATTTATTTGATCCAAAGGATAGCAAAAACAGTAATATTTTGAAGTATTTTTTTACTATTTAAAATAACTGTTTTCTATTTGAATATATTTAAAATGTAATTTATTCCTGTAATTTCAAAGCTAAATTTTTTAGCATCATTACTCCAGTCACATGATTCGTCAGAAATCATTGTAATATTCTGATTTGCTGCTTAAAAAACATTTATTATTATTATGTTTAAAACAACTGAGTAGAATTTTTGTAGGGTTCTTTGATGAATAAAATGTTCAAAAGAACAGCATTTATCTGAAATAGAAATCTTTTGTAACATTATAAATGTATAATCCTGAAAAAATGTACTCAGCTATTTTAAACATTAATAATAATGAAAAAAATGTTTCTTAAACAGCAAATCAGCATATTAGAATGATTGTCTGAAGACTGGAGTAATGATGCTGAAGATTTAACTTTGATCACAGGAATAAATTACATTTTAAAATATATTTGATCAGAAAGCAGTTATTTTAAATAGTAAAAATATTTCACAGTATTACTGCTCTTGATGTATTTTGGATCAAATATAATTATGAGATGATAAGTCGAAATTATGATATAAAAAGCCATTATCACAAAGTCAATTGATAGTTTTGACTTTATCTCATAATTGCGCCTTGGAATGTCATAATTTTAACTTTTTATCTCATAACTGTGATGTAGTATCTCAATTGTGTTCTTTTATTAATAATTATGACTTTTTGCCGATTGCCTAGCTCAAACTTCTTACTTTTTATCTCATGATTATGTGGTGGAAATGGGCTTCCGTATCTTTGCCTTAAATTCATATCCTTTTTAAAAATCTGTGTTTGCAGGTTTGGACTAAGCAACAAATTTGACACAGAGTTTCCTTCTGTTCTCACAGGAAAGGTAATCATTTCTAACTCAGATCTGTTGATTGATGTGAATGAAATCTCTTTCCTCCCTGACCTTACACCATAATTCACCATGGTATGAGTTTATGATTATGAAATGGTTTTAATCCAAGCGTGCTGCATGTTTGCCACGGAATCTGTCAATAAGTAAACCGTCCAGGGCTCCGGTAGGCAGGGATCCCAGCGCTGGGAGGACACCGCTCCTGGTGACAAAATAATGAAAGAAACACTGCGCCATCCACAAGAATGGGAAGCTTCCTGGGTCGGACGCAGAAATACAAAAAGGCTGCAGGGGGAAGAGCAGGCCGAGGGAAGTGCGGGGCAATAAACCAGAGCTCCAGTATTGTGACCCAGGGTGACATGTGATGGATGAGGTCAGGATTATGATGACTGAAGGGTGCAGATCAGGCCTGCTGGGCTTTATTCCGAGTTCTTTTGCTGTTTGCAAAGAGACCTTTGCATCCTGTCATAAAAGATTACGACCCCGGTTTTATGGCGTACATACCCAGAGAGGAATGAGCAGCCATTCATGTTGTTTAGACGGCGCAGCCACAGGCCACGAGCTTATCTCATCTTTTTGTCCTCCCTTTGCCCTGAGAGTGTCAGAGCTCCGTTGGCAAGTTACAAGCGTGCAATTGCAAGATCTCCAGAAAGAATCTGCAATTACTTTTCCAATTACTTTTTTTTTATTTTACCATTTATATTATAGAAAAACATTTAGCCTTTTATCATTAAAAAATATTTTTATTTATATATTTAAAAAAATATTTACACTACTATTTTGCTTCTCTCCCATCTGCTCTAGGTTGCTCCAGAGGAGTTCAAGACGAGCGTCAATCGAGTAAACGCTTGCTTGAAGAAGAACCTACCGGTCAATGTGAAATGGCTGCTTTGCGGCTGCCTGTGCTGTTGCTGTACGGTGGGCTGCAGTCTGTGGCCTGTCATATGTCTCAATAAGAGAGTGAGTCCTTCCTCAGACGTGATCGTTCCTTCCCCCATTAATCTATATTAATTACTTGCTGCCTCATTTGCACACCTAATAAATAAACCCCTCAGTGAGGAGGGAAGTAACAAACTGTATCCACTTATTAACTGTGTGTGAAGCTTTTATATATCAGAAGTCATGGCTTGTGGAAAGGTGGTGATTTTACAGCTACAAATTTTAAGTTATTGGCCATGACGTGCAGCTTACAAGGTGCTTAACTACGAGCTTCGGTCCATAAATGCCTCTGAAGTCTTCATGCCCTGGGAGTTTTATTGGCATTTGTTAAACATGTGTTTGAAGAGTTTGACAGGGTGATTAGTATAAAAACCTGTGTGTGTGTCTATTTTTGTTTGTGTGTAATTATTTATTTGTTTTCAGACACGAAGATCCATCCAGAAGTTGTTAGAATGGGAAAACAACAGATTATATCATAAGGTAAGCTCATCTGAGACACATAAAGATAAGGACAGCAGATCATCTTCAATTTAGCTGCCATGTCAAGAGGCGCTTAAGTCTTGGTGTGTGGTGGATAACGATCATTAAAATGGCTGCTAACATTTGACCCTGTCAAATGCTTGTTGCCCTCGCAGCCATTTTGGTCTGATGCATTGATATAGTGCAGAGGCTTGACCAGACTGCGGAAAGGTCAGCAGTAAAAAGCCACGTTCGTTTTGTTGTGTCTCGAAGCTTTGACTGACAGCCAGTAGCGGTGCAGACATGTTAAGGAAACTCTGCGAAGCGCTGGTCACTGCTTGACCTCGGTTAACCCTTGTGTGTAAAGATGTCTGAGCATCTGAAGTGTTTGCATCTATTTTAAAGATCCGCCGCATGGCTTGGTCTAACTCGTCTCTTCCTGTGTCTCGACTTTAGCTGGGGCTGCACTGGAAACTCAGCAAGAGAAAATGTGAGAGCAACAACATGATGGAATATGTAAGTTCAGATGTTTTTTTTGGTGTTTTTTTTTAAGTTTCGTAAAGGTAGTTAAAAGTTAATTATTTCTGCTATCTAAATGGTTGTGAATGCAACACAAAAATTTAATCTGCAACAGTAATTTAAAATCTAGGAGACAGTCAGGACAACTTCAAAGTCTTGAATATCATATGATTTATTGTGCACAAGTCAGATGGCCGTTTTGTTAACATACGCCTCTTAGGAAAGTATTCTTTTTATTGAGTCAGTCAAAAAAGATTCAGCCTCTGATTCACTTGTCATTTTGTGGTATGATTCAGATTCATAGTTTAATTATTGTAATCAATTGTAAAATCATCATACACTACCAGTCAAAATTTTTTGAACAGTAAGATAAAGAAATCTCTACTCCTCACAAGCCTGCTTTTATTTGATCCAAAGTACAGCAAAAACAGTAAAATTTTGAAATATTTTTTTACTATTTTACTGTTTTCTATTTGAATATATTTTAAAATGTAATTTATTCCTCTGATCAAAGCTAAATTTCAGCATCATTACTCCAGTCTTCAGTGTCACATGATCTTTCAGAAATCATTCTAATATGCTGATTTGCTGTTCAAGAAACATTGACTCCATTGACACTGTTGGAGTCAGTTTAATTTTTTGAGAAAGAAATTATAGAAATTAATACTTTTATTTAGCAAGGATGCTTTATACTGATAAATATAAATATGACATTTATAATGTTACAAAAGATTTCTATTTCAGATAAATGCTGCTCTTCTGAACTTTCTATTCATCAAAGAAACCTGAAAAAATTCTACTCAGCTGTTATTATAATAATAATAATAAATGTGTTTTGAGCTGCAAATCGAGATATTAGAATGATTTCTGAAGGATCGTGTGACTCTAGCAATGATGCTAAAAATTCAGCTTTGAAATCACAGGAATAAATTATGTTTTAAAATATTTTCAAATAGAAAACAGTTATTTTAAATAGTAAAAATATTTCAAAATGTTACTGTTTTTGCTGTACTTTGGATCAAATAAATGCAGGCTTTGTGAGCAAAAGAGACATTAAAAATCTTACTGTTCAAAAACTTTTGAATGGTAGTGTAAGTATAATCAACCATAATCAACAATACTGTATATATTTATTTTAAAAACAGACAGAAATACACTTTCAAAACTGATATTTATATGGCACAAATACAATGTTCATCAAAGTTATGGCATCACATTGTATCTATGGAAATACAACTAGAAACGCAACTAAATCTTTTTTTTTTGATTTAGCAAGCATGCTTTAAATTGATCAAAAGTGATAGACATTTATAATGTTAAAATTTATAATTTTATAAAGATTTCTATTTCAAGTGTCTATTCTATTCATCATAGAAACTTGAAAAAACGTGAATTCAACTCAGCTGTTTTCAACATCATAATAATAATATTTAATAAATGTTTTTAAGCAGCAAATCAGAATATTAGAATGATTTCTGAAGGATCATGTGACTGGAGTAATGATGCTAAAAATCCAGCGTTGAAATCACAGGAATAAATGACATTTTAAAACATATTTAAATAGAAAACAGTTATTTTAAATAGTGAAAATTATTTCAGAATGTTAGTGTTTTTGCTGTACTTTGGATCAAATAAATGCAGGCTTGGTGAGCAGAAGAGCCTTCTTTAAAAAAAAACATTAAAAATCTTACTGTTCAAAAACTTTTGACTGGCAGTGTATGTACATGTTGACCACAATCAATACTCATATATATTATTTTAAATACACTTTCAAAACTTTGATATTGGCACAAATATCATGTTCATTACAGTGACGGCATCAAACTGTTACTCATTTATGGAAAATGCAACTAGAAACAACTTATTTTACGGGACCTTTTAAAAAGAGTTTTTTAAAAGCTGTCTTACACTCACCAAGGCAGCATTCATTTGATTTGTATTAAAAATACAGTTAAAACGAAGTAATACACACAGTAACACTGAGGAATATTATTACAATTTAAAATAACTTTTCTATGTGAATGTATTTTTAAAAGTAATTAATTTCTGTGATGCAAAGCTGAATTTTTAGCATCATTACTTCGGTCTTCAGTGTCACATGATCTTTCAGAAATCATACTGATATGCTGATTTAATCAGTGTTGAAATAGTTTTTCTGCTTTTTTAAGATTCTTCAATGAATATAAAGTTTGAAAGAACAGCATTTATTCAAAATGCATTTTTTTTTTTTTAACCTTTTTGAATTTTGATAAATTTAGTGTATCCTTGCTGAATAGAAGTATCGAGCGATTCTGTCATTTGTAACTAAAAGAGTAATTTGACTCCTAAATGTTTCATTCAGTCTTTTTTTTTTTTGGTCTGGAGATCTGGATTTTCTTAGAAAGTCAGATCATGAGGTTGTAAATCATGAGGCTGGTGATTTTTAACCCGAGTGTACATGCTAATCGTCTTTTTTCTGTCTCCAGGTTATTCTTATAGAGTTCTTACCAAAATATCCTATATTCAGACCCGACTAAAGGACTTCTGCTGGATGCTGGATCCTCCTGGAAGGCCCTTCATTCCTCTCCTTAGTGCCTTGTATATATGTCGGATTGAGGGTCTTCACTGGGTTTCTACAAGACCCCTTCTCCCAGTACCTTGTATAGTAGAATTCGCAACACTGTCACTTTGCTTTAGAGCAGATTTTGCACATTTCCTGATGTAGTAGAAGCGCTCCTGTGTTGCACTCAGACGTTTTGTTACATATAACGAGAGATGGAAAGAAAGCAAACTCTGATACTGTTTAAAAGTGCATTTACCCCAAAGAGCCATCAAGTCCTCCCCACATACTATATTACGATATTGTTAAGAACAAGGCACCTTATGGTGTGAATTTGCCTTATGTTAAAGGACAACTTTTTTAAAATCATATAAGCGCAGGAGTTAGAAGCGTATCGTGTTTTAGTGTTTTCAGAGCGTGATGACTAGAATTGGGCTTTTTGATCTGGCACTTTTGCGATCGTCTACTACAAGGGGAAGTCAACGAGAAGACTTGTAAATATCGTGGACAGGATGTACAGTGTGGTATACCATGTTTACATTATGTAATTTAGCTTGTTATTAGTTTTTCGCCAAGATATTATTGTAGCATAGTTTGTTTATAAGCCGTGTCTCTATAACTTTACAGTTTATATGGACCTGTTTACCCAGTAAGCCATAAAATGTACGTACAAGATGCCACTCGAGTTAGGGCTGAAAATTGCACTTGAGCACGAGGACAAGCCAATTGTCCTGAAGGTTTTTCGATTTTGTTTTACAATGTCATCAGTGGTGTGTTTAAAATTGATAACATATGCCAATCAAGCAAAATTCGTTACGGAGAACAGTGTGTCATTCGTTTCACATCAAGTGAAATTTACCTATTCAAGTTTTTGTTGAGACATCATTTGTACCCTGTGTTTTCTTCATGTTTTATGTTGTGTTCATGGATGCTGTATGGCGTTGTATATGTAATGGTTAAAAGTGTCCCTCCTCTGTTTTTTTTTTTTTATACCTGTATGACATCTTTGCTCCACATGCTGTCGACATAACTGCATTAGTCGAGTGCCTCTGTAGATGGTCTTGAGAGGGAGCTGTGCTTAAGAGGAATGATTCTTTGCCTAGCAATCTAATGGAGAGAAAGGAATCTGCTCTCAGTACTGGTTCTGTTAAAGTACCTGTAAATGTTTGTCCCTACCTAATCCTATGAAAAGCTTCAATAAATTCCAGTTTTTGAACAATGCTGTCTTTACATGAAATAAAAAGATTTTTTTAAAATATTTTATATATATATATATATATATACACTGCTGTTGAAAAGTTTGGGATCAGTATGATTTTTAATGGTTTTTAAAGTCTTTTCTGCTCATCGTGGTTGCGTTTATTTGATTAAAAATACAGAAAAAACAGTAATATTGTGAAATATTATTGCAATTTAAAATAGTGGGTTTCTATTTTAATATATTTTAAAATAGAATTTATTCCTGTGATGCAAAGCTGAATTTTCAGCATCATTAATCCAGTCTTCAGTGTCACATGATCCTTCAGAAATCAATTTTTTCAGTATTCTGATGAGTAAAACATTAAAATAGAAATCTTTTGTAACAACATATACTCTTTCACACTCTTTCTTTCTTTTAAAGAAATTAATACTTTTATTCAGCAAGGATATGTTGAATTGATAAAAAGTGATAGCAAAGACTTACATTGTTAGAAAAGATTTGCTGTTCTTAACTTTTTATTCATCAAATAATACGGTATGCTGATTTATTATCAGTGTTGGAAACAGTTGCGCTACTTGGCATTTTTTTTGGAACCCGTGATTTTTTTTTCCAGGATTTTTTGATGAATAAAAAGTTAAAAAGAACAGCAATTATCCAAAATAGAAGTCTTTTCAGTCTTTTGATCACTTTTTATAAATTTAACACATCTTTGCTAAATAAATTTTTTTTTTTTTTTTTTTTAAATGAAAGAAAAAAATGTGAACAGTAGTGTATATTGTTACAAATGATTTTAAATAAATGCTGTTCTTTAAATGTTTTATTCATCAAAGAATCCTGAAAAATGTATCACAGGTTCCAAAAAAATATTAAGAAGCACAGCTGTTTCCAACATTGATAATAAATCAGTGTATTAGAATGATTTCTGAAGGATCGTGAGACATTGAATACTGGAGTAATGGCTGATGAAAATTCAGCTTTGCATCACAGAAATAAATTATATTTTAAAATATATTAAAATAGAAAAATGTTATTTTTAATTGCAATAATATTCCCTTTTTTTTTTTGGTATTTTTGATTAAATAAATGGAACTTTGATGAGCATAAGAAACGTATTTCAAAAACATTAAAAATCTTAATTGGTTTGTTTTCATTGACAAAGAGGTCACTAAAGTGTGGTCAAAGTAAATAGTTGACTTATGCAATCTTTTTTTTTTTACGGTTTAATTTTTAAAAGGTGTAATCATATAATGAGTGAATACTTTTACTGTCTGTGTTATAGTACACGTAAATACAAATTCTTTACTGCTCGATGCCACAGCTTTGTACTACACAGAAATTCAAATCAAAAGTGTAGCAAAAAGCTGTAGAAAAAATGAATCATTAAATTGATATTTCACACCTTTTAATGGCATGTATCTATGTTACTTTCTATCAAAGGTAGAAATGGCCCATTGGTTTCTATTATGTAGAGCGGGGGTGCAAAAAGTGGTGTGTGAAGAACAAACAACTCAGCATGAATGATTCGGATACAAACAGCTGCATTTAGTATCGTGTCCATTTCCACTGGTGCTTTATGTATTTTAAGCTTCTTAAGTATTCATTTAGCAACCGCTAAAAGCAAAAAAAAAAAAAAAAGTATTTAAAATGTTGGCCTGTGTACGGCCTCTAGGGGGCATGCTAAGACACAATGAAGAATATGGAGCAATATTATCTGAGAATGTCCTGGACACATGTACATTAGCGTTTAATGTTTTTTTTTTTACTATGTTTGCTCTGAAATGTCATCTGAAATCCAGTCAAAGTTAAATCAATGTAATATCCTTTCGTGCCACAGCTGGATTTCGCATTCTCACCAGGTGTTTGGTGACACTTGCACATCTTCAAATAGACCATTTGAGTTTCTAATCATGATCACAAAATAAAGTGATCATCTGACTTCAAATACCAATTCGACAATGAACAACTTGCACACATCATTCATGTTTGTCTTTAACATTTGCCAACCTATTGCATTAGTTTAGCTTGTCAGCAGGATTTAAAACCATTTAATCCTTGGTTCATAGTTCAAGGCTTAAATTCAAACAGCGGAAGGCTGATTTACATCCTGCACAGGTCCCCTGTGTGACAGCACGTGGTCCGCTCGCCCTTCAAACTGGGCAAAGCTGCAGATATTGCATGGGAATCCCACAGGGACTATAATGAACGATTTGGAAGGGGAGTGAAACATGTGGCTTTAGCATTAACTCTTGCATTGCAGAGGAAAAGCAACACAGTGTAATCCAAAATGGGTTAAAATGCTACAGATCAGAGAAGTGACAATGACGTAATAAAATAAAACAATTTTTTATTGTCCTCATAGCAACCCTTTCACATTTGCTGTACTATCCAAAGACAGAACCTCACTGGAATTTACTAAAATGCATTAAAAAGTAAAAGGGTTAAACTTCAAAGGCAAAAGCATTCAAATAAACATTCTACAGCTGATGAAAGGCCAAAGATAACAAATGGCATTTTTGGTATACAGGCAATTAAGGCAGGTGTGGATCAGTGTGTTTGTACATATTCATATCCAAGGCACCCAAGAAATACATTCTTAAAAATGTGTCAAACAAGCCAAGCTGTGGTTTAAAAAACAGTCCGCACTATCACCCCAACAGCAACTACTTAGTTTTACACTAGTGTAACTATTCTCAGAACATATAACAGTGTAAAAGTGTCAACAGAGCGGCCATCAACATGAGGATGTGATGTGACTCCGACTTTAGGTAGTGTCAAAATAATTATTTATTAGTATTTATTACCTCACTTGATGTCAATCATAAACCTTTTAAAAGATTATAACCGGTTATATATGGAAAACAAGAACTTCCATACTAAAATATACCCAGGTAAGTGGCATGATTAACTTAAGCTTGTCAAGTGCAGTTCAACAAAAAACAACTGCACGTTTGACAAATACTAAATGCCTACAGTGGATTAAATAATATCAACCTTGCGTCAATAATTGTTAACAGACTTCCTCAGTTTGCACCCTGTTTTTAAGAGAGGCCATGATAATGCTCAAGACGTCTCTTCTCCAATAACAGACTTCAAATCCTTAAAGTCTTGCGGTGGACTCAGTAACAGTGACAGAGTTCAGGCTAGTCTTTAAACCAGGCTGCCGGGCCAGGAGACCACGGTTAGTGTGACTTTGTTCTTTTGTAGTTTCAGCATCGGAATCAAGGAAGAGTTATTCATGCCAACCGTAGTGACTCCATTCACAGCCACAATCTCATCGCCGCACCTGCAGGAGAACATGAGGGAGTCAACAAACAAAGCAACTCATTTTATGAGGCGAACTTGCTGCACTCATGGAAACTTTCATAATAGTTTGACATCTGGAACAATTAAAGAAATAGTTTATCCATAAATGAAAATTTTGTCTAATTTCTCACCTTCATGTCGTTCCAAACCCGTAAGACCTTTGAACGTTGTAGTTTCATTGCTGTCTATGCAGGATCAGAAAGTTCTTGGATTTCATCAAAAATATCTTAATTTGTGTTCCGAAGAAGAATAAAGGTCTTACGGGTTTGGAACGGCATGAAGGTGAGAAATTAGTCACGGAAAATTAATTTCTGGGTCGCTTCTACTGCATCCTTGCTATATGATTAATTTCTTTCAAAAACAACAACTAAATCTAAAAAGGACAAAAGACTCACTTGAGGCGTCCATCGAAGTGAGCTGGTGTTCCAGGCACTATGGTCTTAATGAAGAAGGGCTGCTGGCCACGACTCTCCTCATATCCTCCCACGATACTGAAGCCCCAGCTCTCACTGTTGGTCTTCATCAGCATAATATCACGACACCAGTGGATGGAACTTGGGATTTAAAAAGACAGGGTTAAACAGGGTTGCCTGGTTTTCACAATAAAACCCACCCAATTGCTACTCAAAACTAGCCCAATCACGTTCTGAGAGGGTCCCCTATTAAAAATTGCGTTTCAGGAAGTAAATTCATATTTCAGGTGCTAAATATGACATTTTTAGGGTCGCTTAAACCCACGGGCAACACTGCTAAAGTACCCAAATTCCACGGGAAAACCGCAGACTTGGCAACACTGGGGTCAAATGATGAATTTTGCTCATCTTTAAAGGAGAAGTTCACTTCCAGAACCAAAAAATTACAGATAAAGCACTCACCCCCTTGTCATCCAAGATGCTCATGTCTTTCTTTTTTACAGTCGTAAAGAAATTATGTTTTTTGAGGAAAACATTTCAGGATTTTTCTCCTCTCCTGCTATGGTGCCCCCAAATTTGTACTTCCAAAATGCAGTTTAAAACAATCCCTAATGCGGTTGTAACGATCCCAGTCGAGTAAGAAGGGTTATTTTCATTAAAAAAAAAATACAATTTAAATACTTTTTATTCTCAAATGCTCCTTTTGTCTTACTCTGCCTTAACTCTGTGTATTCTGGCTCAAGACAGTTAGGGCATGTCGAAAAACTCCATTTGTATTTTCTCCCTCAACCTAAAAAATCATTTCAAAATAATCCTACGTTGCTGCAGCAGTACCAAACCAGTCTATGCAAAGTGAACATGTGAACAAGAAGATCAAACACCCTTAACAAAAAAAGGTAAAACAGCGATATAGGGTGATTTCGAAGTTGACAGAGAACATGAGATGGGAGTTTTTCGACATACCCTAACTGTCATGAATCGGAAAAAAAAGGCAGAGCAAGGCAAGACGAGCGTTTGACATTAAAAAGTATATAAATTGTATTTTTTTTCATGAAAATACCTAATCGTTTTGCTAGATAAGACCCTTCTTCCTCGCCTGGGATCGTTTACAACCGCAATTGAGATCGTTTGAATCCGCATTTAAACTACATTTTGGAAGTTCAAACTTAGGGGACCATTAAAGTCTACTATATGGAGAAAAACCTGAAATGTTTTCCCTCAAAAAACAATTTCTTTATGACTGAAGAAAGAAAGATATGAACATTTTGGATGACAAGGAGGTGAGTACATTATCTGTACATTTTTGTTCTGGAAGTGGACTTCTCCTTTAAAGGTCCACTGAAGTGCTTGGAAACACACAGCATTATTCTATGTGTTGATGTCATTTCAACTGAAACAGTCCCAGCCCTTTTTTAAAATAGCCAATAGCGTTTTGTTTGTACAGCTTGGGCCAGAGCCGTTATGATAGCATATGATAGCCACAATCTCATCCATATCGCTATTAAATTCTTTGTAGAATTCAAATGGGTCAGATATGTTTTATGGTTTGCGCTCACTCGAGCATATGATCCACTTTTGAGCATACCAGACATCATTTGCCCCAATGGAAAGCATAATTACACTGAATTGTTCCCTATCCCCTATATAGTGCACTACATGCCATTCACTGTACAAAAAATATTACATCTGTGAAGAAGTGACCAATTTCAGCCGCAGCTTCAGTGTGTAGGGGGCGGGATGCTTTGGATTCTAGAAAGCATTTGTTTGGATAGAAAATTTGATGAGAAGCTGAAGTGCAGGGTGATTAGGGCTGCCCACGACTAGTCGTCGTTCATTTTTAAGCACTAGTCAACTATTAGTCACGTTTATTAATAAACCATATAAATTATAATAATGAGCCTTTAATTGCCTACATAGACTAATAAGCGCTCAAGCGCACGCAAAAAAAGCTTGCCACAGCGCAGCAGCAGATCTAATAATTCTGAATGACCCCTGCACTTGGAGCTTTAATAAAGTGAAAATGTTTTCATTTTCAAGTCACTTTTAAAAGCACACTTGTTCAATATGGCCTTCTAATACTCCTTTCTCACTACATTGTAGTATGGCTTAGATTATTACTCTGTCTTTAGAATGCTCATCTGTCATTCTTTCTGGTCTTTTAAATCTATATGTTTCATTTCTGTTTTGTGTGAGATTTAGGATTAGATTTTTTATGTACAGCACTTTGGTCAGCCTTGTGGCTGTTTTTAAATGTGCTTTATAAATAAATAAACTTGAACTTGAACGTGTCTGGAAAAAACAGCAAGGAGAGTACATTACCGTTTTAATGATTTATTGATAAACTAGCACTTTCTTTGCTTTTGGCTTAAGAGATGAAGTCAGCGACACTAACTTGTCATCCGTGTATGCACATTTTATATGGATTACATAATCTGAGAATATTTGTTTTCTGTTTGAACGAAAGTAGACATTTCACTCACTATAGATATATTTTCATGTCAGAGTTTTGAAGTTTCGCGCTCAAGTTCACAGAGACTGAGACGGCAGAAAGCGCATCCTGTTGGCTTTTTTTTTTTTTTTTTTTTTACAAAAGCACAACATTTCGTTGTTATTAAGCACACACAAATAAACAAAGAGTCTTTACAGATTCGAAAGATGTATTACTTTTATTAGTATGACCAAAAATGGCAGAGTATTTTAAGAACAAGTGACCTAATAGTAAGCACGCTACTATTCAGCTTCCACACTCCGCACAGACACTTTAATAGCGCACATTTTTCTAGGCTAATATTAGATTGAGCGGCTATGTAAAGCTGCTACTACATACATATTTCAAATGAAAAGCCATATTTGAGGTCGATGAATGATAAGTGAGCATTTGGATGTCCTGCCCAATGTACTGTATTACCACACAGACCAGCCGTTAGCAATGTGTCCGTCACAGACTGCGTGAATTCACCACTTCCTTCAGTTTTTTTTTTTTTGCGAATAATAAAATCTTGGTCGGCCAAGCTACTTCCCGTTGACTAAGAGTCGTCCATTAGGGGGCAGCCCTAAGGGTGATGTCATCAAAATCATTGATCCATATGCAGTGTTTCCCCTACCATTATATTAGGGGGGCGCCCCGCCCCCCCAACGGCACCCCCCGCCCCCCTTGAAGGTCAAGTTAATTTTATTTTATTTTCGTCGAATAACGACAGAAGTAATTTATATATAACAGGTCTGTGCTTTTTTCTTTTATTAAACTAAATAGCATTATGTTATTTATACGATGGCATGTAATTTCTGTCTCAACGTTTGCGCGTTTACAATTGTCCTCCGTATCGCGCACGGCGGAGTTCCGCCCCGATGCGCGCGCACACACACACCCACCAGCGGACAGAGACCGCGCGTCGGAGAGTATGTCGCAGCAGGCAAAAATATCCGCGTTTTTTAAACGCTCCCAAGGTGGTGACGATGACAGCACGTGTTCTGCTGTGAGCAGCAGCCGGTGTAGCTTTCCTACTCCGAATCAAAGTACAGAAAAGAGCCCAAGTGCTGCATGTCCTGCCCCTGACAAGCAGCAAAAGTCTAGCCACCACAGAACGACAGGTTTTGAAGGTAAATACATTATACCTCAAATACATTGATATATGTGAATATTTTATAATTTATTTGAAACCTGCAGTTTTTTTTCTGCTGTTGACTAGCAAGTAAAAGACACACGATGGCTCTCCCAACATGAAGCAGTAAAAAAACCTCTTAAGGAACATAACTGCTGTCCTGGGTGCTTTGGCAGAGGAAGTAGAGACCCACAAATGTCCTACAGCTAAGGGACTGTATTCGTTCCTTGCCACCTATCGTTTCGTTGCTGCCCTTCACATGCAAGCTGATGTGCTCCCTCACCTGGCACGCCTCTCTAAGCTCTTCCAAAAGGAGGATGTTATGTTCCTGGCAATCAAAGAGCAGGTAATTTAAGTAACTCCAGTCAACTGCTACGTTTTATCATCATGTTTATTTTGGACAAACATAGCGTATCACAATTAATCTTTTCAAAGTCAATATGCTTATTTTCCCAGGTCCCCATCACCCTAGCCTTAATAAAGGGCATAAAAGATTCTCGTGGTCATCAATCTGGCTCACACTTAAGTAAGTTGACCGAAAATTTGGATGACCCTTCAGGACTGGGTGCATTCTGCATCACTGCTGAACAGGAGAGAGGAAGAAGAGGGGATGATGCAAGAGACAGAGAGCAGTACTGGCAAAGATTTAAGTCACAGGTATGATAATGTGGCTTTTGGTTGACTTTATAGATGTAGCTTCAATTTAGGTGTTGCACAATTTTATTTATGCTAATAGTTTACTGATTTTCATGTGTTTAATCAGGTGATGGATCCATATTTGGATGGCCTCATTGCCCATCTTGAAAGGCGTTTCTGTGAGGTTGGAGTCGTGTCTGCATTTGGGATACTTGGTCCACAAGCAGCTACACTCCCTGATGACACTGCTTGTACAAAACTGAAAATACTAGCAGAGAAGTTTTGTTCCCGTGTCAATTTTGCCACAGTCCTTGAGGAATGGGTCTCTTTCAAGCAGCAAGTGGTCTCTGGTCCACTCAAGGTAACTGTGTCATGTAAATGTGAGATTATACTGTGTGTTATTGATATCATTTTGAACCTTTTCAGAACAAGACACAACTGGCCATACTGTCAGAACTGTCCTCAAAATATGAGGAGTCTGGTGTTTTGTACCCCACTATGAGTCTGCTGGCCTCCATTGCCATGACAGTCCCGGTCAGCAGTGTTAACTGTGAGAGGGACTTCTCAACCATGAAGAGGGTAATAAATATTTTTCACAATGGCATTTCCTGCTTTAAACTATCACTATGTTAAGTTGATTTTTACTGTTGTTACTATCAGTTATCACTTTTAAAGCCTAACAGTTAATGTATTTACAGGTCAAAACAGACATTCGCAATAGGCTGCAAGGGGACCATCTTGCAGCCTGCATGCGGATCTCAATAAATGGGCCAGAAGTTTCAGACTATCCATACCAAGATGCTCTGGAAATGTTCTTTCAGAAGCCCAGAAAGATACACTGCAGTGACAAAAGCTGCACACTTTGTGGATAATTAACATATTAAAATAAATCTGATGTTTAGTGTTTAGTTCAGTGTACAGTTGTTTAGTTATTGTACAGTAATTGTTCAGACATTATAATATATTGGTATACTGCAATTAAAAGAAACATATAAACACTATGAAGTGTTTGTGTGAGTGTTTTGCCGCACCACCCATAACACCACAACCCCACCCCCCCACCCCCCCTCCCAAGGCCATGATCCTAGGGGAAACACTGATATTGATTTTAAGATCTGAATGCTTACATCTTGAACATGTGAATTGTGTCATTATTTTGAAACACAATCACTTATAGAAATTCTTAAGGTTAACATATTCACTCTTAAAGGAGAAGTTCCAGAGCAAACATTTACAGATAATGTACTCACCCCCTTAACATCCAAGACGTTCACGTCTTTCTTTCTTCAGTCGTAAAGAAATTATGTTTTTTAAGGAAAACATCTCAGGATTTTTCTCCATAATGTGGCCTTCTCTGGTGCCCCTGTCTTTGAAAATCCAAAATACAGTTTAAATGCAGCTTCAAAAGGGTTCTAAATGATCCCAGCCGTGAAAGAAGGGTGTCATCTAACGAAACGATGATAAAATTACAATTTTTTAAACTCAAACGCTTGTCTTGTCTAGGTCTACCTGAACTCCAATCTCATTTTCTCCCCCAAATTCAAAATCGTCCTAAATCGCTGTTTTACCTTTTTTTTTGTAAAGGGAGTTTGATCTTCTTTGCACATTCACTTTGTAAACACTGGGATGGTTCTTCTGCAGCGTGGTAGGTTTTGAAGTTGGGGGAGAAAATGAGATTTTTTTGACATATCCTAACTGTCTTGAACCAGAAAAAAACAGTTCAGGCAGACCTAGACAAGACAAGTGTTTGAGGTTAAAAAGTACATAAATTGTTCTTTTTTTTTTTTTTTTTTTTTTTTAAATAACCGATCGTTTCACTAGATAAGGCCCTTCTTCCTTGGCTGGGATTGTTTAGAGCCCTATGAAGCTGCATTTAAACTGCGTTTTGGATATTCAAAATCGGATGCATTATCGAAGGCCACTGTATGGAGAAAAATCCTGAAATGTTTTCTTCAAAAAACAATATCTTTACGACTTTATGTCTTTAGAAAGACATGAACATCTTGGATGACAAGGGGGTGAGTAAATTATCTGTACATTTTTGTTCTAGAAGTGAATTAATCCTTTAAAGCCAAAAAAACTTTCAGGGGGAATTATTAAGCCCATATGGCCATATACAAGACTCAAAAGTTACAGAAGAGGACGTAAAATTTGAATATTGCACTCAATCATCAATATCAATGACTTTAAATCGTACCTGGGCAGGCCCAACCAGCGGGTCCAGAGAGGAGCCCAGTTAATGTCATCCTCTTTGGGTCCCTCCAGTGTGTCCATGTCTTCTCTAGTGTTGGATTCTCCATCCTGTTCCTCCTCCTCAGCAAATGTTTGGATGACTCGCAGCGTTACTTTGTCCTGTGCGGCCTGAGTCTTTAGAATGGTCACTGCCTCATTGTAGGTGAGATGGGTGAGGTCAATATCATTTATACTCAGCAGTACATCACCTATGCAAAAGCAGTCAAGACATAACAGTTAACACAAGCATTGCACATGATGCTCAGGGAGAAGAGTGTTTTATATGGAGGCATGAGGGGAATGACCTGTTTTGACGGTGCCGTCTCTGTGCAGGCAGCCCACCGGCTGCACACTAGTGATGTAGACGGGCAAACGGCTACGGCAGTCTCTTCCACCCGCGATTGTGATGCCTAGAGAGTGTCGAGGTTCCTTCTTTAGACTCACCGTCTTCTCTTGACTGGAGAAGCCAAGCGGAGGCTCCTGAAGCCAGATAATGAACATTACATAACTTTTACCAACATCTGAATTAAAAGGATAGTTCACCCAAAAATGAAAATTCTGTCATTAATTACTCACTCTCATGTCGTTCCAAACCCCTAAGACCCTTGTTCATCTTTAGAATACAAATTAAGATATTTCTGATTAAATCCAAGAGCTTTCTGACCCTGCACAGACAGCAACGCAACTGACACATTCAAGGCCCGGAAAAGTAGTAAGGACATGGTTAAAATAGTCCATGTGACATCAGTGGTTCAAACTTTATTTTATGAAGCTACGAGCACACTTTGTACACAAACAAAACAAAAAAAATGACTTTATTAGCAATTTGAAGGTTGTACCACTAATGAAATAATTTATCAATATTTTTACTACCTTTCTGGGCCTTGAACATGTCAGTTGTTTTGATGTCTATGCAGGGTAAGAAAGCTCTTGGATTTCATCAAAAATATCTAAATTTGTGTTCTGAAGAAGAACGAAGGTCTTACTTTTTATCTTCACAAAGATAAAAATGTGAAAACTTTTTCAAACTGTAATTTATTCTTTTGATGGCGAAGCTGAATTGTCAGTAGCCGTTACTCTTCACATGATGCATCAGAAATCATTCTAATATGCTGATTTGAGGTAAGACTGTACATCAACTATGCAAAAACTTACTGCAGATCCAATTTAACTGCATGCAAGCAAGCATGCTTATTTGGGGGATGGGTGCAAAGTGAAAGTTTAAGACATGTGCCTGATTCCTGCGGTGGAAACATTTGTAAAAACAAACATCCCAGATCCTGCTGCGAAGCAGAGAGATGCGTTAACATGAGCGGCTCTGACGCGCTGCCATCATAACTCATCGATTGTGGCAAAACGCTCTCCTTCAGCCATCTTCTCCCAGTCTTACTGGACTCTCCAGACCTCCAGAGGGGGAGGGGCGGCCTCTTCCTACCCAGCAGGGTAGCCCTTCCTCCCAGCATGAGCTCAAGCTTCATCTCCACAGGTGAAAGCTAACTGTCACCAGCTTTGATCCCCAGCTACAAACAAACACAGTGGCTGCAGCAGCTCAGAGAGCAGCACCCCGGCCTTTTGATCAGGGACGAGTCCCAGAGAGAGAGAGGGGAATCTGCTTTCATCTCCCACTACCCAGCCTGTGTTTGCTGCCTCTGCCTTCAGCTGGTGAGGAAGTGTCACAAACGCAAGGTGTGACTGGTCTCTGGGTGAAAAGTCACCTCGCGCACACATGTGCAGGCAGCACTACCTATGAAACATGCAACCAACCTTTCGCCAGTGAATCAAACTGTAACTACAAAACGCCTTAATTTTACTTTTTGATCCCCTTTATAAGGCCGGGTATTGTATAACTACCTCATAATACAACAAATTACTTCATGATACACAAAACACTACAATAGCTGTCAATTTAATACACTGCAATGAATGAAGATATAATTCACGACTGAAACTGAAATGTGTGAGACATTCATTTAGTCTCACTGAGTCAGTATTAGTCTCAATCTCATCAGCATAATAGAATGGTTTCTGTAGGATCATGTGACACTGAAGACTGGAGAAATTGAAAATTCAGTTTTGCAATTACATTTTTAAATCTATTAAAATAGAATTTTGTATTTATTAATTTGTAATAGTAAATTTTTGGGTTACTGTTTTTACAGCCTTTTTGAATGAATAAATGGAGCGTTAGTGAGCGCAATACATTTTTTAAAATCATTAAAAAAAACCCTCATATATATATATATATATATATATATATATATATATATATATATATATATATATATATATATATATATATATATATATATATATATATATATATATAGGACTGGGAGTAAGTGAAACTTACCAAAATGTAAACTTTCACCACCTAATTTAGGCCACAGATCATTGGTGTGGACTATTGGTGACCCTGGACCACAAAACCAGTCATAAGGGTCAGTTTTATGAAAGAATATGAGATTTATACATCAGCTGAAAGCTAAGCTTTCCATTGATGTATGGTTTGTTAGGATAGGACAATATTTGGCCGAGATACAACTATTTGAAAATCTGTAATCAACTTTAAAGTTGTCCAAATTAAGTTCTTAGCAATGCACTAATCAAAAATTAAGTTTTGATATATTTACGGTAGAAAATGTATAAAATATCTTCATGAAACATGATCTTACTTCATATCCTAATGACTTTTGGCATAAAAGAAAAATGTATCATTTTGACCCGTACAATGTATTGCTGGCTATTGCTACAAATATACCCGGTACTACTTGCGACTGGTTTTCTGGTCCAGGGTCACATTTGTGTCTTTTTAACTTGCCAATATTATGGTTTATGGCTTGTGAAGCAGGCTTTTTACCTTCATGTATTCAGAGCGTCGTCTGAAGTACTGTGGCTCCGGGACCCTCCTGGATCCTCTGCTCTGTCCCTCACCACCCTCCTCGGAGAGATCAGGAAGTCTCATCACTACGAAGTTCACGCGCATTTCACTTGCCTGCCACACACATAACAGAGCTTAACAATCACTTACATTTACTACAAAACCTGAAATCCTATATATCAATCTAGTGTTTAAAAGTAACAGATTGCATTATAGGGATAGTTCTGTCATTAATTTCTCACCCTCACGTCGTTCCAAACCTGTAAGACCTTAGTTCATATTTTGAACACAAATTAAGATATTTTTTATAAAATCTCAGAGCTTTCTGACCCTGCATAGACATCAGCGCAACTATACATTCAAGGCCCAGAAATGTAATAAGGACATCGTTAAAATAGTCCCTGTGACATCAGTGGTTCAACCTTAATTTTACGAAGCTACGAGAATACTTTTTGTGCACAAATAAAACAAAAATAACAAATTTATTTAACAATTTCTTCTCTTCTGTGTAAGTCTGCAACACACAATCATGACAGTACCAGGTTGAACCACTAATGTCACATGGACTATTTTAACAATGTCCTTACCACCTTTATGGGTCTTGAACATGTCAGTTGCATTGCTGTCTATGCAGGGTCAGAAACTCTCAGATTTCATCAAAAAATATCTTAATTTGTTTTCTGAAGATGAATGAAGGTCTTGTGGGTTTGGAATGACATGAGTGATTAATGACAAGTGATTCTGTCTGTCTGTCCTGTCTCTCTGTACCTGTATGATCTGAGCTGCGCTCTCTGGGGTGCCACGTCTCAGGTCCTGTCCATTAATGCCCAGCACTTTATCATTGTTCTTCAGTTTGCCATCTTTGGCGGCCAGTCCCCCAGGCAGCAGGTCCAGGATGAAGACTCCTGGCTCCTCAGATTTACGGATGAGTTTGATGCCCAGCGGCTCAGAGCGCTCACGCTTCACCAGGGTGACCTGGATGACGGTGCTGTGGTTCTGGTTGGGATTGGGTGATTGTGACGGGGGAGAAGCTGAGGGTTGAGCAAGAGGTTCAGGCCGGGGCTTGAAGCCCTTCTCCTGCATGACAGTTAGCCTGACGCGGGAACATGACTGCCGAAGCACAGCGATGGCACGGCTGTGGGGGATGGATGCCAAACTGACATCATTCACCTGCAGAGATAATACTGTTAGTTCGAGGTTGCAATGTCATGAAAGTAGCTACAGTTTTTTCTTCCTTATTGTGTCATTAAAGGATTAGTTCACTTCCAGAGGAAAAAATGTACAGATAATGTACTCACCCCCTTGTCATCCAAGCTGTTCATGTCTTTTTTTTCTTCAGTCGTAAAGAAATTATGTTTTTTGAGGAAAACATTTCAGGATTTTTCTGAATTTCTCTCCATGTAATAGACTTCTATGGTGCCCCTAAATCTGAACGTGCAAAATGCAGTTTAAACGCAGCTTCAAAGGGCTCTAAATGATCCCAACCAAGGAATAAGGGTCTTATGTAAAAAAAAAAAAAAATAATAATAATAATAATAATATAAAAAAAGACAATTTATATACTTTTTAACCTCCAACACTTGGTTTGTCTAGCTCTGTGTGAACTGTTTTTTTCCGGTCATGACAGTTAGGGAACATGTTTGGCTTTCTTTTCATGTTCATTTTGTAAACTCTGGGTTGGTACTTCTGCAGCGATGTAGGACGATTTTGAAGTTGGTGGAGAAAATGAGATGGGAGTTTTTAGACGTACCCTAACTGTCATGACCGGAAAAAAACTGTTCACACAGAGCTATACGAGACAAGCAATAGAGGTTGAAAAGTACATAATTGTAATAAAAAAAAAAAAAAAAAAGATCGTTTCACTAGATAAGACACTTATTCCTCGGCTGGGATCGTTTAGAGCCCTTTGAATCTGCATTTAAACTGCATTTTGGAAGTTCAAATTTGGGGTCACCATAGAAGTCTGTTACATGGAGAGAAATCCTGAAATGTTTTCCTCAAAAAACATAATTTCTTTACAACTGAAGAAAGAAAGACATGAACATTTTGGAAGATAAGGGGGTGAGTACATTATATGTAAATTTTTGATCTGGAAGTGGACTTCTCCTTTAAGTGAAACAGATAATGTAAGGCAGGGACTTGGTTCTGTCCACTGTTTACTGACTGGATGGAGTTTATTGTATGAAAGGGATGAGGTTTAAGTGAATCAAATGATGGAAAAATCTGGTATACATCATCAGAGAGAAGTCTGTAGTTCACTGGAAGTTCGAGTTTTGACATTTGGAATTTACACACTGCAAGCTCATTTTTTTAACTAAACATGTATTGTTTACAATAAGATAAATAAAATGCATTTAGAAAACAACTTTACACCTAACACCTATTAAAATCATTTGAATAGTCATTTTGGTTCATTATGCATCATGTTTAAAAGCTAAAACAACACTAATATGGCTATTCTTCAAATGTTTTTGAGGAGTTTTAATGTTAAAGTCAATATTTGTACTTATGAAAGCACTGCTTTGATATCAGCTCATGTAGGAATTCAGGTTAATGTCTAACCTTTATTCAAGATCCAACCAGTACGCTTTGTTCTCTCTAAAGAACATCATATTAAAAGATCCTAAAATAACACTGTTATTTATGCTTCTGAGCCAAAAAAATCTTCCTGCCTGAAGCTTGGAACAGCCCTTTGTGAAAATCGATGCTCTGTTGAACCAGAAGGGGAAAAGAAAGATCCCATTTCAAGAAATAAGATACTGAAGCCATCCACAGATCTCTTTACAGGCCATAGCTCCCTAAAAAAGTCAAAGAAGCTCCGCTTTGGATACAGATCATCCTAAGGCTGACGGTTGACCTCATTCAGACTTCCATATATATGATCTCAGAGAAGACGAGCTGCAGGCATTCATTAAAACTCAAGGTTGAATTTGAATGTGAAGCCAGTCATGCTGGTTCGCTTTACTAAGGCCCTGCATTCCAGGACGGCCAGGAACAGAAATCCTAGGAGAGCGTAGGATTGTGGGAACAAGAGTGTAAATTTGCTTAACTGAACTGAATTATAATTGAGAAGCATTGCTGTGTAACTAAGCCTTTTAAAGGTGAATTCTGTCGTTTAATGCAAAGTTAAAATAAACACACTGTGCTTTTGTCAAGAGTCATCTATATGGTGTCACTCGCACAGGATGAAGACTGTACTCACAATAGATTTGATAAATGAAACCATGTTGGTTCTGTTTTGCTGGGACAGATAAAGGAATAACAGCGACTAACACAGCTGTGATACTGGTACTTAAAGGAGAAGTTTACATCTGGAATAAAAATTTTCTGATAATTAACTCACCCCCATGTCATTCAAGACGTTCATGCCATTCTTTCTTCAGTTAAAAAAAACTAATAATTTAAAAAAAAAAAAATAATAAAAAATAACGGTTTTTGAGGAAAACATTCCAGGATTTTTCTCCATATAGGGGACTTCAATGGTGGCCAATGGATTGAAGATCCAAATTGCAGTTTCAATGCAGCTTCAAAAGGCACTACACGATCCCAGCCGAGGAATAAGGTTCTTATCTAGCGAAATGATCTGTCATTTTCAGTGATGTGAATAACTGCATTAAAAATAAACGGCGTTAGTAACGGCATTACTTTATTTTAGTAACGAGTAATTAAACAAATGACTCTTTCACTTGATGTTTCACTTCACTTACTGCTGAAGTTGATGAATGTTCATGTTTGTTTACGGAGGTGACGTGGGCGTTTAGCTACATGTCTGCACATCTCATAGATGTTTAAAATTTGAAAAGCCAGCTCTTGGGCGTGATTACATTAGAGTTCAGACGGGAAAAACTGGAGCTCGCATTGGTATCATACACATTACTTTATCAGAGAATATTTGTTTTCGATGCGACTTTTTAAGTAGACATTTCAAGCTTTCTATACATTTCCTACGTCTGTAAGGCAGATATTCGCTGAGATTCAGGTTGTTTTATTTACATGTTTGCGAAGAGAGGTGACGGAGACTGAGACGGCAGAGAGCGCACCCTGTTTATTTATTTATTTACAAAAGCACATTGTTTTGTTGTTATTATGACTACACACAAATAAAAGTAGACCCTTTGCAGTTGCAAACGATACCTTATTCTTATCTTTACGATCAAAAATGACTCAAAAATGAGTATTTTTAGTTCTTTTTCACGGTCATTAAGAAAAAACAAGACAGACTGGTGCGGTCTTTGACCCCAGAGGGTTTAACAGTGTTGCCGTGGGATGTTTTTCATGTCCGAGGGTTGAAGCGCCCCCAATTAAAAAGATATTTAGCCCCCGAAAGGTGTATCTCACATTGTCCCATGGCAACATTAAAATAGTGTAAATTAGAGTACAATGTTTTATTCACTTGACACATTTAATAGTGGGGGCATCCAAGTTATATGACATATTTTAACATTTTTTTAAAAAGTAACAAGTTACTTTCCATGGTAATTAGTTACTTTTATAATGATGTAACTCAGTTACTAACTCAGTTACTATTTGTGAGAAGTAACTAGTAACTATAAGTAATTCATTTTTAAAAGTAACACGCCCAACACTGGTTATTTTGTTAAAAAAAAAAAAAAAAAAAAAAAAGTATATTCTCAACCTAATGTATTATGTAAACACGCATGTGTGACATATATGGAAGTACCAGCTCAGTGTTTACAAAGTGAACATGCAAAGAAAGTCAAACGCCCTTCACAAAACAATTTTGAAGTTGAAGGAGATAATTAGATTGAGTTTTTCATCCTACTCTACCTTTTTAAACCGAAGTACAGACGAAGAATTAACCGTGTGACTTTTCCAACATGATTACGCAATGCATTAAGATGCGCATGCGCATTGCAGAGCTGGTGCAAGATTATTGATTAAGGCAATTATAAAAAAAATTATTTTATTAAGAAAATGACAGATCGTTTCACTAGATAAGACCCTTATTCCTCGTCTGGGATCGTGTAGAGACCTTTGATGCTGCACTGAAACTGAAACTGAAACCGTTGGCCAACATTGAAGTCCACTATATGGAGAAAAATCCTGGAATGTTTTCCTCAAAAAACTTAATTTCTTTGTGACTGAAGAAAGACAGACATGAACATCTTGAATGACATGGGGGTGAGCAAATTATCAAGAAATTTTCATTCTGGAAGTGAACTTCTCCTTTAAAGTACACAAAGAACAGCAATGTTAACGTTAGCTAAAGAACTAGTGAATGCCCCGTTAATGTCTGAAATCAGTCTTAATGAAAACTAAATTTAACATAAGAATGACTCTCTTCTCCATCTTCCATTCTGGAACTATACATCTACATATACAGCAACATATGACCAGTTAGAACTTGTGACATGCGGGTCAGTTCTATAGGACATGTGCTGAACCACACCTATTTTGATACAAGAATTTGCCTACTCGACTGAAAACAGTTACATTTTTGCATGGTCAATAACGAGCCAGCCAGTGCAAATTTCCTGACATTTGGGAAAGCAGGGTCTTGTGACCTTTATCCATGTATGTGACTGCAATGTAAACACAATGATACAGGGGTGTGTACACTGATAACATGAGAACTGCATAGAAAGACAGATTCTAAGAGATAAAACCGGTGGAAAACATCTAAAAGGTTCAAATCCATAGCGATTGATAATGTAAACCAAACACAACGGCATGGCGAGCCGAGATATGCCTCACCTCTAGAATATGATCTCCAGGTGCCAGCTTGCCATCCCGGGCAGCCAGTGAATCACGCACAATCTCCTGAATGACGATGTTGCCTAAGGGTGTGTCCTTCCCTCCTACTATACGCAATCCCAGATCCTCGTCTGGATCCTCTCGGAACAGCTCCACCACAGTTGCCTCTGCCACAAGACTGCACCTCAGGGGGGTGTCTGAGAAACCAAACAAATGCTTAAAAATTCTACATATGGCAATAAAACAAGCCCAGTTCGCGGCTGCTTTGGATGAGTCATTTATTTCAGAAAGCACACAAATGTATGATGTAATAATCAAATGAGATATTCAAAGAGTTGCTAGGTACTTTATGACTAACAGCGTTTCCAATAATCCAGATGGCAGGTCCAAACACCCCCCAGGTGTTTTTGAGCTTTAATCAGAAAAACATTGATGTGAATCTCCATGAGTGTACCTGTTTTCAGACAGTGACGATTGTCGGTTTTAATCCCATTATTTATTTCGGTACTATATTAAAAACACCCTGACACTCCTCAGACATCTACTCACAAGATAAAGTGGCCACATGAAAGATTCCCTCTGTTTTGGTTTACCGAAAAAGTAAACACAGCTGCAAATCAATTTCCTCTGCTTTTCACTGCCTGTGCTACAACTCTTCTCACCTTAACTCCTGGGCTACCACAAATCAAATGTTACAACCGTAATTCAACAAAAAGAAGAAAAAACAAGAATGTGCTTTATTATTTTCTAAATATACATTACCTGTCAAAAGTTTTTGAACAGTAATATTTGTAATGTTTTTTTTTTAAGGAAGTACAAAAGTTTACAATGCTTGCATTTATTTGATCCAAAGTACAGCAAAAATAGTGCAATTTTGGAATATTTTTACTATTTAAAAAAAACTGTTTTCTATTTGAATATATCTTAAAATGTAATTTTTCTCCTGTGATTTCCAAGCTGAATTTGTAGCATTCCAGTCACATGATCCTTCAGAAATCATTCTAATATTATGATATGCCACTTAAAAAAAAAACATTTATTACTATTTTCAGGTTTCTTTGATGAATAGAAATTCAGAAGAACACGAAATAGAAATTATCTGAAATAGAAATCTACTGCAACATTATAAATGTCTTTATCATCACTTCTGATTCATTTAAAGCATCCTTGCTAAATAAAAGTATTAATTTCTATCATTTCTTCTGACTCCAAGCTTTTGAATGGTATAGTGCATAATGTAATAAAAGCTTTTTGTTTCAGATAATGCTGATCTTTGGATCTTTCTATTCATCAAGGAATCCTGAAAAAAAAAGTACTCAACTATTTTAAATATTGGTAATAATAATAATAAAACTGTTTCTTGAACAGCAAATCACCATATTAGAATGATTTCTGAAGGATCATGTGACACTGAAGACTGGAGTAATGATGCTGAAAATTTAGATTTGATCACAAGAATAAAATATATTTTAAAATATATTCAAATAGAAAACAGTTACTTTAAATAGTAAAAATATTTCTGTTTTTATAGTAAGAATTTTACTGTTTTTGCTGTACTTTGGATCAAATAAATGCAGGCTTGGTGAGCAGAAGAGACTTCTTTAAAAAAAAAAAAACTAAAAAAAAAACACATAAAAATCTTGACTGGTAGTGCAATTCTTAGCAGGTGCCGCACAGTACAGAAAGAGAGAAATTATACAAATATTATATAATGTAAAGAGATATCGATATTACATTTTTAGCCATTACCAATAAACCGATAATTCATTCTCATGCTATAGTCAATAACCAACATTAAAATTACTATTTTAGCTAAATTAATTAAAAATAAAATATTAAAAGCTAAAATCACTTTTATTAAATACTATTAAAATGCTACATAAAATGACAAATTTGATATTTGATATTTATTGTGGTATTTATTTATTTATTGTGTTGTTCTGTATTTGCTATATATACTCTGACAACTATTTTGGTACCGATATTCAAAAAATTTATGTACATACTCCTGTTTTTAATTCATTTCGGAATATCATAAATACTTAGACATGGATTAGCTAACGCTCATATATGGTTTTGTATTAATATTTGATGGACAGGGTACAAGAAAAACAAAAAGTGCTGCTATACCATCTTCCCCCTCTTCATAGGCCGGATTGATGAGTCCAGGTTCTGAGGGTCCACTGAGTTGGCTTGTGCGTGCGATCGGGGTAGATTTGGCATCAGCTAAATCTCCATCTGATTTGCTTCCCTTCAGCTCATTCCAGGAGGGTCTCTTTTTTCTCTCCGCCTCTTCCCTGAGTCGTTTGAATGCAGGACATCTGGGAAAGAGAGAATTGGAGCACACTGAGTCAGAGAGAACTTCTGCATCATTACTCAGTGATCTGCTGTTAATTAACCTACAACACATTCATTATCCGAAGGCAGCAGCAGTAACTAAAAATATCCTAAACATGCACCAATGCTGACTACTGCTCTGGATCTGCCATATTCAGGAGTCAGCAGAAAACAGCAGCGGAAAACGAATCAATGCTCAATCGGTTCGTTGCAAAGCTACATAGCATTTAACTATCAAAGATGAACATGCTCAGGGAGTGTGAATTCTCAGTACGGCAACAAGAGGAGCTATGCAGATGAAGACGCAAACAGGCTTTTCTGCTGCATTGCAGAGATGGAGATGGTACAGGTCGAAAAAAAAAAAAAAGAGCAGAATCAGGTCTAGTCTGGGTTTCACCATGTCAACACCTCCCACCCCATCCCACAGCTGCTCTCTCTGTTTACACTGGGCCGTTCCTGACCACGTGAACTATGAGCCAAACAACCTTTAGACCATGCTTTTACATCACAGGAGATAAGAATATGACAAAATGCCGGAAAGAAAACCCATGAAAGGGAGATGAACGCTGAGGCACAGGGTCATTCTATGCAGTTTTCCATTAGCTCAAACAGTAAACAACAAAGTCATGGGTTTTATTCCCAGGGGCTTTTTTCTTTTTAGATACCAAATCACCTATATCATAAACTATGGTTTTGCATTTACTAGATCAAATGTTTAGTGAGTTCTATATTTTATATTTAGTCGTACTAAACTGTAGAAACTAAAAGTTTACTAAATAACTAAACAATTGACTCCTGATCTAATAGGGCAATACAGTGATCTGCCGTGGCACATTAAGGAGCCACAAAACGGTATTTACAGTTTGAATTTCTTATAAAATGACAACATTTGAAAGCTAAAACCTTGTTTCATACCAGAAGTAACCTGCTCTGTCTTGCCTGTCGGTGTGTTGGCAGTTTCCTCTTTGTTCCACGATGTATTTTTTACTGTGTGAGAACATGATGTGTAGTGTGAGAGCAGCATTGTTTGTTGGACATAGCAACAGTAACTAAGAAGGGCAGGTTTTTGCGAAGGGTCAATTGTGAGCGGGGTTGAACTCTTAAAGGGAGAGTTCACCCAAAAATGAAAATTCTGTGATTAATCACTCACCCTCATGTCATTTCAAACCTGTAGACCTTTGTTTATCTTCAAAACACAAATTAAGATATTTTTGATGAAATCTGAGAGCTTTTTGACCCTGCATAGACAGCAATGCAACTACCATGTTCAAGGCCCAGAAAGGAGGTAAAGACATCATTAAAATAGCCCATGCATGTCTGCGCCAATAGCCTTGTGGGCAGCAGGCCGACATACAGCGCCTCTGCACTACGGGCGTCCCGAGTTCGAATCCCAAGAATCTTTCCCAATCCCGCCCCCTCTCACTTCGCTTCCTGTCAATTCTGATCTATAAAAAAAATAGTCCATGTGACAGTGGTTCAACCTTAATTTTATAAAGCTATGAGAATACTTTTTGTGGTACTTGCGTTGCTGTCTGAAAAGGGTCAGAAAGCTCTCAGATTTCATCAAAAATATCTTTGTGTTCCAAAGATAAACAAATCTCACGCGTTTGTAGGGCTGGGCAATTGTTCCAATTTTACTGATTAATTCAAATGTAATGTTTTGCCACGTTTTTATTTTTTTTTTAGAAATTAAGGAATCAATTTTGAATAGAAATGTTACCAAATGTTAGAATTAGCCGGTTTCACAATATGCAAATGATAACAGTAAAGAGAAAAGAACGATCTAACCGCATGTCAGCGCACGTGATTAACCGCTCACTTGTGACGTGCTCATATCGCTAAGCATCATTTACACAGACTGCTCTTTTGTGTTGACAAAGATGTAACGCAGGCAGTGGAATAGGAAAAACATGCAAGAAGATGGGAGTGAGTGGGTGCAGTCAAACACGTCCATGTTTACATAGAAAAAACAATGGAAAACCAGCACAATCAAAAATGTGTGTCTGATATTTCATGTTTGCATCATGGTGATAGGCTGAAAGCTGCTGTTCGTTGTTTTTACAAAACATTAATAGTTAATAATAGTCATAGGCAATAGGCATTTTTCCTTCAGTCACTTTGCATTTTAATTACTTTGACTTGATTTGATTTTATTTTTTAAAGCATTTTCCTTGTATTATTTCTTAACATATAATATGTTTAAGACAAGTTTGTACAAGATGTAGTTGTAGTTCATGCACCTGCAAAGATATTTAACAAGTGATTTGTTTAACATTTACATGTTTACAACTTCATGTGTGGTGCACTTGGAACAGAATTTTCTTTCACCAGAGGGTTAATAAAGAAAAAGTTACTTGAATCATTTTGTAGTTACATTTTCAAGTTGACTAGTTAAAATTGTAATAAAGAAATAAAAAAGAATGGGATGCCATCTCACCCATCCCTAAGTGTTTGTAACAACATGACAGTGAGTAATTACGCCAGAATTTTCATATTTAGATAAACTGTCCCTTTAATACTGCTTAAACCCTGAAACTAAACAGGCAAATGAAACATGTCAACTCCCACGTGTTCCTGGCACAGTTGACAAGGCTGAACTACCTGCACACATTCTATAGTAGTCACTCATGTGATTCCTAATTAACTCCATTATGTAAAAGAGAGTCACCCAGTTCTTTCAGTAGTCGGTCATACGGTCCACTCACATCTATTCTTTAATCCTGCTCAGCTCGTTCAAATCTCTGTTCACATGAAACCTGGATAAGTGGAATTCCTCACATTTTTGAGCAGCTCTCTTAATGGCTGCAATAATACAACATGCGCGCATGTTTATCCACCGAATGATCCACATAACTGATTTAGTTTCATTTCTACAGAATGATATCTGCCTTATCTAGGTCTACATGTTTTCGAGTTTGTGCTACAGTATGTTACCTTAATGAAATGTAAACATTTCCTTTATGGCACGCACTAACCTGTTGTGAAGATGGGGCTGCAGCTCGCAGCGTTGCATGCTCTGCTGGCACTCGCCGCGGAACGGGCACAGCACGGCCAGTTTGTCCAGCAGGTTGCGCACCAGAAGGCTGGAGGAACGGCAATTCTGGAGCTGAAGCCTCTGGCGGTCGACGGGACAGAAGTCTTGGTCGTGCAGGAAGTTGCTGAGGCAGTGGAAGCAGTACGTGTGGCCACACGGCGTGTCCATAGGCTGCAAAAGAGGCTGCAAGCAGATGTGGCATACCAGCTCGTCATCCACATCGTCCTGATATTCAAACAGGTGACTGTCCCGGCCATCATGACACTGTCCGCATTCCTTGCACACCCGCACCCACGTTACGCCACCCGCCGGCGGAGACGTCTTGGGCTCCGTCATGGCCTTAAGTTGTTAAACTGGACGTCTGCAGGGCTGGAGAGCTTGTGCTGCTTTCTCAGCTTGCAAACTTTACATCAGCTTCATCAGAGGAGAAGCAATCAAATATTTCCAATCCAGAAAGAGAGCAAATTGCCAGTCGCTTCATCTACACCCAGGTTTCTGTTGGAAAAAAGAACAAAGAAAAACTGAAGCTCACGCCAAGCATTCTTTTTTCGGCTCATGCCGACTGGACAGGAAATGACATGGATCCACTTAACCGCAACAATATGGGAAGAGGGCTGCAGCTGTATCCTTTCCACAAGTTTCCTTCCTCAACAGCAATCTGAGTTTGGCTAACTCTCACTGTTTAAGTCATTAAATCGGTTAAGCTCTGTGAAATGACAGGAGGGCAGCAGTCAAAACTCACCTACTAGGGCTAACAAAGAATCTGCTTGGAAAAGAAGAGCAAGAACTCAAATGAATAGTGTAGAAATTACAATCTTGTTGTTAATGACTTCATGGCCGATCAGTAATGGGCCACTTCCCTCTGGGAGCCACATAATCTCTGCTAAATCCATCTACAATGAAACCTTGTGTATTGTATGCTTATATACACTACATTCAAGATGTCATCTGTTATGACTCCCTGAAAACTCATAGATATTTATATGAAATAATAAGTCAACCCTGAATAATATATTTTACTTTTTTTAAAAAAAGTGCAGTCACATGTATTCAAAGTGTAAGAAAATAGTTTTCAGGGGGTTACACAACATGACATTTTAAAATTGCAATAAAAACGTTTAGAAACTAATATAAATTGAACGCATGTTTTTAGAAATTAGATTTATTTATTATAGGTACTCATATGTCTGTGACCCTATAAAAATTCTTTAGAATACCACAAATATGATAACACCACACCAAAATTACCATTCAGTACAAACAATTACTAACACAATGCAATGACACAACTACCAACCGGCACTTCAATGCATTAGCAAAACAAACACAGAGTCCGCCATGAATGTGAGGCAGTAAATCTCAATCATTATTCCAACCCACCTCAGATGCTGGCAGTGCAGGCAGCCTCCCAGCAGCCACTGCATGAAAACAAGAAACTCAAGCCCAACAGCTGCGCTGGCCGCCTGCAGCCTGACTGAAACCAGAGCCCGTCATCTCAACTAGGGACAGAGTGTATTTGTGCGTGAGTGTGTGTATGCAAGGACATGCAGTTAAAGGGGCGCTCAACAGACTGTGGAGAGAAACGCGTTCAGAGTCCGGCTGTGTCGACCCAGGAGGAGGGGTTGAGAGCGTGTTGTGTATATGTGTGTGTGTGACGGAGGACGAGGGGGAGTGTAGACTGCTGATGTGGTACTAGTGCAGGCTGAGCATTCTAAGAACTAAGCTCAACCTCTGGCCAATTACACAGTGAGTTATGTGTGTGTGTGTGGTGTCCGAGGTCGAGCAGGGCATATTTCTCTCGCTCACTGACCTCCTTCATATTCTACAGATAACTAAACAGACATGACCCTGTGAGAACAATAATTAACACAAAATCAGTGATTCACAAGTCAAAAAATTATTAACACTACATTTAAATAAGGGACAAGTCAAGTAGAATTAATTTATCACTGTAAAGCTAAATAAAATATTTACCATATAATATATCTGGGGTTTTCAAACTTTTAGATGCAACGTACCCCCATTCTATAGTTTAAAAAGCAGCTACATATTACATGTATAAAGGCCCAGTTTATACTGGGAAAATTAATACTATAAACATTTTTTTGGAAAATATTTAATGTTCTATTAAACATTTGTCCTACCTATAATACTCTATTGTTAAATGTATTATTTATTTACAAAAAAAAGTTTAATGTTATTTATTTTTATTTTATTTTTGTTATTTATATTTTTCCACATACCAGTCAAAAGTTTTTGAACAGTAAGATTTGTAATGGTTTTTTGTAAATCCAAAGTACAGCAAAATCATTCCTCCAGTCCTCAGTGTCACATGATCCTTCAGAAATCATTCTAATATGCTGATTTGCTGTTCAAGAAACATTTATTATTATCATCAATATTTAAAAGAGTTGAGTACATTTTTTCAGGATTCTTTGATTAATAGAAAGATTTAAAGATCAGCATTTATCTGAAATAAAATGCTTTTGTAACATTATACACTATACCATTCAAAAGCATAATTATTTTAAACGAAATTACAAAAATTAGTACTTTTTTACTGAGCAAGGATGCTTTAAATTGACCAAAAGTTATGATAAAAACATTTATAATGTTAGAAAAGGTTCCATTTCAGATAAATGCGGTTCTTCTGAACTTCAAAGAAACCTGAAAAACTTTTCAACATCATCATCATCATCATCATAATAATAACAATAAAAATAATAAATGTGTTTGAGCAGCAAATCAGAATATTAGAATGATTTCTGAGGAATCATGTGACTGGAATAATGATACTAAAAATACTTTGAAATCACAGGAATAAATTAGAATTTTTAATATATTCAAATAGAAACAGTTATTTTAAATAGTAAAAATATTTCAAAATTTTACTGTTTTTGCTGTACTTTGGATCAAATAAATGCTTTAAAAACATAAAAAAATCTTACTGTTCAAAAACCTTTGTTTTTCTGTTCAAAACACCACATATATATAAACCAAGTATGTACTAGTAAATATTAATATTTAATTCCGCTACTTTTACATTTATGTTACCTTTCCATCATCTAACACTCAAAATTAAGCTTTAAAAACATTTTATAATTTAATAATAATTTAGCTCACTGTTAAACAATCTTTAGTAAATATCAAAATATCCCACTTTCATACTGTATACATTATCATGCTCTGATGCATAAATTAACGTACGTTATTTAAAATGCCTGATTTTAGTTTTAATTACTGTTTTGAAGACAAAACAATAAAGAATTTTAATATCGACCATAACATATAAATAACCTACCACAATTTTAATATAGGTGCAGCCAGTGCATGTTTAATACTACACACTGATTGACGTTTACCCGTGTAAAATTCATCACCGCAATTCTAGGGTGGGCTAGGCCACAACTACGGTACACTGAATGCTACAAACTAAATACATACATCAATATTCTCATCATGAGATATGGTTTGAGACCCTTCCATGAAAGTAAATATAGTAAAAGTGCCTTCCTAAACACCACAAATAAATAGCAGCCTTAATAAACATTCCAAATCCCTGAACCTTATGGCTCACTAATGTGTTTTGCTAGAATTACTTCACCACTTGTCCACTGAAGCTGTGACCCTGGCTAAGATAGATGGACTCACCCCATAGCCTCATGGGAGTATCTTACACACTAGAGACAAACAGCTTGTCAATCTCTCCAGTCCTGTTTGTGAACCTCTCAAGGTTACAAAACCTAACAAATCTAAGTCCACATAACTCCCTGTGTACACAATGTGTCACTTACCTGTTTGTGCACTAAACTGTCACTAAACGTGGACTGTTTCAAAGTCCATATAGTGTTTCCAGATGTTAGGGTGCTGATGTCATAAACTAGCACTATTCCTGTCCTGTCCACCGCCTAAAGGACAAATGGTAAATCAAAGAAAACGTGAACACCCAGTCTGAAACGCTCTCACCTACCGAACTCGGCAATGAATCATTCCCTCAGACACACCCTTTATAGAATGAATACGCGGGCTCGACACAATGACTTGGTTTGGAAAATATGAAAATTTAGTCAACCTGGAGTTTTTCTTTACTGCCCTCCAAGTTAACAGGAACAAGCAAAAAGGCTGATTTAACATTGTCTATTCTAACCACTGCTTCTAATCAACATTTCAAAAAAACGAAAACCGTTTCATCATGAACTCCCCCTCATGTCATTCCAAACCTTTCTTTTTTCAAGTGGAACACAAAAGGAATAAAAAGACATAATGATAGGGAATGACAGCTTCAGTCACCATTCACTTTCAATGCATCTACATGCTGTCAACATCTTGTTTTGAGTGCCACAGAAGAAGAAAGTCATACCGCACAAGACATAACAAGAAATAACACTAAAAGTAAATGATGACAGAATTTTAATTTCTGGATGAATCCTCCATTTGATGTTAGAACTAGTGTGAACAATCAAAAGAACACGCTTTCTACTCTCTATCTAAAAAATACACACTTAAGCAAACAACCAGAAGAATGGGACACAGAAAGCACAACATGCATCATATTTGCTTACTTTTGTTAGTCTGTTGCAATTGTTTATTCTGAAAGGAGACTCCTTCTGAAAGAGGGTAACTTTATCCTTTCTATGAAGTCATATGCTAACATTAACAGGATGCTTTAAAACATACATTATGTTTTAGTCTAACACATCACATATCATCTGACATAAAGTGATATTTGACTTTGCTAACCTTCTGAAATCGGTCTGACCTACACGTTGCAGGTAGATGTGACACACGAATAAGAAGAAGCCATAAATCATTCATCAATCAGCTGACATGAGATTCAGATGGTAACCTGGACAACCGAGTGCCCTTGAAATACATGTTGGATAAAGAAGCACTAAACAATAACGCATTTACTTCTCTGTGTAACTTAGCCTAGTTATCTTTACGTACCCAATCTGCTAAAAACACCTACAATGTGTTCGAGGTGACCTGTTATGAAAGAAGCGGTGAAATGTTCGCTTTACTGTCCTTTTAACCTTCATTTATTCACATTCAGTGATAAAAAGGCAACAACAGTATCTTACAGATGAAGTTAAAACAATATTATGAGATTAAGAGACGCGTTGGATATTTTCGCGCTCAAGACCGAAACTAGTCTTACCTGTGCGGATTTTCCGGAAGTCATAAAACAAAGACGTGGTCAAAACATAAAACATTAACCGTCTTCACTTCGTCTAAACTCCAAAATATGAGTATCTCATCATTTTCTTTCCCATGTTTTGATAACTGGACGACACGGCAGGTATTATTAAACCGTAGGCGACGCAACCAGCATGAGTTTCAGGCAAACAAGTCGGATCTGACGCTTTCACAGGAAGTTTGCGCAGGTAGAGAATAGTCACCTTTGGACTTGGTGTGTGGCGTGCAGGTGCAGAGAGGTGTAATGGAAAAAGTACTTAATTTGATGAAAATTTGATATCGGGATCAGTTTTAAACGTTGTTTATTTAAAGTTTATACATGAATGCACAAGTAAAGAACTTTTTAGTTTGCATGAATGACGTGTTGCTACACCATATGGGCTAAGTTGCCACAATGCTAATATAAACAATACATTATAGCAACATTTAAACGTTAAATTATTTATGAAACACGCAAAGAAATGGGAAGGGTAACATACAAAAATACCAAAATATTGTTTTGATGAGTAATTTGCTTTAAATAAAGTGTTGGCTACCAAACAATCTGCAATACAGGTAATACATAAATACAATACAATACAATACAATACAATACAATAAGCTTACACTACCAGTCAAACGTTTTTGGATTTTGAAGTTTTCAGGATTTTAAACTTTTTTTTTTTTTTGTTGTTGTTGTTAATTAGTCTCTTCTGCTCACCAAGCCTGCATTTATTTGATCCAAAATACAGCAAAAGCAGTAATATTGTGAAATAGTTTTACTATTTAAAAGAACTGATTTCTATTTGAATATATTTTAAAATGTAAAATTAAAATTTTAAATCTATTTTAAACTGTTTTATTTTTATTATCATCATCCATGTTTAATAGAAATATCTATTAATTAGAAAAATAAAAAAGCTTTTGTAGTGAGTATAATTTTTTTTTAAATGGAAATGATAGAAATTAATACCTTTATTTAGCAAGGATGCTTTAAATTGATTAAAAGTGATTTCTATTTCAGATAAATGCTATTCTTCTGAACTTTCAAAAAAATTACTCGGCTGTTTCCAACATAATAAATGTTTTTTGAGCAGCAAATCAGAATATTCGAATGATTTCTGAAGGATCATGTGACTGGAGTAATGACGCTAAAAATTCAGCTTTGAAATCACAGGAATAAATTACATTTTAAAATATATTCAAATAGAAAGAGCAGTTATTTTAAAAAGTAAAAATATTTCAAATTTTTACTGTTTTTGCTGTACTTTGGATAAAACAAATGCAGGCTTGGTGAGCAGAAGAGACTTCTTTAAAAACATAAAAATAAATTTACTGTCCAAAAACTTTTGACTGGTAGTGTACATTTAATAAAATTGCTAAATCTTAATACATATATACAACAACTCATAAACAGACCTAATAAATGTATGACTTGACACACAGTTCAGTAAACTGTCTTCTTTATATTGTTAACACTTGTCTGGATGTTTTCCAGATGTTTTATGTGCTAACTTGTTTACTAAACAAAATATAATACAGACATTTTTATTTTAATTGATTTTAAAATGTTATAATATTATTAGAATTCAAAAGAGTGCGTGACAACTACTCCCAGTCTGCCATGTACACAAAATCTCAACAGATTCATTTAGTCTGATTTGTGACCCCGGACCACAAAACTAGTCATGGGTCATATTTGTAGCAATAGCCAACAATACATTGTATGGGTCAAAATGATCAAATTTTTTCTTTTTCTTTTTTCTTTTATGCCAAAAATCATTAGGATATTAAGTAAAGATCATGTTCCATGAAGATATTTTGTAAATTAACTACCATAAATATATAAAAACTTAATTTCTGATTAGTAATATACATTGCTAGGAACTTCATTTGGACAACTTTAAAGTTTTTTTTTTTTTTTTTTTTGCACTCTCAGAGATTTTAAAATAGTTGTATCTCAGCCAAATATAGTCCTATCATAACAAACCATACATCAATATAAAGTTTATTTATTCAGCTTTCAGATAATATAAATGACTGGTTTTGTGGTCCAGGGTCACATCTGATTATTCTGGAGGTCCGTCTTCTGTATGACTGTAGCTATGAATATTATGCATTCCCCACATGTTTTGACAATAGTGTTAATGTTTAGTGTCAGCAATTCATTAGCGGCTCTGAGAATAGCTGAAGTTTGAACTTGTAAGGCCATCGTTCATTTTAGTATAATGCACTTGTCTAACCGTTAAGTGTCCTCCTCGTTCAAACAGTTCATGTGTATAATTGTTTTATGGATGCATAATTAATTTAATTGCAAGGACCTTTGGTAAATTCTCTGAGTGGTTTACACTGACAACCCAGCAGATGATCTCAAATTAAACTTTTAATAATTATTATCATTTTAAACATACAACTCCTGCATGTTAAACTAGAAATCAGAGCGAGTGGAAAAAAAGTCTTTCTAAATGATGTCCAATAAAGTAATAATTCTTTGTTTGTGATCCTGCCAGTTAAAAGCTCTTTGACACTTGAACAGTGTCGGCTTCTACCCCCTGCAGGATGCAAGGGAAGTATCCCCTCATAAAACCTCTGCGCTGAGGCTTGTTCCCTCTGTGATTTATACCCCTGTAAGTCCAGCACAGACAATGACTATTGCTTATCAAACCAATCACTGTTCAAGACATTGCTCTGTTTCATAATGTTGTCCATTCCTCAAAATACTACTAAGTGGTGTCCATTATAAATTACACAATCATTTGAAAAGAATCCAGGTCAAACCTAGAAGCATTATGACAAACAAAAGCTGGTTTTGCAGTGAATCATATAAATGTTTTTTATATTTGTCATTGGTACTAAAATGTTGTTGTGTGAGCTTGTTGTTCTGACCCAACAATGCACATGTAAGTTAAATTGGTCTATCAAAAGCAAGCTAAATAAAATTGTTTTCCTATGCAGAGATCAGCTGTGCAAGTGCCACATTTGTGCAGCTGTCCCCAGGTGTTTACACTCACAATGGATGACTGACAGTGAAAGCTTGTCATCATGGCTGTGGTAAGTTATGTAAAAATGTACAGTCTTTATCTATAAACTGATTGGCATTTATAACCACAGTAGGATCTGATATTGGTACAATACATCAAAGGTGAATACAACAGAAATGCATTTTCCTACATATAGCCACTGTATGCTAAAACATTCCAGTTGTGACCCTGGCTGTTGACGAGAACGTCTGTGTGTCTGAAGACGCAGCTAACGTGAAAGGAAACGAAAAACAACAATGGCAACAATGAGTAACAGACTGACCCTTTTGCTGAATCAGTCCTATTGGCTCCACTGTTTGAGCACGACTACCACAAATAAGAATGAACCTGTTTGTCTTTCCTGGGATCGGTAAACATCCTCAACACAAACAGCAGTGTGAGAGAAGAAAGTCACACCACTGGGGCAGCTGCACTCTCACTGTATGTGTCTTTTGATGTCTGTAGGAGGGAACTGATAATGAAGGCTCTTACGTCTTAATTCTTTTAATTGTCCTTGTCGTTGGGCCATGAAATTAGACTTAATACTTAAGCCTGGAATCTTAATATAAGGATTGGATTTTATTTTAGCTGTACATTTTACAAACTTCTTGTCATGGTCAGATGGTCAGTACACCACAGATCTGATTTGATTCATCCATTCATTAATTTTCCAATCCACTTGTTCTGTATGAATGGTCGGGTCCATCAAAGATTATTTTATTTTATTTTATTTTATTTTATTTTATTTTATTTTATTTTATTTTATTTTATTTTATTTTATTTTATTTTATTTTATTTTATTTTATTTTATTCATGCATTTGTCCTGGATGGATGGCCAGTCAATTTTACTTTATTTTTATTTTATTTAATTTTATTGATTTGATTCATCCACTTATCCTGGATGAATGGTTATTTTATTTTACTTTATTTTATTTTATCACTTTCCAATCCACTTATCCTGGATGAATGGTTATTTTATTTTATTTTATTTTATTTTATTTTATTTTATTTTATTTTATTTTATTTTATTTTATTTTATTTTATTTTATTTTATTTTATTTTATTTTATTTTATTTTATTTTATTTTATTTTATTTTATTTTATCACTTTCCAATCCACTTGTCCTGAATGAATGGTCATTTTATTTTACTTTGTTTTATTTTATGTCATATTCATTTCATTATTCATACATTCATTAATTTGTCCTTGATGTATTTTATTGTATTTATTTTATTTTTTAATTATTTTATTTAATTCATCTGTTCATTTTTAATTTCATTTTGTTTAATTTATTATTTTGAATTTTTATTTAATTTGACTCATCCATCCATTTATTTTCCAATCCACTTGTCCTGGATGAATGGTCAGTCCATCACAGATTTATTTGATTTTATTTCATTTTATTTTATTATTTCATTTTATTCATTCGTTTTCCAGTCCACTTATCCTTGATGAATGGATTTAATTTAATTTTTATTTTATTTTATAAATAGCTTGTCCTCAACTGATGGCCAGTCCGTAACTGATTTTATATTATTTCCAAACTTTTTTTATTAACACAAAGCATGTTTTGCTCATAGTCTCAAAGTGTGTGGACTGCAAGAGAGCACTGTCATCAAAAGAGAAAAGTCTGTCACTAATATAATTTGCATGCATGACCTCTCTTTCCTTTCACTATATAACATGTGCAAGCCAATATACGTAACTACATACACACATGTACTCACAGACATCCACCGTAACATCCTTCATCATTCTCCTAACATACACACACTTACAGACCTGGTGCAGGTGCAGTGAATAGTACATCTCTGTTGCTAGGAGGACCAATGAAAGCACATTAACTCCACAGGCAGTTCCCCACATCTTATTCAACACAGACCCCCCTCCTCCCTCGGCCAGACAGCCAGGCATCTGTTTCAGGCCGCAGCTTGCACCCCCAGACTTCAGGCTCTGTCTGGCATCCACATGCAGGCCCTAAATCAGCGCCTAGGGAGCACGCAGACGCAGCCCACCCCCGCTACGCTTTAGTTTGACATTCGAGTGTCACTTTAACAATCCTCAGCCATCAAATTGGCCAAATGTATTTACGTCTTTGATTCAGTGTGCAGTTTCGTTGAGTTCTGGAAAAGCTGATTCTGCTGAAAGGGAAGTTAGTTATTTGCATTAGGCATACAATGTTTTAAGTCATAAATAATGCCCTCTACTCATGCATAACATATCTAATATAAGTCTAAAGTACTTTGCTCACTGAGGCAAGTGTGCTGTGTTAACTTTTCACTCCACTTCACTCCAAAGCGAAATGGCTAATTGCCCATCTGCCATTCCTCCTGTAGCTATCTGGTTCTCCTTGCAGACATCACCTCTGGGGCTGTGTTTGCTTGTTTGTACCTGTCATGTGGGCCTGCTTGTTCACCCAGCATGCCACTTGGTAACTTCTTATCAGTTTCTTAAAGATCAAAGGCCCACGGTGATCTTTATCAGCCGATATACCTCCCCTTCTTCAAAGTACCAAAACTGTGTATACCATGCCTTTAAGCACTTTAGCCTTTCCTCTTCTTATCAACAGACAAGGGGTTTCATTCTTCACAGGCCTTGGAACAAGAGAAAGAGACCAGACTGACCTGTGTCTTCACAGTTAGAAGTGCTCATTAGGGTTAACAGGGGGGTTAATTCAACATTGTAAATCCGAGCATGTTATGTACACTCTCAGTGATTTATGTAATTTATTATTTATTATGCTATAAATTCATTCAGTCTGGTATAATTTTTCTACCATTAAAAACACAGCTGAATAGAACTCTTTTTGTTCCCTGGTAGGTCCTCAAGTGTATTTCAAAGTCAGCCTGACTGAACATTTATGCATTTATGGATGTGCAGACGGCGCAGACGGTCTAGGGGTAAGTTACCAAAGTCACGACCTTGCCCTGACCCGGGTTAAGGAAGTGGTCATGCAGCTCTGGACAAAGCTGTGGAGGAGAGAGACTGAGAGGCCAGGCGGTCGTGCCTGAACAATAGCCTCCGCACATTCAGCCTGGGAGTTACACAAAGGCCAGAGCTGCCCCCTTCACCCTAGTCACACCTCACCATAGAGCTGGCATTTCACACTCCTCTGTGAACAGCCATTCAATCAAACTACTGTTTAACTTGTTTTTTGGGTCTTGCTTTTAAAATTGCAACATCATCTGTGTTAAACCCTGGCGCTTACTGCTGTGTTTTTGGAAAAAACGGTTTCTTACAAGCTTATGTGCTGTTGTTTTAATTATGACGAAAGTAGCCTTTGATTCAAATTTAGGTTTTTAGATGTAGTCAAGAAAAGCCAATAAGACAGGCATATTAAACACTAGATTATGTCTAATGTGAAGATGGGTGTAGTTAAAAGTTAACAGGGTTAACAGGGTCAGTAAGATTTATTTTACCATTATGCTCACAAAGGCTGTATTTATTTGACCAAAAAATACTGTAAAAATAGTGAAATATTTTTACAATTTAAAATAACTGCTTTTGATTTGAATATATTTTAAAATGTAATTTATTCCTGCTAATATTTCAGCATTTATGATTCTAGTCTTCAGTGTCACATGATCCTTCAGAAATTCTGATATACTAATTTGCTTCAGAAGAAACATTTTATGTTATTATCAGTGTTGAAAACGGTTGTGCCGCTTGATATTTTTGCGGAAACTGATTCTTTTTTTTTTTTTTTTTTCTGAATTTTTTTTTTCTGAATAGAACATTCAGAAGAACACCATTTATTTGAAATATAAATCTTTTGTAATGTTATAAAAAACATTTACTGTGACTTGATCAATTTAATGGTAATTCAAAGTATTAATTATTTCTTATTGTTGTTTTTTAAATATCTTACTGAGCCCAAACTTTTGAACGATAGTGTATGGGCAGAATTAGACACTTGCTAAAATAAAATAAAATAAAATAAAATAAAATAATTACTTCAGTCTTCAGTGTCACAAAGTCCTTCAGAAATTATTCTAATATGCTGATTGGCTGTTCAAGAAACATTTATTATTATTATTATCATCATCATCATCAATATTTGTAACAGTTGAGTTTTTTTTTTTTTCAGGATTCTTTGATGAATAGAAAGATCCAAAGATCAGCATTTATCTGAAATATAAATAAACACTGTACCATTCAAAAGCTTGGAGTCAGTATAATTTTGGGGGGAAAGAAATCATAGAAATTAATACTTTTATTTAGCAAGGATGCTGTAAATTGATCAAAAGTGATGATAAAGATAATATAAAAATATTTCTATTTCAGATAAATTATGTTCTTCTGAACTTTCTATTCATTAAAGAAACCTGAAAAAATTCTACTAATATTATGTTTTCAACACAATAATAATAATATGTTTTTTGAGTAGCAAATCAGAATATTAGAATGATTTCTGAAGGATCATGTGACTGGAGTAATGATGCTAAAAATTCAGCTTTGAAATCAGAGGAATAAATTACATTTTAAAATACATTCAAATAGAAAATAGCTATTTTAAATAGTAAAAATATTTCAATATGTTTCTGTTTTTGCTGTACTTTGGATCAAATAAATTCAGGCTTGGTGAGCAGCAGAGACTTTAAACATTAAAAAAACATTAGAAAAAAATCTTACTGTTCAAAAACTTTTGATTGGTAGAGTAGGTACCATGGCACATAAATTTGAGTACCTGGGTTTATTTTATTATTTATCTGTATCAATACCAGACACTGAATGCACAAGTCCCATTAGGACCACAGAGAGTCCCATATAACCAGGTCCTGGCATGGGCCGCAACCGTGAGCAGAAGATGCTCGTGGTTTCATGGGGCCAACTGCTCCGTAGGGAGTCGGAGGCCCTAAAAGATTCTTTGTCTGAATCGGTTGCCCTACAGCAAGACCTAAGAGGAGGACTCTACAAGCCCCCCCTCCTTGTTACTCAATGGACTACTCCACCCCATTACCTGTCCCGGCTCTGGATCAAGGTGTGGGGGCTGCATATCAAACAGTCTCAAGCCTTTGATGTTCAGAGAAACACAAACACTGATCTGACCCGAGTCGTAACAGCTTATTTGTCCCCTTTAGTCATTCATAGCCTCCTTGTTGAATGTCTAAGCCTTCAAAGGCTCCTCTCTGTTGGTCTGGCTTACAGTAGCCATGCTGGCTTTGAGAGGCCTGTGACCAACTACGTCGAGGGTCTGGAAGGAGGCCATCTGGCTTCCTGCTAGATTTGATATTGATTTATTGGTTGTACATGTGAAGATAGGAGGACACCAGCTGCTAGGAGCCCAGGTCTATCTAGCACTTTGCAAGCCTCTATAACTAAATTGCTCTCATGAAAGCTTCTCAGTGCTCATAGTAATTATTCTTCATGAGGAAATATTAACACTGATCTAAATTCCCACTAACAAGGATTCCCAAACTTTTTTGTCAGTCGAACTACTTTGAGTTCCCCTCAAATTTAAAGTTAATATCTTAATAATTTAACAGCATATTTACATTTTTTATGTATATATACAATACTAGTCAAAAGTTTTTGAACAGTAACATTTTTAATGTTTTTTAAAGAAGTCTCTTGTGCTCACCAAGGCTGCATTTATTTGATCCAAAATGCAGCAAAAACAGTAAAATTGTGAAATATTTTTATTGTTTAAAATAACTGCTTTCTATTTGAATATATTTAAATATAATATATTTATTTAATTTATTTCTGTGATCAAATCCTTCAGAAATCATTCTAATATGCTCATTTGCTGTCCAAGAAACATTTTTATTATTATTATTATTATTTAAAACAGTTAAGTACATTTTTTCAGGATTCTTTGAAGAATAGAAAGATCCAAAGATCTTTCTATAAAGATCTTCTGACACGCTTTTGACATGCTTAATACATTGCCAGTCAAACCTTTTTGAAAAGTAAGATTTTTAATGTTTTTTTTAAAGAAGTCTCTCCTGCTCACCAAGCCTGCATTTATTTAATCTAATGTACAGCAAAAACATTAACAAGAAAGATTTTTACTATTTAAAATAGCTGTTTTCATTTTGAATATATTTTAAAATGTAATTTGTTCCTGTGATTTCAAAGCTGATTTTTTTAGCTTCATTACTTCAGTTACATGATCATGATTCAAAAAATTTTCAAAATCATTTGAATATTCTGATTTGCTACTCAAAAAACATTTATTATTATTATTATTATGTTGAAAACAGCTGAGTAGATTTTTTCAGGTTTTTTTGATTAATAGAAAGTTCAGAAAAACAGCATTTATCTGAAAAAAAAAAAAAACATTGTAACATTTTGCACTATACAGTTCAAAAGCTTGGAATCAGTTTTTTTTTTTTTTTTTTGGTAAAGAAAAATAGAAATGAATACTTTTTATTTAGCAAGGATACTTTAAATTGACCAAAAGTGATGATAAAGACATTTATAATGTTACAAAAGATTTCTAATTCAGATAAATGCTGTTCTTCTGAACTTAAAAGAAACCTGAAAAACTTCTCTTCATCAAAAAAAAAAAAAAACAGAAAAAAATCTACTCAACTGTTTTCAACATAATAATAATAATAATAAATGTTTTTTTTTTGAGCAGCAAATCAGAATATTAGAATGATTTCTGAAGGATCATGTGACTGGAGTAATGATGCTAAAAATTCAGCTTTGAAATCACAGGAATAAATTATATTTTAAAATATATTCAAATAGAAAACAGTTATTTTAAATAGTAAAAAAAATATTTCTGTGTTTGCTGTAGGTTGGGATAAAATAAATGCAGGCTTGGTTGGTGAGCAGAAGAGACTTCTTTAAAAACATAAAAAATCTTACTGTTCAAAAACTTTTGACTGGCAGTGTATTTAGCATGTCAGAAGATGAATAAAACATTATTTTTCATATTTTTATGTTTATTATAGTGTTTACTATACTTAATCACTACAAAACAGGACACAATATATTACAAAAATATTCCCTTTATAAAAATATTCCCTTTCTGTGGAGTGCATTAGTCAACTATTTGCAGTATTACCAGGTGAAGGGTGTCAGATCAGCCTTTTTTTTTTTTTTTTTTTCAGATTATCTCTACATCCCCCTATCTCTCCCCCTTCCCACCTGGCAGTGGGCTGTGATGTGGCTGTGTTCTTGATAATGAGGTGAGAACTTTATTGCTCTTGTCTCTAGCCTGGCACCAGTTTGCAGGAGGAGGCCTGTCTCCAGTATCTCAGTCTGACAAAGAGCGCCCTCTTTTGACACTTTAAATACGCAACATATCATACAATGCAGGCCGAGGGTTGTGGAGGACCTCCATATAATTTACCTTAGCTTTATGTGATCTAAATAAACATATTCACCTGCAAAGAACATTTAATCATCATTGGTGAGCAGGAACTTTTTCTAATAATATAGATTAAAGAGGGCGAGAAAGAGTCAGTCTCTCTTCCTCCAGCACTCCATTTCAAAGCCAGGGATCAAGGGCAGACTTGCGCATGGCATACAGTGAATGACAATAGCCGTCCCCTCCGCTCACAGCCCCCTAAAGTATAGAGAAGAGCAAGACAAAGGAACTCTGGAAGTTCCCGGGTTAATAAGTCCAGGACACAGAGTCAGGAAGGCCACTGTGTGAATTCAAGAGGAAGTCAGTGCCCTATCCACTATAGTAGATGCAGATCACAGAGGAGGCGGGCGAGGATGGCTAACAGTGAATAAACAAAGGTGAGAACACACATTAAAGGGGCCCGAGAAGATATTTTCTCCTGGTAGCACACAATGTGTCCGTCTTGTCAAGTGGCTCGTCCACTAATTGATAAGATCCAGCACATGCGCACACTTCACACCTGATCTTTCATAAGTATCACTCCATTATCTTGCCATTGGAGCCGCATACATATGACTGAAAGATCAAAGGAGTCCTCCTTGTCACATTCAAAGGAAGTGCCGGGACTTTTACTGCTTCTGAGGGGCTGAAAATTCACTCGTTCTCACTGCGGTCAGATCACAATGACAGTCAATGTGACTGTAAATATTGAATGTGTAAATACAGTAACTCCCAGCAGAGGCTGTTTAGGGTTTCAGCATCTATGCTGCAACCTGGGTTAACTTGACTATCAAATTTTGAGTAATCCATCAATATGCAATGATAAAACATCTCTAAAACAATACCAGCCCCCCCAACGCAATGCTGTTGGCTCTTTTGAACAGACTGTCATTTCCTTCTCGGGGCACTGTTATTCCAGTAGCCTTTGTGAAAAAGCCAAGTGGCCCAGCTACAGACAGGAGGTGGGATCTTCACAGGCAGCTGAGGTTGTCGACTCAGCAGGGGAGGGAGGCGCACATCGCAGGGGGATACAGGCTGAAAACAAACACTAGCCCTAACAGGAAAGGAACTACAAGACCCTGCTGGGAAATTAGGGGGACTCATGTGCTCATTTTCATACATAGGGCAACATGCAACAATGTGGCATCTTTTATTGTGTTTGTTGTCGTGAAAGGTTTGAAGGTATGACTGGCATGGAGTGGTTGTTTACGTAAGTAAACAGTTTGGTGGATTAAAAGATAGGACACAAACAGAACACCCACAAAAGCAGAGTGTGATTTGAAAATAAAACCTGACGCCCTTTTACATGTATTTTGCTGAATGCTTACTCTAAGTGATAATGAAGCCATGAGATTTTTAAATAAGATGACTTCCCCTCTAAACTGATGCAGTTGCAGATGGCAGATTCACCCCTAAGTAATAAAATAATGCTTCTGCTTTTATATACTGTGAATTGCTCTACTAATAATTATTTGAGATTATGAATGCATTGAAATGATTGCAACATATTATTAACCTAAACATCTGAATGAAAAGATATTGCACATATGCTTTCTCTTTTATATATTAATAATACTTTACATACATCACTTCATCATAGCAGAGGTTGAAAGCACATCTCATTTGTGAATGAACTCTTAAATCTGCAGTTCTGGGTAAAGACTGCCATCTGCTGTCTGACCAGCAGACTGTCTATCATCATAAGACATTGCTTGATGCTTAACATATTTTGTCTATTTGATGGGTTAGGGTTAGGGTTAGTATAATATAGAAAGTATATATACTGCCATTCAAAAGTTTGGGATCAGTAAGATTTTTGATGTTTTTAATATTATGAAATATTATTGCAATTTAAAATAGTGGTTTTCCTATTTAATATACTTTAAAGTAGAATTTATTCCTCTGATGCAAAGCTGAATTTTCAGCAACATTACTCCAGTCTTCAGTGTCACATGATCCTTCAGAAATCATTTTAATATGCTGATTAATGATCAGTGCTGGAATCGGTTGTGCTGCTTAATATTTTTTTGGAACCTGTGATGCTTTTTTCAGGATTTTTTTTGATGAATAAAACGTTAAAAAGAACAGGATTTATTTAAAATAGAAATCTTTTGTAACAATATACGCTATTTTTTTTCTTTCTTTCTGTAATACTTAATATTCAATATTAAATATATTCAAAATATTTAATATTTTTATTTAGCAAGGATGTGTTAAATTGATATTAAGTGATAGTAAAGACTTATATTATAGAAAAAAAACAATTTTGTATGCAAATCCTTGTATGCGAATCCTGAAAAAAGTATCACAGGTTCCAACATTGATAATAAATCAGCATATTCAAATGATTTCTGAAGGATCATGTGACACTGAAGACTGGAGTAATGATGCTGAAAATTCAGCTTTGCATAGTTTATTAGTTACTATGTATTTGTCAACATCTTAAGAAAAGCAATATATACAATTATGAAAAGTAATACTTGTATATGCATACAAGGAAACTTTATGTATTTTTATACTAAAAAAAAACAGTTAAACTACAGTTCAAAAGTTTAAGGTTTTTAAAATTATTTTAAAGAAGTTATGCCGAATAAATTTTATCAGAAATACAGTAAAAACAGTAATACTGAAAACAGTAATATTGTGAAATATTATTACAATTGAAAATTATTTTTAAATATTTTAAAATTAATCCTGTGATGCCAAAGTTGAATTTTCAGCATCATTACTCCAGTCTTCAGTGTCACATGATCTTTCAGAAATCATTCTAATATGCTGATTTGCTGCTCAGAAACATTTCTTCTGATTATTAATACTGAAAACAGTTGTGCAGCTAAATATTGTGTGATTATTTTTTTTCTTTGATTAATATATAGCTCAAAAGAAGAGCATTTATTTTAAACAAATATTTTGTAACATCATAAATGTCTTTATTGTAACTTTTAATCAATTTAATGCACTTTACTGAATAAAAGTATTACTTTCTTTTAAAAAGTTACTGCCACAAACCTTTTAATGTAAGTGTATGTATATTAATATGTAGTTGTGAATTGCCCATATGTTGTTGTAAATTGCCCAATTCAAAATGTGTTATAAGTATTCAGAAACAAGAACACTGATCCTCTTGTATCTGTGTTATATTTTATTTAATTATTTAAGCTGTACTTTTAATTTTAAACGGTATATTTTCTGTACATAGCTGATTCATTATTTTGTAATGTAACTGTTCGACTTCAATTTAACAACTAAAGATTAAACAAATAGATTCTGCCTAGCTTGAATTCATGTTTTTTTGGGCAAAGACTGACATCTGCTGGTCATTTATTGGTACAATTATATGAAAGAACCTGTTATATGGTAGGAAAAAAAAAAAATCAAATGGTTCTTTAAAAATAAATTACTATTTGTGACCCTGGACCACAAAGCCAGTCATAAGTAGCACGGGTGTATTTGAAGAGTTCAGATGCAAAAGCCTCTAAATCCACCTAACGTATTTCTTTCAAATTAGCATTTCTTTCTGGCTGCTTTGTGTAGGTTTCTATGTAAGTACTGGTACTTCTGATTAGACTGAGTTTGAAGTAAAATTATTTGATGGACGTATACTATGTGTCAGGAGCATTCACTCTGTATCATTATCTCATTTTTTACCAAGATGCCTTTTAGCTGGTTTTGCATCTGAACTCTTCATTTGTAGCAATAGCCTATAATAGCAATATATGGGTCAAAATGATTGATTTTTCTTGTATGCCAAAAAGCATTAGGATATGAAGTAAATATTTCAAAACTAAATTTTTAATTAGTAATATGCATTGCTAAGGACTTAATCTGGACAACTTTAATGGCGATTTTCTCAATATTTTGATTTTTTTTTTTTTTTTTTTTTTTGCACCCTCAGATTACAGATTTTCAAATAGTTGTATCTCAGCCAAAGGGTAAGCTTATTTATTCAGCTTTCAGATGAGGCTGTATAAATCTCTATTTTACAAAAATTGACCCTTATGACTGGTTTTGTGGTCCAGGGTCACATTTGCCAATATATTTCTATTTATTTCATAATGAACATTCATTTAGCTATATTTATGTTATAATATTAGACGTTGTTTAAAAGTAAGACTAATAGCGATACATTGTGTGTGTGAAGTATTTTAAGAAGCACAAAACATGAAGTAAAAAATGATTATGCTCATAATTTTATCCTGACTAATTAGGTGACTGAGTTCTAATATTAACCACCATTACTCTGCTGGAATAATAGGCCTACATTCATCTATCCTGCAACAGGAGCAAATATTGTACAAAAACGTATCTTTATTTCGTTCTGACAAAATGACTTGACAAAAGCATGTTTTCATGCGCAGCGCTTGTTTTTTACACTGTCCAAGACTAGAGGAGTGTAGCCTATGTAATGATATGATGTGTCCATGATCTATTCATTCATTCTTTTTCATCAGATTTATATTGGCCCCTAAAGCAAAAAAGAAATTTGCACATTAAATTTGTTTGTGACTCTCTAAGAAACGCGATATGGATTGTGGCATTGCTTTCCATCTATAGCTGTGTATGGATTGATTTTGCATGCAACCAAACTTGCTCTTGCACTAACCACACCCCGCCTTCACCAAAATATCCACCAATGTGACTGGCCGCTGAATGACATGTTGCGCTGCAGCTGGATGGCTGTATGGCTGTATGGCTGTATGATAAACAAAACCGTTAGGGTGGGCATTTTCACACGTTTCTTATTTCTCCTTTAGCTGCTGGAGAACAAAATCGTTTTTCTTATTAAGTATGGCAACAGTCAGAAAGGACGACCGACTGACAAGTTCTCAAAGTTTACTGTGCGTCGGCTTTGCTGGGGTTTTTAGCAAAACTGTAACGTCACCTCTGGAAGTCGTGAAGATTTTGAGTCAAATAGGAACATTTCACTGTAAACGGGGCTTCACGCACAGCTTTGTTTTTATTTGTCAGAATGAGGGGATTCGAGCATTCTGGAAGGGTAATATGGTTTCCTGTCTGCGGTTGTTCCCCTACAGTGCCATACATTTAGCCACTTACAAAAAGTAAGTATTAGACCTTTTTAATGTTTAATAACGAATGCTTGATGGTTAACATTTATGCTTGATGTACGTATTGGAGATTTGTGCGATTCATAAGATACGATGAACTTTTCGATCAGCTGTGATGGTAAACAAAGACAACCGGAAGTTGACGTGTTAGCTGGATGTTTGAAAGTAGAAGAGGAAAAGAAATGAATTATATATTAACAAGTGAGGATATTTAAATATGCTTAAGAAGTTACACTTACAATCGTTTAAAAAATTATAGTTTCAGTTTCCTCTTTTCCTATATTAGCTTAGCTTGTATTGCACAGCAGGGGGTTTACTTTAGTTCAACGTGACGTAACACATCACGCCTTCAGTTCTTGACCAATCACGTAGCTCAGAAAACCAGCACGATGATGACGTCATCATGTGGTTGTGGCTTTAATTCAGTGCACTCTTAAATGCCAATTCAGCTGTAGTGTTTCCATGGTTATAAACTATGCACTTAGCAACGCCCACTAGAGAGGGCTTTCAGAAGTACTTTATTGTTATGCGGGTCACGTGTATTTTCACATGCTGCAGGGGGTGAACGGAGACACCGGAAACAGTTTTAGAAAGACCCGTACATAGTGTTCCAGTATTCCAGGAAAAAGAGTGGAGGGTGTATACCGACCTGTTTTGAACACTCTGTTCCTATGAAAAGAATATGTGTGTACCTCTCGAATGCAGGCTTATGTATTGATTACTAAAATTTTGATTATTAAAGGATACCATTTTCTTATACTGATGCTATTAATACTATATTAACTTATAATAAAATCTATGGAATAATTATATCTAAATATAATAACACGAAAGTAATTACTGTTTTGAAAATAGTTATGACCAGTTTGTATATAAGATGTGGAATTTGATTTTAAACACATATTCATTCATATTTATTGAAAGGCGAAGAGAAACCAGTTTGTGACTTGTGTAAGAATTTTTTGGATGTAAAAATATATATTAATAGAATGTCCAATTTTAAATGATATTAGACCATGTTTTTACTCAGAAAATACATTAAAAATTAAATTGAAAGATTCTATGTGATTTTTATCAGTACTATTGTTGTTACTTGTATGTTTTTGTATCTTGCTTCTTAAGAAAATGCTTGTAATTGGTAAATGATGTAAATGATGTATTAAAATGATACGGTTAATATTGCCATGAATATAGCCATTGTTTCTGATATGGTGTTAAAACACAAATAAATAAATACAATAACACAAAATAATAGTACATAACAAAATGCCTTTTTTAAAATGGTATTTTATATTTAACTAATGAAGTTCAGATTTGGGCTATTTTTCTAATCATTTATGCATTTTAGAACCAAAGTAGTCAGCCATAAATATATACAGTCAATAGTTGCAGTCAACAGTAATATTGTAAAACATTAATAAAATGTAAATAAGCAGTTTAATATATTTTAAAATGTAATTTATTTGTGATGGCAAATCTGAATTTTCAGCAGCTGATACTCACATGATCCTTCAGAAGTTATTCTGATATGCTGATAATCTTTTTAAAAATAAATTAACAAAATAAAAATAAACAACAATAATAATAACAAATAATGAGATAAAAACAGATAATGTCTTTTTCCATTAAGTTTACACTACATAGCTACAAGTTATATACGCTACCAGTCAAAAGTTTTTGAAAAGTAAGATTTTTAATGTTTTTAAAATAAGTCTTTTTCTGCTCACGAAGCCTGTATTTATTTGAACCAAAGTTGTTACAGAATTCAAAATGTTACTGTTTTTGTTTACAGCAAAAACAGTAACATTTTTTTAATTTTTGTACTATTTAAAATAACTGTTTTCTATTTGAATATGTTTTAAAATGTAATTGATTCCTGTGATTTCAAAGCTGAAATTTTAGCATCAATACTCCAGTCATATGGTCCTTCAGAAATCGTTCTAATGTTCTGATTTGCTTGTTTTTTTTTTTTGTTTTGTTTTTTTTTTTAATCAAAAAAACATGTATCATTATTATTATTATGTTGAAAACATATTTTTTTAAGGATTATTTGATGAATTTATAATGTTCTTTTGTAACATTATAGATGTCTTTATCATCACTTTTGATCAATTTAAAGCATCCTTACTAAATAAAAGTAGTAATGATTTCTGAAGGATCATGTGACACTGAAAACTGGAGTAATGATGCTGAAAATGAAGCTTTAATCACAGGAATAATTGACATGTTCAAATAGAAAACAGTTATTTTAAATAGTAAAAATATTTCACAATTTTACTGTTTTTGCTGTACTTTGGATCAATCAAATGCAGGCTTGATGTGCAAAACAAACATTACAAATCCTTTGACAGGTTGTCAAAACTTTTGACAGGTTGTGTAGATATTAAAAGTTTAATATGAAGTTAGATAATTAGGTTTTAAATATCAGTTAGACATATCTGGTAGATATGATTGGGACTCTAAACTTGTCAAAAATGCTTTATACTCTCAGGGTTCTGTGGGAATGATCTTCTGTTATATTGCAATATCACAACTATCAATTTCATTCTATTTTTGGCAGTATTGTCCACCTTCATATTGATGAACTGGGTGAGATCTCACAATGGAGAGCCATAGTAGCTGGAGGGCTGGCAGGCATATCTGCCGCATTAGCGACATATCCACTGGAGGTGGTTGAAACCAGACTTATTGCTCAGAATTGCCAAGAACCAACGTACAGAGGCTTGCTGCATTCCCTTTCCATCATCTACAGAAATGAAGGACTGCAGGCTCTCTACAGGGGGTTTTCCCTCACAGCGTTAGGTGTGTTTTTTACATTTGTAATCCCTGTTTACAGAACACTCAGAATAATCACATTAAGCTAAACCTATATTTAAAAACATCAAAACCAAGCTCATAACCTTAATAATTTCTAATATTACTTCAGTTCTGGGTCTCTCACAATTCACAAGTTAACTGAACTTAATGTTTGGTTTACTGTGGGATAGGTGCCGTTCCCTTCTCCGTTGGCTGCTATGCGGTGTACGTCAACTTGGATAAGCTGTGGCAGGAGCGTCATGTTCGCTTCACGTCTTTGCAGAACTTCATCAATGGCTGTCTTGCAGCAGGAGTCGCTCAGACGCTCTCCTTCCCCTTTGAAACTGTTAAAAAGAAGATGCAGGTAAGAATCTTTAAAACATACTGCTGTAGGGTTGTATCTCACCACAAGGGGGCACAATAGTACCAGTGTCACAAACTTATGAGTCTCTCTCTAAATTTGTTCAAAATTCATACCTTTCATACCTGTGACCCCTTTGTTAATTTATGTTAAAAATGCAACATTAAAATGTTTTAAAGAAACATGAATTGGACTTTGCAACAGGTCACACAGAACAATGCAGGACACCGTTATGAAGGACACAAGGCCCTGCAAGCAGCTGAGAATGTACATAGTGTCCAGCGTCTGCCTATGCCAAAGATAAATTGTCTAAAGATAGCTGACCTCTCACACACAATACACCTAATGGCGTATCTGATCTGCTTCCTATACATTTTGTTTTGGTAATCTAGAAACAAAAAGTTCTGCTTTTTCCTCTTTTTAAATTGCACTGTCAGGAATAAACCTTCCAAAGCTGCTAAATGTTCTGACACTTTCAGTTTGGTGCTAAACAAAGTCTCTATAGACATAGTCAACACAGCCCACAGGACAAACATCAAGAGGGTTTAAGGGTAGATAAGCGTAGGAGAATGCGGTACAGTAGGGCAATTCATTTTATATAACTTGTCTTAAGGAATTCCATGCAAGTATGCAATTACTTCTTAATGATCAGGAATGTTTTTTCAATCTTACTCTAGGCCCAGAGTCCTCTTTTGCCCCACTGTGGAGGAGTTGATGTCCATTTTAATGGAATGATAGACTGCTTCAGACAGGTCATCAAGAACAAGGGCGTCATGGCTCTTTGGAGTGGCCTTACAGCCAACATGGTGAAGGTGATGTGTGTTTTATATATGCTTGCGTGGTGACTGAGATAAAAATAACCCAAGCACTGTATGTTTTCTATGTAAATAGTCCTACAGCTTACAGGGTTGTATTGTAACATATTTCTTCAACAACAGTCTGCATCTTGCATTATATGAAAGTAATACGATAAAATGAGTTTCTTGAGCTGCCACTGCATGAAATAACACGCCTAAATATTTTAATTGGTGTTTGTGGATACACCTTATATAAACAATGCATTTCAACTTCCTTGTTTTTATTTTATCATTATAGATTGTACCATATTTCGGCCTGCTTTTCAGTTGTTTTGAGATGTGTAAGCAAGTTTGCCTTTACCGGAATGGCTACATCGTTTCTCCACTAAGCTACAAGCTGAAACCAGGAGTGGACCAGAGCCTGGGCCCATATGAACTGCAGGAGTTTAGGCGCTACCTGAGAAACAGAAAATCACACGAAGCACAGAGTTCATCCATAGGAAACCGCTGGTAACTCATCCAAGAGGAGTTATCAGTAATAAACAGAACTCTAAGAGTATAAGGTGTTTCTACTGCTGGAAGGCATGATGCATTATTTACAGCTGTACCTCTTAATGTATGTAACTATTTTACAGATTCTGCACATGCATACTTGAAGCATACAGTACCTCAAATGGATCAGACTCGCCCTTAAATGAAAGTCGTGCACCTAAGAGGTAGTATTAATGGTGCTCTTTCATTGCAACGTTATGACATTTATTGCTTTTATCTTTACACTCCACTGAAGGTGTGTTTTTAAAAACCGTGGAAGTGTAAAACCTGTTTTAATCACTTCTCAGGAAATATGTTGAACATCATTTCAACAGTTTACAGCAATACCTTTGTCAAACAAAGTATTAGTGTTTTACTGGATTTTAGCTCTTGGGCCTTTTAAAGGCCTTCTGTTATTTATAAACCACATGCTTTTAAGGTCACATTGTGGTGCAATTTTTACGTTGGCACATTTGATCATATAAGGCAGTATGGCTTTAAATCTGCATTGTATATTATTACATGTATATTATTACATATATGTATATATATATCCTGCTCATCTGGACACATCAGTATCCCATTAACCACTGATTATGATTCAGCTGTTGAGATTTGTTTACTAAAAGTGTATTTTAGTTTTTCATGGCACATATTAAGATTAAATCTTGATGAACATTGTAAAAATGATGAAGTGTAAGCAATAAATGTATCTTAGTGCGTTATAACTGTGTTATACTTGTCATAGGTGACCCTGGACCACAAAACCAGTTTTAAGTAGCACGGGTATATTTGTAGCAATAGCCAAAAATACATTGTATGGGACAAAATAACCATTTTTTCTTTTATGCCATCATTAGGATATTAAGTAAAGATCATGTTCCGTGAAGATATTTTGTAAATTTCCCACCGTAAATGTATCAAAACTTATTTTTTGGCTAGTAATATGCATTGCTAAGAACATCATTTGGACAACTTTAAAGGTGATTTTCTCAGTATTTTGATTTTTTTGCACCCTCAAATTCCAGATTTTCAAATAGTTGCATTTCTGCCAAATATTTTCCTGTCCTAACAAACCATACATCAATGGAAAGCTTATTTATTTAGCTTTAGATGATGTATAAATCTCAGTTTCAAAAAATTTACCCTTATGACTGGTTTTGTGGTCCAGGGTCACATGTTATTATTCGCTGTGTAATAGTATTGTACAATACAGAACAAAATTGAATTGCATTAGTAGATATAGTAGTAATGCAGACAGTATTGATTTTGTATTGCGTTGTGTAGTCACATGTTCCCAAATGGATCACTTGCTTTGCCACAGTCAAAAGTCATGTGAAGGACTTTGCACTGACATGTTGGCCCTTCTTCTCTTACACATATGCCCTTGGAGATCATTAACTAAAGACAGGGAGCGATCTAGCTAGTGACAAACATGCATGCCATGTCACCTTGGAGAACTACTACTTGGCTTGACAGCTGAAACGAAAAACTGGACAATCCTGATTCTCCAGCTGTATTGCTATTTGTTAGTGTGCATCAAAACAAAGACAACGTGTTACGTTTTAAATATGATCAGTCATGAATTATTGACTGCCGTTTTCTCTGTTTTAAAAACTTCCTGTTGTCATTTACGCTTTCCACCTTGAGAAGGCTTAAGGTTACCTTTCTAACTTTGAGCCATTCATCTCCGTCATCATAAAACGCCCCGCCTCCTGGAATCTGTGACGTTTAGTCGACAGTCCAATCAGATTTCAGAAGCGTCGGGTGCGTTTACTCTCGCGAGACGAACCTTTTAAAAATCTCTTCTCAACTTTTCATTCGGCCATTTCGAATCAGCCGGCATTCCACGCTAGTCCTGCGGCAGAGCGGGATTGACCTCTTCAAGCAACACCTCTCCGAGAATACCCGACAATGAGTGAGACCGCCATCTCCTTCGCCAAGGACTTCTTGGCTGGTGGTATTGCCGCTGCTATCTCGAAAACCGCCGTGGCCCCTATCGAGAGAGTCAAACTACTGCTTCAGGTAAATATACGCAGTTTTATTCGCGGGATTATATAATCCCAGATTTTTAAGAAATTGGGTTACATAATGGACTAAAATGTGAATACAACCAGCACAATGCAATACTAAAAGAATTTACGCTTCAAATAACGTTACAACCCAGGGGCATTTTCAGATTTTAATCTGCGATTTTTTTAATTAACGCTACGCTATGTTTAATTGATCATTGAATGGAGAGTGTCTAAGGAAATTGCCAAGGTCTTGACTAAATGAGAATCTTAATCTTTGTGTGACTAAAGGATGTTTTAGCCGTTTAAAACCGAGTTTGTCGTTAAATAATTCGTTAGAAGATCGACTAGGCCTTAAGTGCTCCGTAACCTTTACCAACCCACCTCGAGAGAACAACCTGAGAAATGCCTCAGCCACTTACCGATGAGAGACCAAACGACTGGAATTTAGCAGAGCTGAACGAGTTTGCTCCTTTAGTAGGGATTTAGAAATACATATTTGTATTTCTTTTAAAACACTTCCGCGAAACGCGGTAAACCAGCATCCTCACAGATCCGCCAAGGTCGTGAGAAGGGGAGGCCTGTGAATAGCTAGGCCTTTATTGCTAGCTTGGAAGCTAACGCTCGCCTCACAGAAGACAAAGTCCCAGGTATTGTTTAAGAGGACACGTTGTTTTACGAGCTTATCATATACTAACATTTGACTTCAGTGTCGTTTATTTCTAGTTTTCACACCGTTTTACAACATTTTAATCGTTTTTGCAGAGAATTTCGGTCAGTTTGATGGAAACCGCCTACCGGAAGATATCGCGTATTTTACTCGTTGCCGGCTTTTGTCGTTTATCATAATCACGTGTTCGTGGTTCCTCCTTGGTTTTGTTCTTAAACTGAATTGAGTGAAAAATGGTTTTAGTTGCTGGACTTTTACAATCTTGGGAGGCTTGAACTCATCAATTTCAATCACTGCTTTCCATTGTACTGTTTTTCATTGTGTGCATTCATTGATTTCCTTCTGTGTTTACAGGTGCAACATGCTAGCAAACAGATTACAGCGGATAAGCAGTACAAGGGCATTATTGACTGCGTGGTGCGTATTCCCAAGGAGCAGGGCTTCCTGTCGTTCTGGAGAGGAAACTTGGCAAACGTCATCAGATACTTCCCCACCCAGGCCCTCAACTTTGCTTTCAAGGACAAGTACAAGAAGATCTTCCTTGATGGTGTAGACAAGCGCACCCAGTTCTGGAGGTACTTCGCTGGTAACCTGGCCTCAGGTGGTGCTGCTGGTGCCACATCCCTCTGCTTCGTCTACCCCCTCGACTTCGCCAGAACCCGTCTGGCCGCCGACGTCGGCAAGGCTGGAGCAGAAAGAGAGTTCACCGGCCTGGGTAACTGCTTGGTGAAGATTTTCAAGTCTGATGGCCTCAGAGGTCTGTACCAGGGCTTCAATGTGTCCGTGCAGGGTATCATCATTTACAGAGCCGCCTACTTCGGCATCTATGACACAGCCAAGGGTGAGTCCACGTTGCACTCAAGGTAGCATTGTCAATATGTGCCGTTGATGCATTCACTACATCTGCTCATTTGTCTTTAGGTATGCTGCCTGATCCCAAGAACACCCACATTGTTGTCAGCTGGATGATCGCTCAGACTGTGACTGCTGTTGCTGGTCTCGCATCCTACCCATTCGACACAGTCCGTCGTCGTATGATGATGCAGTCTGGACGCAAAGGAGGTCAGTTACCACTTCTAAGACCACTTTCCAGTTCCATTTGACAAGTTCAAAAGCAGTGGATTGATCTTTTTTTTTTTTTTTTTTTTTTTTTTTTTTTTCCTTTGTTGCAGCCGACATCATGTACAGCGGAACAATTGACTGCTGGAGGAAGATCGCACGTGATGAGGGTGGCAAGGCTTTCTTCAAGGGCGCCTGGTCCAATGTTCTCAGAGGCATGGGTGGTGCCTTTGTGCTGGTCTTGTATGATGAGCTGAAGAAGGTCATTTAAGCGTTTCCTGTCCACCATTCAATGTGAGATGTTTAACTGTAACATATCTTGTACATTTGGAAGGACTCTCAAATTCCGCCTTATTTATAGGGACCAACTAGTATGTCAGTACTAGTTGTACTGGGGGAAATTGTTTTTGCGGTTTTCTTTTGCCCCTGTTTATCTTATTTTTTTCTTTTGTTCCCCTCACCATACTGTCATTCCCAGAACGAAAGCGCAAGAATGCCAGGTACTAAAATCTACCTGTTTTCCAGCCGGTCTGTTTTTAGTCAATGCAGCATCAATAAAGACCCACTGAATGAACCTACACCATAACTACTTGTTGTTTTTTTGTTTCTACTCTTTATATCTTGCGTTACAGGTGTTGTGATTCAGCCGTTTGGATGGCTTCCGCCCTGTTTTTAAATTCAAACAAACTCTGTCCCCACCCTTTAAAAACATGTCAGCAAACTGAACTAGCAGAATGATTCATGGGTAGAAAGCCCTCCAAGGCCTTTTTTTTTTTTTTTTTTTTTTTTTTTTTAAGCTTAGAGAGTCTTGGATTCTAAGAAACTGGTGTAAATTTATACATGGTATTAACACAAATCACAAGTCACCTTTAAACTGCATGGCAGAGAGTTGTCACTTGGAAGTGTCCAAGTGTTTATTCAGAGGCTAGACTTCTCACATGCCTTTAAACGTGTTCCTGAGTGTCGGGCAGTATTTTATTTTCTTAAGATGCAACCTCATACCCTGTTGGCCTTCCTGAGTTGTGCTTGAGTCAGAGCCAAGGACAGCTGAAGGGACACTTGTGCTCCTCAATGTAATTCAGTCCTGCAAGACTTGGAGACTTTTGGAGCCCTACGTTGGAGTATCATCTTCAATTGTGCATCTGCATTTTTCCATTTGTGACACTTATGACTGGTTTTGTCATCTAGTAGCATATTTGTAACAATAGCCAACAATACATTATGGGTCAATATATATATATATTTTTTTATTTTATGCCAAAAGTCATTTGGATATTAAGTAAAGATCATGTTCTGTGAACATATTTAGTAAATTTCTTATCGTAAATATATCAACTTTATTTTTGATTAGTAATATGCATTGCTAAGAAGTTCATTTGGATAACTTTAAAGATTTTCTCAATATTTTTATATATATATATACATAATGTTTTTTTTTTTTTTGCACCCTCAGATTCCAGGTTTTTGAATAATTGTATTTCAGCCAAATATTGTCCTATCTTAAACCATACATCAATAGAAAGCTTATTTTGCTTTCAGATGATGTTTGAATCTCAATTAAAAAAAAAAAAAAGAAGATCATTATGACTGGTTTTGTGGTCCAGGGTCATAATTTGTGGTGATTTGGAGATTCCTTACTCAAGTCTTGACGGGCTGAAGCATCAAATATTTTTGCGAATCAAGTTGAGTATGAGAGGAATCCAATGAAAGATATCGAAGGGAAAAATGGCTTAATCTTGGGCTTCTGTCCATGTGTTGTAGGTGACCCGATAACATTTAAGAGGCATGAATGAAATACTGAAGATTTGTAACAGCTGCAAAGCTAATGGCTCTCCTCCAGTGTAATCCAGTATGTTGGAAAAGGCGGCTTGTGAGTGCCCTCTTACGCTAAAAACCTTGCTGACCTCTTAGCAGACATCAAGCTAGTCGTAAATTAGCACGCTAATCCGTCCTTGCATCACCTTCACTTCAAGCATGGCTAGTTCCTGAGTATGGTATTACAGGATGTTCAGCAGGGATAAATAGTGGATGGTGGTGATAATACAATCTGGCCATCATGGCCTCCTGATTGGGTTCAATGAATTGTTGAAAGAATTTCTCAGGAACCGAATTTTCATAATATACTTAAATTGTTTGTGATAAAGCTTATTTTGACTGCTTGGCACTGTACTATCACAGCTGTATATTAAGATTAATAATCTAGGATTCATTTAGTTTTAATTAGCAACATTAGTATCACGATTAATAAACAACGATATGAGGTGTGCACATCGTATAAACTCTTTCGTACCTGCTAGATGAGAAATATGTCAAGTTCAGTAGAACACATTACAAAATTTCTCTCATTCTTCGTGTTATATGCGTTAACAGGATGAGCCGATTACACAAGAGTCCTGTTCTGACAGTCCTGCTGAACGTGACGTAATCCTGGGAAGGCGGTTCAAACTTGCGCTGGCTGGCACGTCAGGCAGCCGCTACTCGCAGATCACATGACTTGTACAGGTTTAGTCATAGGGTTCTATTTTTACGGGTTTAATCTCTGGCTGGCAGTGGCTGGGTGCTCTATTCCATCATGTGACTGTCGAGGTTTAATCATATGCCAGCTGCCTGAATGAATCTGTACAGGAATCCATCTGCGAACTGGATCGCTGCTTTTGCTAAAGAAGAAGGTTGTACACAACCAGCAGTGATTAAGCGTTCAATTTATCTCAGTGATTAGAATCACAGAAAGATTCAATCATTCACTCAATCATTCATTCATTCGTTCAGTGGTCCTTTTTGTAGACTGGTTACGCCAGTAGGTGGCAGAGTTGTGTTTTGTGAATGTGTCACTGAATTATTGGGCAGAAATGTTCGTGAACAGGAACAATCGTGCACCACTTCTCCAATCACCTGTACTATCAAACTACTGATAAAGACAACAGTCTACATGGGCTATACTACAGAATTGGTCCAAACTGCTGTCCCACAACCAAAAAAACACATTTAAAAAGCATTTAAGTATTCATATCTTGGATGTTTACTAAGATTCTTCTATTATCTATTGAAACCCACATTAATATTGAAAATATTAGTAAGCTTAATATATATAAAATCATCATTTATTGGGTACTTTTAATTGGGAGGTGGCTGTCCCCCTCAAATTTCAACTTATGAGAATGATATTGAAATATTTTTTTTTTTTTCCATTGTTGTTGTATTCAAAAGTGTTTGATTCTTTCAATATATAATTTTTTTTTCTTTGTAAATTATGAAACTTGTCCTGCATTTTCATGTCACTACCAAAACGCATGTTTTAGTCCATTGGCCGAAACTGATTTTAACTACATTTATGATAAGGAAATATTAATGTGTCACTTTCTCTCATAGCTACATGGTGAGTAGACAGGCCCTATCATTTTGAGGTAAATGTGTTAAAAATCTGAAAAATCTGTGTGTACCTTTAAATAAAGTCACCTTTTTCCTGCATTTAAGCACACTTTTTTTGGGAGCTATTCCATTTAACATTACATTTTTATATGCGAACCACTGTTCGAAACTCTGCTAGGTAACTGTGTACTGATTAGCATCTTTGAGTTAGGTTCAAAAGTATCTAAAATTGTCACTACCAAAACAGTCATGACCTAAACATTTCAGTGCTTTAATTTTATTGGGTGTTATGGGTATTTAGGTAGTGACAAAAGGGAACATATAATCCTTTATTTGGGGGAAATAAACAAAATGTTAATACAGTTATGCAATTTTTATGTATATACATATATCCCCACAAGGATAGTAATACCAGTAAATTTTGACCTTGTGGGGACATTTGTGAGGTCCCCATGAGGAAACAGGCATATAAATCATGCAGAATGAGTTTTTTAAAGAAAGTAAAAGTGTGCATAGTCTCCTGTAAGGGCTAGGTTTAGGTGTAGAGTAGGTGTAGGGCGATAGAAAATACGGTTTGTACAGTATAAAAACCATTACGCCTATGGAATGTCCCCATAAAACATGGAAACACAACTGTGTGTGTGTGTGTATATATATTTATATATGAAGAGTTCAGATGCAAAACCAGATAAATCCATCTTACGTCTTTCTTTAAAAAATGCATTTTTATCAGGCTCAGATGTATAGGTTTCTATGTAAGTACCGGTACTTCTGATTGGGCTGAGGCTGGTATTTTAGCGAGTTCGAAGAAAAAGTATTTGATGGACGTACGATATGTGTCAAGAGCATTCACTCAGTATCATTATCTCATTTTTGACCGAGATGGCTTTTATCTGGTTTTGCATCTGAACTCTTCATATATATATATATACACTACCGTTCAAAAGTTTGGGGTCAGTACATTTTTATTGTTTTTTCCTTTTATTGTTGTATTCTTTTTTTTTTTTTTTTTTTTTTTAAGAAATGAATACTTTTATTCACCAAGGATGTATTAAGTTAATAATTAAACGTTTATTAAAAGTTAATAATAAATAATTTACATTGTTATAAAATATTTATATTTTGAATAAACACTGTACTTTTTAAACTTGTTATTCATGAAAGAATCCTGAAAAAAAAAATTACAGGTTCCAAAAAATATTTGGCAGCACAACTGTTGATATTATCCAACATTGATCATTCTAATAATAAATCCGCATATTAGAATGATTTCTGAAGGATCATGTGACACTTAAGACTGGAGTAACAGCTGATAAAAATTCAGCTTTTCATCACAGGAATAAATTCTATTTTAAAGTATGTTAAAATAAAAAACATTATTTTATAGTATAAAAACATTTTGCAATATTACTGTTTTTTTCTATATTTTTAATCAAATAAATGCAGCCTTGATGAGCATAAGAGACTACTTTAAAGACTATTACAAGTCTTACTGACCCCAAACTTTTGAACGGTAGTGTATATATATATATATATATATATATATATATATATATATATATATATATATATATATATATATATATATATGAAGAGTTCAGATATATATATATACAATGTAGATGTACGCAAAATCAATATAACCCTTCTAATTAAATTATATATTACTTTGTTTCGGTAGTGACAAATTTGCGGAAAGGACAAATATTTCAAAACTTTCTGAAAGTACAATATGAGAATTAACTACACAATTACTAGACATGTGTACCTTGAATATTATACAGTTTTTGCATACATACAATTTTTTTTTTTGAAAAAGACATTTGTTATCTCTGACTTTGGACCAATTCTGTAGAATTCTGTAATAAAAAGAGCTAATAACTTCCTCACGTCATGTAAATTTTGTATGGCTGGTTCGCTCAGTTCAGCACAAGCGAAAGTGAACGACAACGATTCGTTCATTTAAAGATGTGTTCAAAAACACCGATTCGTTCATTAAGTGTCGAACACATTGATCGAAATCTCATTATTCCATCTTAATAGGGCATGCAGAGTAAGTGGCTGTGCTATAATTAATTTAATTATATACGTCATAAATGAAATGATGTTATTTTACATTTTTTTCACCTTGAACAAGAATATAAGTGAACAAATTCTCACCACCTGTTTTGCACAGACACATTAAAAAGCCCCTTTAATGAAATATTTTACTCAACGTGTGCCACCCTGCGGCGAAGACGGTTGAAGACGCATGAGTTAAAATACTTCACCATATGGTTGCTGTTATCGTATGGTGCGTGTTTTACTCATGTCGTTTTATTACCACACTGTTAACGGTTGTCTACAGTAAAATGAAAGTGAACGAGAACTATTTGTTCATGAAATCACTGTAGGTAAAACATTTATTACCTACAGGGAGCAGATTATAGTAAAGATTAAACAGTTAGCTCTAGGGAGGGCAAATACTACGACATCTTCAAGTGCACCAATCGCATTAGAATCGCAAGTTCTTCAAACCACAAACACTTACCTTCCGGTTCTGCATTTAATATGAGTCACGTCAGTCTGGATGAAAGCAGAGGAGAGGGATAAAGTGTTGCGTTTAAGTGGACGAATGAAGCAATCTAATGCGAAGGAATGTCTTTCTGAACCTGGACTTTTTTAACAATGTACACTTGGCGGTGCTTCCTCGCCGTTGTATTTGTACTGGTTTGGTACTTCTCAGAGTTTGGACAAATATGGACGCAAGCCTTTTTTTGTTTTTTATGCTTTTTAAATTTCCCTTTCAAAAAGCAAGACCGTGAAACAAGCACTCAGACGGATGACACACATGACGAAACAGAACAACAGGTAACAGATTATTCCAGCATATATCAACGTTAAGAACATTAAGAATAAGAATATTATTATTATTATTTTAAACATGCGCATAAAGTGGTTGATAGTGCCCTGTTGGAAAGTCTAACTTGGCTACTAATGTTATGTTTTGGAACTTGGTTTCTAAAGTTTCCACTAGCTGGTTCAAGCTGGTCATTACCTGACTGACCAGCTGTCATGTTCCCAAAACCTGTTGGACTGGACTGGACTGACCAGCTGGTAGCTGGTTTCTTCCTTGTCTAAGATGGTCTTCCAGTTTACACATTGTGAATAACCATTGCAGACCAGCTAGAAACCATTGTCTGTGTCCCAAAACAAAGCATAAGTCAGATTTTTCAGCAGGGCAATTGAATACTTGTAATGGTTGTAGTAAATGGATACATAACAATAAAGACAACTTTTAAGCAGAACTAACTGTGGGAAGAATTTGGATGGCATCATTAGTAGGTTATATAGAGGAATTGTTGTAAGCTTTGGTTGAGACTTGTTCCAGTTCTTACATCCAAACCATCAGATCACTTTCTGTTCTTTATTTCTGTATGCAGGGTCTCCTAGAAAGCAAAAGCTCTTACTGACCTCATTTCTGTATTCATGACTCTGATATCAGACATCATCAGTGAAATGACTGGAGTTTAATCCCTTGCACCTTAATCCTTTTGTTTCAGATAAAAAAGGAAGCTCACCATGTCGGTGTCGTTGATGAGACTGATGCAGTCAGAACCGTGCCTCCGACAAAGGAATATCCAAATGTACACCGGTCACTCCTCCAGGGTAAATAATAATTTTGTTGTTTGCAAGCTTCACCCCCATTGTGCCTCTCAAGCATGTCTGGAGATAATGGCTCAAGGCATTTTCATTACATGAACATGACATTTGTTGCAAACATGACATAGAACAGGAAGCTGAGGATCAGATAATGTTTCATAGGTTTGTGTGGCATAATACTGTGGGGAAAATGTATACCCTGTTCATTTCCTCACCAAAAGTGATAGGGACATGCATGATATTGCAAGGGGATCATTGCAGTTGTGCATGATTACATTTATTTTTTTAATGTCTTTGTAGTGTTTAAATGTGCCTATGTTCACCTGGTCCAGCCATGGTACACAGTTCCAGAACTTGGCGAAAGTCAGCCCCTTCATAGGGCACTACTGGGGGAGTTTAACCTTGTTGTTGAGAAAGTAATTTGCAAGGCAAAGAACTTTGATTTGTCTGCTACCAGTGTGGGTTGCATTAGGATCTTCACTCAGCACCTGCATAACGCAAAGCAGTCAGATGGGTGAGCATGTTTGTGTGCCTCTATTGTATCATATTCAGATATGAGTAACATCTATCTTTTTATCCTTTTCCATCCTTTTCTATTTTATGCATGGTCCATTTTAGAACCATCAGCATAGAAACTACAGTGCCTTGCAAAAGTATTCATACCCCTTCATTTTTTTTTTTTTTTTTTTCATGTTTTATGTTGCTGCCTTATGTTAAACTGTTTAAAATTACTTTTTTCCCCACATCAATCTTCACACCATACATCATAATGGCAAAGCAAAAAAATAGGTTTGTGACAACTTTGCAAATTTATTCAAAATAAAAAATGATTCCATTGCGTAAGTATTCATACCCTTATCTGGGACGGCTGAAATTTAGTTCAGGAGCTTTCAAATCGCTTGTAGATGTTACAACACTTTGAGTAGCAAATTCAGTTGAATGGATACAATTTGGAAAGGTACACACGTCTTAAAGGAACACTCCACTTTTTTTTAAAACGGGCTCATTGTCCAACTCCCCTAGAGTTACCGTTTTCGAATCCATTCAACTGATCTCCGGGTCTGGCGGTAGCACTTTTAACATGAATCATTGAATCTGATTAGACCGATAGCATCTTGCTCAAAAATTACCATATATAATGACAGTATTTTTCCTATTTAAAACTTGACTCTTCTGTAGTTACATTGTGTACCAAGACTGACAGAAAATAAAAAGTTGCGATTTTCTAGGCTGATATGGCTAGGAACTATACTCTCATTTCGGCATAATAATTAAGGAACTTTGCCGCCGTACCATGGGTGCAGCATATAGTTCCTAATATAGTTCTTAGCCATATCGACCTAGAAAATTGCAACTTTTAATTTTTCGTCCGCCTGTGTACATGATGTAACTACAGAAGAGTCAAGTTTTAAATTTAAAATTTAAGTTTTAAAACTTTAAAAAGTTTTAAAATATCGAAACTCCTTGGTCATTTTTGAGCGAGATGCTAACGGTCTAATCGGATTCAATGATCTATGCTAAGCTATGCTAAAAGAGCTACAGCCAGACCCGGAGATCAGCTGAATGGATTCGAAAAAGGTAAAACTCAACTGTTAAGGGAGTTGGAAAATGAGCCTATTTTCAAAAAAAGTGGAGTGTTCCTTTAATAAAAGGTCTAACAGCTCAAAATGCATATCAGAGCAAAAGTCAAGCCCTGAGGTAAAAAAAAAAAAAAACCTGCTTGTAGAGCTCAAAGACATGAGTGGGTCAAGCCACACATCTGAGGAAGAGTTAAAAAAAAAAATCTGCTGTATTGAAGGTTCACAGAAACATGTAGTCTCTGTTACCCTTAATGGAAGAAGTTTGAAACAACCAGGATTTTTTTAGAGCTGGCCTCATGTCCAAACTGAGCAACTGATGCAGAAGGGCTTTGGTTAGACTTGGTGAACAAGAACCTGATGGTCACTCTAGTTGAGCTCCATGATCATATGTGGAGACAGGAGAAACCTACAGAAGGGCAAACATCACTGCAGCACTCCACCAATCTGGGCTTTAGTGTGTTGTGGCAAGACCCTCCTCCATGAAGACGCATGAATACGCTTGGAATTTGCAAAAAAGCATTTAAAGAACTCTTGGACTGTGAGAAACAAGATTGTCTAGTCTGATGAACCTCAGTTCCAAGCATTATGTTTAACGGAAATCAGGGACTGCTCATCACTTGCACAATACCATCACAACATTAAAGTCTGCTGGTAGCAACTTCATTCTGTGGGGCTGTGGAAGGGACTGAGGGATTCATTAGAGTAGCAGAAAAGGTCAGTGCACCAAAATATTAACATAGCCTTAATAAAAACCCAGTCCAGAGCATTCAGAAGCTCCGACTGGGCAGAAGGTTCACTTTCCAACAGGGCAATGACCCTAAGCACACAGCAAGAGTGGCTTATAGACAACTCTGTGAATGTCCTTGAGTGGCCCAGCTACAGCCTGGGCTTGATCCCAATCAAATATTTTTGGAGAAACCTGAAAATGTGTGTCTGCCCCGTCCAACCTGACAGAGCTTGAGAGGTGGAGAGGTGAAGAGGTGTGGAGAAGAATGGCAGATAATTTCCTAATGCTGATGTGCAAAGCTTGTTGCATCATACCGAAAAAGACTTGAGGCTGTAAAGGTGCTTTAGCTACATACTGAGTGAATACTTGCACATACATGCAATGTACTTATTAATTTTTGTTTATTATTTTAATAAATTTGCAAATCTGTTTTTTGCTTTGTCATTATGGTGTATGAAGTGTAGATTGATCTAACTTGAAGCAGTTTAACATAAGGCTGCAACATAACAAAACGTGAAGAAAATGAAGGTGTATGAATACTTTCGCAAGGCACTGTAGGTTTTATGATACTTGAGTTCGTTTTTTAAGATCAGTGATTATGCCAAAACTCGTTGACTTGTCATTCTGTGACTAATCACCTGATGCAGTTCCTGGAACACTGCAAGTAAAATGAGTCATCATGAAAACTGTCATGCTCATTTGTTTACCCGTTTCAGTTCTCCAGTGTTTGGTTCAAGGTCTGAGGAAATGGCAGTCCTCAGGACCTTCTCTGAAGCTCTGGTGCGAAACCTTTTTCCTGAGCACCTCTGGGAAGCAAAACTCTACCAGTGTGTCCTAACTGAAATTGTTGCTACAAAAGGTTAGTCCTACTGACCTTTGTGCTAAATAACTTCTAATGATCTTTCTAATGATCAGAACATTCGTCAGTTATCTGGCATCAACATGTGTAGCATTCATCGCTATGTTTAGGACAGTATCTGTAAAACAAACACTACTTTGTCACTCATTGTTTCTAGGATTATCTCAACGTGCTTTTACTGCTTCTACAGACTTGTTCATCTGCATTTTTGTGTCCCACAATAGTCATACTTATCAATACAACTACAGTAGTCAACATTTGAAGTGGATCAAAAAAGTATTGTATAAGAATGGGTATTGTTTTGGTTTCAGGACAACTTTGGTGAAAGGTTTTGATCCACTGCAAATGTTGACTACTGTAATCTTCGCTTTGCCTACAATGGTTATGGCGACAATGAGTGAATTCTTTCTGTGACCGCCTCCAACATCATATTCATTATAAATTCAAAATGAAGTTTGCTTTATAGAATTAATTGTAAATCAATAAGTATATTATGCTATCCAAAAACATTTTTTGTATACCAAATCTTGATTGTTGGTGCCTTTATAAAAACCTTTACTGTCTTTCATCTTCAAGGCTGCTTTTATCTGATCATAATGCAGGAAAAAACATGATATTGTCAAATATTATTATACAATATAAATTTAAAACTGTTAAATATGCAAAACTGAATTTTCAGCATCATTACTCCAGTCTTCAATGTCATATGATCCTTCAGAAATCATTTTGTGAAACTGTGATACATTTGTTTCAGCATTCTTTGATGAATTGAGCAGACCCCTTACCTTTTCAGTAGTAGTGTTTAAGTTATTTTTGTGCTATATTAATTGTATTGTGTGTTTTCTACTAATACACTGTTTCTTTTTATTCCTGTTGTCCAACTCTAGCTCTTGATGTGCTTGTGACGTGCCTCTGTAATCCAGACAACCTGAATCAGATGGTGGTTTTGCAGTTGGATAGAGTAACCTGTAAAAGTTCAACAGAAAACCTGCTAAACTCAGATAGGGAAGGCACACCATCTTCCATGGGAAGTGAAGAAGCAGAAGTGTAAGTCATCTCAAAACCATAGTTTAACATATTTCTCACATTTAGCTCATTCTGGTATCCACAAATTCCACAGATTTACAGATGAAGCAGAGGACGGTCAGTATGAAGACACGAAAGAAAAAAAGAAGGGTAATGTATCTTTCTCTTTGATCTTGTAATGTGATTTATGAGCAGGAAGTGTACATAAATAATGTAATAAAGTGAAATTTAATTACCTTTTTCACTGTTATCTAAGCAGGCAGTAGGATCAAAGAACGATTTTCTAAATTTGTTGATAAGGTCAAGTCAAAGAAAGCCAAAAAGAAACAACATAAAAAGGAGAAGGAGCGAGAACTTTTACAGAAGGCTTTATCTGCACGAAGGTCGGCTGTTATTGAAGACAATGGTGCAAGCAGCAGAGAGGGCTCCATGAGAAGCGGCACTGGCTCGGATTGTGTATGAATGACACCAGCACATGTTCATATTGCATTGATTTATAAAGTTTTCAGTGCAGCTAAGTTTGTCTGTGCTTTTTTTTTTTTTTTAAAGGACAGTGAAATGGATGTTTACCTAACAACACGTGTCCAAGAGGATATGATGGAGTTTAAGCTTTCCTATGAGATGTGGCGGGTGGGCAAGTGGGCAGTCCGTGTTACAAATGTGAGCCATATTTTAAAACAAAGAAAGCTAAACAACATGCAAGATAAGTTGAGTTGAATAATTAATTAAAAAACACATTGTCTTAGGTTCAAAAGGAAAATGAAGAGCTGTGTTTCACGGTTCACCTGGAGGAGAGAAATAACCCTGAGAATCTCAACTGGGATGTGAAAAGGACCCAGTCAGAAATACTTCATTTTCACAGCCTCTGGCAGGTGAGAAAGGAAATGGTGAGGAATCTTTAATGCATCGGTTCTATCGAAACCTGTATTATATTATTATCGGTTAATATTTGTAATGCTTGCTCTTAAAAGCTTGTTGTTATTTTTAAGGATACTTCCACTTTACCCTCTGTATCTGCAATAGTAGAGAAAACAAAGAAGGATCTTGATGATGCATACGCAGAAGAAGTTAGATCAGCCTTGGAGCATTTTTTACAAGTAAGCTGTCACACACACTATCTAGAACATAAGAGGTTGCCAGTATAAGTAAATACATGGAAATGTTTTTCTCTCATTTCTCTTCAGGAGCTGGTTTCTGATGCACAGCTTGGTCACACTCAGCCTGTATTCCAGTTCTTGTGTCCCATTGCACAGCTGCTGAGCGATAAGGAACATGAGGGAGGTGTCTGGAGTTTTCTGAATGGACTTGCAATCTTCCTCACTCCTGGCCAAGATGAGGATGAGGTAAAAACAGATTTTATGTCAATAGCTTAATGGAAATCTGATGATGAAACTGATGATACACCATTTAATTATTCAAATTTTTTTAAAGAAAAATCCTTCAGGTCCAACAAGTTTTTTGGCTTTTCAGCATTTTTGTGTTTTTGAAACCTTTCGAAGAATGACTGTATGGTTTGAGATCCATCTTTTCACACTGAGGACAACTGAGGGACTCATATGCAACTATTACAGAAGGTTCCAATGCTCACTGATGCTCCAGAAGGAAAAACAATGCATTAATCTGGAATCTGAAGATCAGAGTAAATTTAACTTATTTTGTCTTCTGGGACACAGGTATCTTCTGTAGCTTCTGACGGGCAGTACTAAATGGAAAAAGTATGATATTTAGCCAAAATAAGAAAAATGTACAAATCTTTATTCTGTTCAAAAGTTTTCACCCCTGGCTGTTAATGCATTGTATTTCGGTTTGGGGCATCAGTGAGCGTTTGAACCTTCTGTATGGTTTGAGATCCATCTTTTCACACTGAGGACAACTAATATGCTAACTATTACAGAAGGTTCAAATGCTCACAAAACGAAACACAGTGCCTTCTGGAGCATCACTGAGCATTTGAACCTTCTTTAATATTTGCATATGAGTCCCTCAGTTGTCCTCAGTGTGAAAAGATGGATCTCAAAGTCATACAGTCATTGTTGGAAAGGTTTCAAATACAAAAAAAGCTGAAAAACAGAATTTGTGGGACCTGAAGGATATTTCTGAAGAATCGCGGGCAGTTTAACTGTTTAGAACATACAAGGAACTCATAAAAAAAAAAAACACAGCTGTGGATCATTCAGGTAACAACACAAAATTAAGAATCAAGTGTATGTAATCTTTTGAGCGGGGTCATTTTTATAAATGCAACTATTATTTTTTCTTGTGGACTATATGTAAACGTCTTTTATGTGAAATATCTTATTCAGGTCAGTACTAAACATAAAATAACATGTTTTGTATGATCCCTGTTATTTTGGTAAAATAATTAATATTTTGCAGACTCTGCAAGGTGTATGCAAACTTTTGCCTCAACTGTACCTTTAGCTTCAGCATAATGTAAATTATTGAGAATACTGCCACCCTCTGGTGATACTCTCTGTTTATTTTTCCCAGTCCCATAACACCAGAGGAGAGGATAAACATGATGAAGCAGGAGCCTCAGTACATCACAGTGGACCGACAGCACAGCCAGCCTGCATCGACACGGATGAAGAGCCAAAAGGGGGTGCTGTAGGAGGGCCAATGGCTACAAACCTTCGGTTTTGTAACCCTCGTGAAGAGACTGACACCTTCAGAATTAGAGAACCAGATACGGAAGATCAGACCTCTGATGAACAGGATGTAGTTTCAGATGGACAGGAGAGTCTTGCTGAGAGTTTAGATATCTTTGTTAACAGGTCAAAATTAGTTAGTCCTTCAGGGCACACCAATGATATCTCAAGCTCACTTGCGAACCATACTGAGGGCTTACAGTCTGACTCAGCCGAAGGCTTTAGAAGTACTCAGTCTGTGGGCAAAACAAACAAAAAAGAAAAGTTAACCCTAAAAAAGTCAAATGGACCACAAAAGCTAAAAGTAAAAGAGAAAACAGGACAACTCAAGGAAGAGATGACTAATCAGCCTCAGGCTCAGAAAAAGGAACCCCAGAACAACTGGGAGCAAGTTGAGGCGACCAAAGCTGTATTTGAGTTACTTAAGGAAATAACTGGTATGATTTAACTCCCTTCTTCTGTTTGGCTTTTATAATTGCCATGAACTCAAACTGAAGCCATTCAATGTTTGTCTTTGGCATCTTCAGGTAACTCGGTCCTCATTAACATTGTTGATGCCATTCTAAAAGCAGTCCAGCCTTTGGTTAAAAAGTAAGTATCCCATTTCATATCTATTCAAACACCAAATATATAGCTGTAGATGAGAAGATAAGCCTAAGCTTTCTTCCCATGCAGGAAAATAAACAACTTTTTAAAAAGGATGCATCCAACCGAAGCTCAGATTGCATCCTACATTGACAATTTCCGGGAGAAGATATGGCCAGATGGAAACACTCCCATCCAGCCGCCACGTGACAGTGACGAGAAACAGGAGACCAAGGAGAAGGCTTTGCAGCTTATTAATTCAAAATGTACGTGCAATATTTTCCCATGCCCTGGTCTTCTCCTTCATTTTTTTTTTTAAACAATTCTTTCATCCTGTATACAGTATTCAGTAATTGTTTTGGTGTTTTTAGATTCAAACTCTCTAATCCTCAAGAAGACTGATATTGAAACTATCTTCAAGATCTTCCAGGACACAGAGGAAAACAAGAAACTGGTTTATGTGAGGACTCAAGATTATTATGCAATTAAAATCCATTTTTAAAATGTGTGTGTATATATATAACACTTATATTCTTTGTGTTTGTGTCCATAGATGCTGCTGTCATACATTCTACAGGAGTTCCTTCCTGGAGACCCTGCCTTCAATGCAATAGCTAATCTAACTGTGAAGGATTTTGTTTCATAATAGAAAGAAGATCTTCTTTTATTGTAATTGTAAAAACTTTGTTTTTAAATGTGCATTATTTAATATTTTAAGTAAATATTCTTCAAGAATGCATTGTGATATACCTCAGAGAGGTCAGCCTTTCACTTTCATTTTGTGCAACATGAAAACTTAAGATTTATTGATTTGTTTTATTAAACAAAAATGCTAACCTAAGTTAAATGTAGCATTTTAACAAACATACTGTGATTGTTTCACAATGTCAGCAATGTAAATGTTTAACTAATATTTAAAAAAAAAGATATCACTATATGTACTTATACTTTTTGTTTTTGTACCGTAAAATTATACACTGTGAAGAACTGATTTTCTATTTTAATAAACAGCACAGATTACTCAGGACAAAATAGAGAAGTCATTGTGATACTGATAATTTTACAACAAGAATAATTAATACAGGATCTGTGAGGGATGTATTCGAATAATAATGCCAATAAATATATTTTACTACTAATTGCGAGTCATTTAATTTCTGCACATTAGTAAATTGTAATTTTAGTAACATTGTGTCACACATATTTTTAAGTTATCTTTAACTTAAAATTAAAATTCTCCTGTACTTACCATGACTGTCAAACCCATGACGTAACAATGCTAGTTTGTTACAACTGTATGTGTTTGAAGGGTTTCCTGTAAATGGCTTTAACCATATCTGTATTTCTCATTAATCTGCATCACTCGAATTAATAAAGCCAGTCGCTTACATTATTTTCTAATAATTTCTAAACCACGAATAGGCTAACATTTGTGTGAACGGGCTCACCTTTATTTTATCGAGCCGTTGTTCCCTCCCCACTTTATGTTGGTATGGTCCAGTCCCAGAGAAACGGGCTTAGTAGAGAAAACAGGCAGGAGGACCCAAGCAAGCGAACGGCTAACGCCGATATTTAACCGAATCGACGAAACCGACGTCCGTTGAACTAAAATAACTGAACCTAATTCAAAGTAACAACGTCTATACCTTATGTTTACGTCTTGGCTATTCAATTAAACCATGTCAACCCCAGCAAGACGGCGTCTGATGAGAGATTTTAAACGGTAAGCGACACAGAAAATGCTAAAGGCCCTCGGTAGCTTTTTGAACACCGGCTGCTCTCAGGCTTTAACATGGCGACTTTTTCCTCACAATAGCCATTTATTAACGTCATTATCCTTCTCCGATTTTGTGTATGGATGCTATCTGTGTTGTGTTTAGTGTTGTCGTAATGTAGGTGTTGTATATGTAATGTAACTTATCCGGGTAACTTGTTTTTCAGTCTCCAGGAGGATCCACCAGCAGGAGTTAGCGGAGCCCCGTCGGAAAACAACATCATGGTCTGGAACGCTGTCATTTTTGGGTTTGTATTATTTGCCTTATTTTTTGACAGCTATGAGCTGTAAACAAAACACACTGACAATTTTATCTCTGACTATTCAAAGTCTGTGAGATGACATGCAGCTTGTTAGCGGTAATATAAGCAGTTTTAAATAGGCCAGATGGCCAGTGGTCCCCCATAAGAGGTGCTGGTTATTTGATCTTTGAAGTGACGGTGTCCTGAATAGAGCTGTGTGTTGTGTTGTGTTGTTGTGGTGAAGGAAACAGGTTATAATGTCATATCCGTAGACTGTGTGCCTTGTTATTTTTGGATTACGGTAATGCGCAGGTCTGTTGCACTTTGCCCAGTGATTTTGGCTTTGTTTCTTGCTGTCATGCCAAGTGTTTTGTGTAACCTGACATGTTGACCCATTTCTTCTGTCTGCAGCCCTGAAGGAACACCCTTTGAAGATGGTAAGTCAAGAAAACACAAGCTGTTATATGTTTATTTTGAAATATTTTTTCAATTTTAATGCAAGAATGGCTTCAGAAGATTAGGGTCAGTTAAAAAGAGATATTTTGCTCACCTTGGTTGCATTTATTTGATAAATAAATAGAGTTAACACAGTAATATTGCAAAGGGTGTTCTATTTTATTTCTGTGATGCAAAGTTGAATTTAATTAAACAACATTACTCAAGTCTTACAATACTTAAAATAATTTTGATATGCTGGTCAATAAAGGTTTTTATTATCAGTGCGAAAAACAGTTGCACTGTTCAATATATATGCTTGCTTGCTTATTTATTTATTTAGTTAGTTAGTTTTGGATGGATGAATGAAAAGTTCAAAAGTACAGCATTTATTTTGGATTTTTTTGTAACCAGGTAAAAGTCTGTCAGATTTGGTCAAATTAATGTGTCCTTGCTGAATAAAATTATTCATTTATTTTAAACACAAACTTGCTGACCCCAAAAGTTTGTACAATGCTGTATTTTAAAAATATTTAATAAAATTATAGTATTTTCAAATTTGAATCAAAATGTCACTTTTGATCAGATTAATATATCATAATGTAAACCTTAATGTAAACCACAGTAACAGCTGAGTAGGGATTGAGCTTTGGGTTCCAAAAACTGACAACTGATTATGTGTGTTACTTTGTAATTTTGTACTGGTATTTGACATGATATTGTTCTTTTGGTTTACATATGGCAAATGGTTTTGCTTATTTTTTTTTTCTTTTTCTGCTTGTCAAAGGAACTTTCAAACTCACAATAGAATTTACAGAAGAATATCCAAACAAACCTCCTACAGTTCGGTTTGTCTCCAAAATGTTTCACCCTAATGGTAAGTTTTACATTTCTAAAATTGTAGTATTGCATTTATGAAGTATTGCGTTTATAAAATCTTTGGACTTTAGATTGCTATAAAGTATAATTTTGTACATGTATCACATGTTAGAATTAAGTTGTGTGTTGGTGGACCATAAAATCTATTTGTATTTCTTTGTGCTCAGTTTATGCAGATGGTAGTATATGTTTGGACATTCTTCAGAATCGCTGGAGTCCAACATATGATGTTTCTTCAATTTTAACCTCAATACAGGTATGACATGTCTGCACATCTTTCTGCTTTTTGCACAAAATACAGGGTTCCTATACATTTCCACTTCTGGATAAGTAAGGGGGAAAAATGTTGGTGTTTCAAGACTATTGCTCCATTCTGTTTTCTAAAATATAAAATTGAGAATTTCTAATTATTATTATTTCTTTTTCGGTACCAAGTCAGTACTGAAATTTAAAAAATGTAACGATATCAGCCATTCTGCACTTACAACAAGTAGCAGTCTGGCCAATCAGACATGTTTATATGAGTGAGAATCTGCTCAATACTGCTTAAAACTCTGGAGTTTTTATTCAACACACACTTTAAAGTTCTGTGAGCTTTCATTATAACTAACAAAATGTAAACAAATGCAAATAATTAGTTTCATTGTGCAGTGTTGATTAATTAATTGATTATAACATGAGTTTTTGCAAGAATGCAAACTAGCGCTGTCACAATTAAATTTGAGTACTCCTTGGTTATTGATTAACCAGCAAAATGCAGGAAGTGGCACATTCCATGGATGAAAATCCATGAAAACCATAATTAGAACATTTTCTAAGGCTGCACAAAATATTAAAACCATTTAAAATCATCATAAAGCAAAGTACTATTATGAATTCTCAAAGATTGTGATAATTATGTGCATTATTATATGTGTGTAGGTTACGTGTATCTCAGAGCGGCTCCGTTCACAGTAAATGCTGCTTGACACAAACAGTTATCATTTACATGCGTGAATTGTCTTAACACCTTTTTTGCATACACTGAGTCTGAGTTAGTTATAACGTTCATTCCTAATGTGCACCATTCTATCAAATTTATAAGGTAAATTATTTATGGACCTACGCCTGCACAGGAGAATACATCTTTATCTATCTAAATAGGTGAACGGCTCATCGTAACTTCAAAATAAAACTTTTGCCCTGCGTTTGCATGTTTTGATGTCCACATGTATGACAGTGGTTGTAGTATTTCTATCACAAAGAATTGGCCAAATGTTAAAGATAAAGTGGACATTTGAACTAAATGTTGTGTAGTTAATATTAAACAAATAAAAACAAACAGACAAACAAACGTCTGGCTGTTAGCGCCCTATGATAGAATTTGATGGAACCCATAATATACATAAGTTATAATTAGATAGTTTTATTACCTTATGTATTTTAACGGTTGTGTTCTTTAAAACCACATGATTACTTGCTTTTTATATTTTGTTTGAACCATTTATTACCACCTTATTGCTATTATATATAGGGTTGCAAAGAGGTGGAACATTTCAGGTAAATTTCCAGAAACTTTCCAAAAACAGTGCAAAAAAATCCTTGAAAGTTTCCAAAATTCCTGAAATGTACTGGAAATGTTTCACCTTTTTGCAATCTCAATTTTAAGTCATTAAAAAATTAAGTCTATTGTTCACTTAGGTCGACTTTTATTGACACAAAAAATATCACCCAATTACTCAATTAATCATCAGAATAATCGACTCATTACTTGATTACAAAAATAATTGTTAGTGACAGCTCTAGTGCAAATATTTAAATGCGGGACTGAATCTGAAATTGCAATTATTGTCTCTGTAATCATAGCAGTGGATGGGACAAAAAAAAAATCTAATATGTCAAAATAGATTTAGCAGTGTGAATGCAGACTAATAGACTCATTCTGTATAATACATTTCTGGTTCCTAATTTTATTACAAACTTTATAAAGCAATGTTTATACCTAACTGAAAAAAAATTTGAAGGCTACATGCCTCAAATAGTTTTTAATTTTGTACCAGAAACTGGAATTTTATTGGCACCGACCACAGAAATTTTGGTACTGTGACAACAATAGTTTGTACAATCAATTGTACAATCAATATCGTGAATTTAACCTTCATGAAAACTGAAAACTGTGAAATTCTATTGGTTCTCACTACTGAAATTTTGGTACTGTGATAACACTAGTTTGTAGTATTGGGGGAGTGTCAAATTGTGAATTCAATATTGTCAATTTAACCATTAATCGTTACACCCTTAATCATTTATTTTTCACAATATGGTCTGAAAATCTACAGAGAAGTCTGGAATTTCAAGTCTGGAAAAGTATGGAATTTTAGAAAATGAAACTTTTTTTTGCATGAAACTGGTTTTGTATGCCTTTTATGATGGTACTGTAAAAAATGTGAGTACATTATTGAAGTTAACACACCTTTCATTGTCACAGTCTCTACTGGATGAGCCGAACCCAAACAGCCCTGCCAACAGCCAGGCAGCTCAGCTGTATCAGGAAAACAAGAGGGAGTATGAGAAGCGTGTGTCGGCCATTGTGGAACAGAGCTGGCGTGACTGTTGACCCTCCTTACAGTTCACATACGAACAATAGTCCGCCTCGCCAACAAGAGGAAAACCACCTTGCAAAGAATAAAATAAAACACATCATGTTTTGAATCATTCTCCACGTACTCGGTAGAATTGTCTGTTCTGTAGCTGTTGCCAGATTAGAGTGCTGTTGTGTTGTGGTCTCCCTCTTCATGCAGAACCTTATCCCGGATGAGGATAAACCTTAGTCTAACAAAAATATTGTTGCTGGGGTTACTTGCTTTTATTTGGCCTGCCCTCGTTTTTGTCATCTTATTTTTTTGGTTTTATAAGTTGCTCCTACACTGTGGGCTGATTTCGTTTTGGGTATTAACATGTTCATTGCTGTTTTCAGTATGAATCCAAGTTTGAGTATCCTTGTTTGATTCCAGAGATCGATTTCTTTGCGTCTCTGCAAAAGTGTCATACCGAATGCCGCTTAATGTGTCGTTCCAAATTAAATGGCGAGGAAATTAACGATGGATGATGTATTGTCTTGTATGGAAAGCCTAGATGTTTCAGAAACATGCCTTTATAACTGCACTTGGAAAACCTGACGTTTTAAAACCAGTTTGAAAATGTTGGAAATGGCCCTTTTTTATCAAGTGCAAGTGGTTTGTTCTTTTAATAAAGCAGTTCATACTGTTGTTTAAGGTATTGCGTATTGACACTGTGTGCTAGTTTGTCAGCAGTAATTGTTTGAAAGTACACAGTGATTCAGAATATTACAAATTGGCATTGAGTGTGTGTTGCTTTTTTCTGTATTCACTACTTTGTGTCTGTTGCACCCCAGATGCATGGTTATTTTGCTCGTTTTCTTAAGTTCCATTAAAGTGCCGTTTTTCACATTAAATTGCTTCTCCAACCACATGGATGTGATGCTGTGATGCTGTGATGCAGTATCCATTTAAGCTAATCTTCATTTTTCTAATTTACCAAGAGTGTCGGATTTGCACTAGTAACCCATGTAAGAAACTGTACATTTTCTCACTTCTTGTAAATAAACCGTAAAATGAACTCTGGTGTTTGTTCTTGAATGAAGATAAGCATTTACATTTCATTAAATAAACTAGAAAATGGACTATGACCAGACTAAATTTAATGTGTCAATACAAGCAGACTGGTTGACAGTATTCGCAATAGCAAACTTCACAGGGACTGCTGCTCAGACATTTGTCGGACAGGGAGTTGAAATCTTTTAGGGTTGAGATAAATATTTAATTCTACAATCAACAATCAGAAAATGACAAAAATATATACTGTTTGTAATCACTTAAAGGTTATTTTTATATTTCAAGTGTTTATCTTACAACAGATGAAAGAGTGAATGATATATTGTCTGTTGTGAAAACATAAAATGGAATGTCACATGCTGCTGTAAGGCCCCACTCCTAATATCCATGTCAATAAATATTCACAGGATACGCGATATGACAAAGTTTAGTTAGTAACATACAGTTGAAGTCAAAAGTTTACATACACCTTGCAGAATCCGCAAAATGTTTTTTTTGTTTTTTACCAAAATACAAGGGATCATACAAAATGCATGCTATTTTTCATTTAGTACTGACTTGAGTAAGATATTTAACATAAATGATGTTTACATATAGTCCACAAGAGAAAATAATAGCTGATTTTATAAAAATGACCCCGTTCAAAAGTTTACATACACTTGATTCTTAATAATGATCCAGATTTTTATTTATTTATTGTTTAGTGATAGTTGTTCATGAGTCCCTTGTTTGTCCTGAGAAGTTAAAACTGTTTGCTGTTCTTTAGAAAAATCCTTCAGGTTCCACAAATTCTTTGGCTTTTCTGCATTTTTGTGTATTTGAAGCCTTTCCAACAATGACAGTATGATTTTGAGATCCAGCTTTTTAAACTGAGGACAACTGAGGGACACATATGCGACTATTACAGAAGGTTCAAACACTGACCGATGCTCCAAAAGGAAAAACGATGCATTAAGAGCCAAGGGTGTAAACTTTCGACAAGAATGAAGATGTTTAACTGTTTCTTATTTTGCCTAAATATCATATTCTTTTCATTTAGTACCACCCTTCAAAAGCTACATAAGTTACTTACATGTTTCCCAGGAGACAAAATAAGTTAAATTTACCCTTATCTTCAAATTCAAAAAGTTTTCACCCCCCAGCTCTCAAGATGGATCTCAAAATCATAGCCAATGTTGGAAAGGGTTCAACTACACAAAAATGCTGAAAACCAAAGAGTTTGTGGGACCTGAAGGATTTTTCTGAAGAACAGCAAACAGTTTTAACTGTTCAGGACAAACAAAGGATGAAAAACTATCACTAAAAAGTATAACATGCATTTTGTATGATCCCACTTATTTTCGTAAAATAATTAACATTTTGCAGATTCTGCAAGGTGTATGTAAACTTTTGACCTCAACCTTAAGTGTTCATCTTATAATCTTAAGATAACCTATGGCAAATCTGGACAAGTTGTACAGAAATACATGGTAAAGGGAGCCAAAGGGTACACACTGTAGTCAAAGTCCTGACAGATTTTCCAGGAGTAAGTCCACCTTGTTTTTTAAAAAATATTTTACACTCTTCAGAAACAAATTAACAGGAAAAGTGACAAGTAAAACCACTTTGCTTTTATTAACGGTCATCTGTTGGTTTCTCAGGGGCTTAGTCATTGTAAAGCCTGAGGCTTCACCAGTTCATATCGTCCCACCTGCCCCTCCTGCAATAGCTGACCAATCAGCTGTTCTTTCTGAACTCTGCGGCTAACCACGAGGAACCGTTGACGGCCTTGTCCATACGATTTGCTCCGCAGCCCGTATCTTTGAGATACTTGGTGTATCTGTCGCCGTTCTTCATTGTTAAGCTCCGTGGAGAAGCGCAGGTCATCCTGGCGGTCTGAACTCGCATAATTCCGAATGATCTCCTCAATATCGCGCTTAGTCAGCTGACTACTTTGCCTGTCCATGTCCATACCAAGTCCTTCCCTAGTAAACTGCTCTTTGACCTTAATGGGTTCAGCAATGCCGTCTCCTTCTCTACCCAAACCACCACCCGTCCACCCCATCTTACGGAGGAGCTGGTTACCTTTGTTGTCCTCCTTGATCTCCTGCCTCAAGGATTCCTCGCCAGAACGGGCCATGATTTGATTTCGGGAAATTGCATCCACGTGGCCCTCCTTCCTAAGGTTGGACTTTACCACAGCTTGTGTGCGCCGAAGTGTGGCGAGGGCCTCCTCGGCTGCAATGTGTTTGACGGTTTTTTTGGGTCCAATGCCAGCAGCCACATACTGACCGTCAAGGTAAACTTCACACCGCCAGCGATGGTCCGGCAGGACCGTGAACTTGTAGTCAGCAAGGACTTTATTAAATTGAGCAGTGTCATTTATTATGCAAATAGCGTTGTCAGAGTTTTCAAGGATGACCAGTTCACCTAGTTGCGTGTTCTTGCTGCTCTGCTGGGCGTAGCGACTACCAGGCTGGTCTTGAGTGTGGTTCCCTCCAGAAAAATTCTGCTGTTGTTGCTGCTCTTGGTGTTGACGAGCAGCCTGGTTCATTCGCAACTTCCTAACCGCCTCCTCCGCCGCCGAGTGTTTCGAGCTCTTCTTAGTTCCTCTGGCTTGCGCCACCAGCTCACCCTGTAAGTACACACTACAGAGCCATGAATTACTGTTGGGAACCGGGTCGAAAGTGTAATCAACTTTCATGCGGTTGAAAGCAGCTGAGTTGTTGAGTATACAAATGGCATCATGTGCATTCTCCATGATCACAAATTCAGTCCAGTGTTTGCTTCGATCAGGCTCATACTGGCCCTTGGTACTAGGGGGCGGCTTGTCCTCGGGGTTGCGAAGAGGTGGGGGGAGAATTGGGTTTGGAGTGTTAACTTGGCACACCACCATGTCGTTAACGTAAGTACGCTTGTACTGCCGTTGCAAGACACGAATTTCCACCGGCCTCATGAACAGCTTGACAGCCTGTTCTGACGCTCGGTCCCTGGCACCGTTTTTACTCCCAGAATACCCTGTGGCAAGGTACACAGACTGGCACCTCAGTTCACAAGCGTATCCTTCAGAGGGTACTTTTCTGTTTTTAGGAAGGTCAGCAGGTGGGATATCTCTTAAATTAACATAGATGTACTCTGGGTTCGTCTTGCAAGCCTGAATGCTGCGGCTGAGTATGAAATTGTAGTTTGGCGTGTCGGGTCCGCTCATGAACGCAGGATCTCTCAGAGTAACGGCAACGGCTGATGATACTCTAGTAATCAGCCACTGTTTTTCATCAACTATTGATGTAGGGATAGAAGATGGCTGTGAGGGTGTTGGGAGAAGACCAGAGCTGCCTTTGCTTGGGGTGTCGTAGACCCTGCTGAAAGCCTTGCTGGAGGTCGGCCTATCCTGTTGTCCAAATCCCAGTCCACGCCGTCCACTATCCCAGGCTCCAGACCGTCCAGCGCTTCCGTAGCCATCACTTCGTCCTGCCTGGGAAAATGAGTCAGATTGTTTGGCATTATGCGCTTCGTATCTAGCTGTGTACTCCTGCTGCACCTTGCCCATGAAGTTCGAGATGGACCCTCTGCTGCCATAGCCGAGCCCGCTTGTGCCGCACGAGTCCACGTTCTGACTTCTGTGCTCCAGCCAGGAATCATAACTGTAACTCCCCATCTCAAGGGAGCCCGAGGAGGAAGAGGAGCCGTTACCATTATACGGCTGACAATCTGGTTCCCTTTGGCTTACATCATTCATCTCGCCCTTCCTGCGCTCCTTCTCGTTTTCTTTTTCGTCAGTTTCTCCATTTCCACTACCGCTGGTTCCTCCACTTACAAAGTGCACCGGTTCAAATCGAGGTCTGGATGTGAATTTTGACACAGGCATTTTCCTCATGGGCTGTTCACCTGAAATATGAAATAACACATGATTAAAATATCCATTTACACGCAAATATGATTACTCATAATGTTTTGTTTAAATGCTGATTTTAAATGCTTAAATGTGTTTATTTGATGCAAAACACCCATAAATTACAACAGTGTTTTAGTGCCATGTAAAAAAAAAAAAAAAAAAAAAAAAAGAAATCTAAGATTATGAGATTAAAGTTGTAATATTTCGAGAATAAAGTCAAAATGTTTCAAGAATAAAGTTAAAATGTTTTGAGAATAAAATCGTAGCAATTTAAGTTGTAATATTTTGAGAGTATAGCCTGTGCATGCAAATGGCCCAGATTGGGAGCATCAGAAGAAGGGATCGCTGTACTCATGTGAATCAATTGTCTTATCGACTACAATGAGACATTTGTTTTATTAAATTATACTGGTTACTTTGGGAAAATTCCACCACCTACTTTGCAAAAAACGTCTGTGGCGTCCAATCCTTCATTCCTCACATGTATTTAACTAAAACATCAATTAAACGTTCTAAAGGTTGAAGTGGACTCCAACTCGTTAACAAGTTATATTGTTATCTTTCCTGAGGTATATAATGACTATTCAGTTTTATTCACGGGATAATGCAGTAAATGATTGGAAATACTATTTCCATTCATTATCTGCAGTGCACCAGCCACCCAGTAATAACTTTGTGCTTTGTTGCTTTTAATATAACACAGCTCAACCTTCAAATTCTGTCAGTTTTATCACGAAATACAAAGTATAAATGTGTTTTTCCTCTTTATTTCAAGTTTATAGCACAATATAAACATGAAGGAACATTGGCGGCACTAAACGTAAACAATGCCACTAAACCAAACAAAACTCGCATATTTTGCTGATTATTGTTGCTGAAAATGGTCAATTATTGTCATGTTTTGGACTGTCCTAATCGGTCCTACCAGGAAAAACATTTGAAGTACTATAGACTGCCAAAAGTTATAACAAATTAAGATGAAGAATGCAAAAAACTATCTGAGGAACAAAAGGCGTTTGAGGTTTGCAAAACCGCACTAGGATTTCCAGGGCAAGAATCTTGACAACATTTGTGTTTGTTCTTATCATTTTCAGGCAGGCAGGTGAAATATTAGCCTAATATCTTAATTAATACTGCTCGTACGTATCTTTGACATCCTTTAACTTTAGTTTGTCAAAACATTGCGCTCTTTCCTGCTTACTAAGTCCTTCTCTATATGATTTAGCAGCTTCCACACTTATTTCCTTGGTCTGGACAGCATAAATTAGCAGAACAATGTATTCATTAGTACCTTAAACGTGCAGAATATAGCCAATATGGCTGTGTATCAGGGTAACTGACCATATCATGACGCAAGTGCAAACCCACTATAGGTAGATGGATAGAAAGACTTACTTCCAGCCGATGAATGTGGCCTCTTTTTTGCTTCTGCGTTTGGAACTAGTTCATACGAGGGCATTTCGCCAACATCAATCCCTTCTGCCATCTCAAGCACCTTGTCCATCAGTTGGGAGCCATACCTGTCCAAAGAAAAACCAGCCATAATATTGACTACATGCTTTGGTTGGCATTACTAATGTATAACTTTACAGTTAATTTGATCTGTATAAATATGACATTGAATAAACATGACTTTTGTGATATAAGCATTCATTCAAACTCCCGCCAAAAACAATTAAACAGCTTAATTCTCACGTCCTGTTCAATGCAATCCCCACCTGCATCCCATGAAAACATGGTTAACCCACACCATCGACAGGGCCAGTAGCTTATCAAGAGCATTTCCCTCGTACTCTTCAATGTGTTTCACAATGAACTGGCGTCTGGCGGACCACTGCTTGTCACTCTCGTACTGCTGACGGTAATCATCGACATTACAGTTCCAGTGACGGAGACCAGCGGGTTTATTTGAAACACACGGGCCCGGTGAATGAGGTCTAATCATCCCGGTATCTGAGGGTAGCCAGCAGCTAACCGGAAAGAACGTAATGCGCGCAGTGCTTGCTGGGAAGTTCACACGGCCCGATAATATTATAATACACCCGAACAGAATATGTTAGCTAGCTAATGCTTATAACAACTGCTATTTTAGTATAGAGTCATGTTGAGTGTTACGGAGTGGTTTGCGTAACAAATTTAACAAATCAATATGCTCGGATCTGTATTTGCAGGCATATTTTACGTTACTATGACATTTGACAATATGATTACAAACCTCGCAACAGATTTACAGCAACTTCAGCGATGTTTCCCGGACATAATTTCAATGGATTTATAGTTTAAATAACGCAACCGCAACCCTAGGCATACGTTTCTTATTTTTCCTTGTGATTAAGCTAACCAGTAGTTTCAATAGGATGAAAATGAAAGTAAAGCACCGGTTTTGTCTTGATGCTTATGCGCTTTTACGGTGAACTACACGACGATGTACACGAATGCATAGCGTAACACTAAGTGAAGTTTACCTTTGTCGTACAGCAGCTCTGTTTAGGTGAACTTAAGTGTGTATAGCCGCTGCGATTTGAGGTCAATTGCAGCTTAAACTGACACTGCTAAAGCTAATCCATTGCTGCAACCAGGAAAAGAGTCATTTATATATTCAGAAGCGACTCAATCGGTATGACTAGTGACACTCATTGCATTATTAATTAATATTCATGACACCCATTTAACATTTAAAAATACTCAAGATTTTATCTTAAGTCCAAAGTTTATATATACATAAATTTCTTCTAATACTTCTCTTACTATTATGGGCATATATTTATATCTATATGAAGAGTTAATTTGCAAAAACAAATAACTCAATCAAACTGCAGTTGGGTTATTTTGATTAAGTAAAAAAAAAATACAGCTAACACAATGAAACACAATAACATGATAACAAGAAAAAAAATGTTCTTTAAAAAATAAAAAAACGGTGTTATCTGTTTTTGCAAATAAACTCTTCATCTATCTATCTATCTATTAAACCTTAGTAAGATTTTCTAAGTTTCTTCTGCTCACCAACCCTGATTTTGTTTATTCAAAGTTCAGCAAAAACAATACATTTTTTTAAAAATATTTTTACTATTTAAAAGAACTGTTTTCTATTTGAATATATTTTAAAATGTAATTTATTCCTGTGATTTCAAAGCAAATTTTTAGCATCATTACTCCAGTCACATGATCCTTCAAAAGTCATTCTAATATTCTGATTTGCTGCTCAAAAAACTATTATTATTATTATTATTATTATTATTATTATTATTATGTTGAAAACAGCTGAGTAGATTTTTTTCAGGTTTCTTTGATGAATAGAAAGTTCAGAAGAACAGCATTAATCTACAAGAGAAATCTTTCGGAACATTCTGAATGTCTTCATCATCACTTTTGATCAATTTAAAGCATCCCTGCTAAATATAAATATTAATTTCTATCATTTCTTTTAATAAATAAATAAATAAATATTATACTGACTCCAAGCTTTTGAATGGTATAAGTATATAATGGTACAAAAGCTTTTTACCTTAGATGCTGATCTTTGGATCTTTCTATTCATCAAAGAATCCTGCAAAAAAAAAAATATATATATATATGTACTCCACTCTTTTAAATATTTATAATAATAATAATAATAATAATAATAATAATAATAATGATAAATGTTTCTTGAACAGCATATTAAAATTATTTCTGAAGAATCACTGAAGACTGGAGTAATGATGCTGAAAATGTAGCTATGATAACAGGAATAAATTACATTTGAAAATATATTCAAATAGAAAACATATGAAGAGTTCAAATGCAAAACCAGCTAAAGGCCATCTTGGTCAAAAATGAGATAATGATACTGAGTGAATGCTCCTGACACATATTATATGTCCATCAAATACTTTTACTTCAAACTTGCTAAATTCCAGCCTCACCCCAATCAGAAGTACCAGTACTTACATAGAAACCAATACAAAGTAGCCAGAAAGAAATGCTCATTTTAAAGAAAAACGTCAGATGGATTTAGAGGCTTTTGCATCTGAACTCTTCATATTTTAAATAGTATAAATATTTGGAATTTTACTGTTTTGCTGTACTTTGGATCAGATAAATGCAGGCTTGGTGAGCAGAAGAGACTTCTTAAAAAAACATTACAAATCTTACTGACCAAAAAAATGGTAGTGTATATATAAATAATATTTAACTACTTCTCTGCTCCTCTGCATATAAAGCCATGATGAAGGATAAAGGATGAGGAAAAACTTTGGTAGTGGTCCAAACAACAGTCCAGTGTTTATTATTTTCCACCATCACCACACAGACCACAACACACTAAATACAATTTAATATAATAATACATTTAAAGTAAGTGTTCATTACTCCTTCATATTTTACATTCACAATACAAAAAGAAACTAAAACATGATTAATCTGAGTTCCCATGATAAAGGCAGAAGAAATAAACATGACATCAGCATCAGACCAATGCTTGATTTTAGTGTCACTGAGTTCACCTTAGTGTACAAGGCCTTTAGCCCATGTTTAACATTATACAGCTAATACAGGTATTTGCAACAAGGAAGCATCTATAGACTATGGCTCATGAAATGAGGTTGTTTGGAATTTGCATCTATTCCTGAGTGTCTCTCCTCTTCTGACTTGCTCCTCTCTGTCACTGGTTGTAGAATCTATTCAAGGTTGATATCAGTCCTGGATTTTAATAAAAGAAGAAAAAATGTTACATTTTTTGTTAAAGGTTCAAAGTTTAACATTCTTTCTTTCCAATGGGAACATGGGAAACAAGTTTACATTGATACTTACACTTCTGCTCAATTTGAGAATGCAGTTAGAAGACAAGAAAATTATGCTTTTTAGAATGTTTCATAGCAGTGCCACTTTATAAACAGGGTGTAATGTGTATTATTTGAATTTTAAATAAGTTATAGTCACATACACAAAACTATCCTTGGAAAAGTGGACTATAAACGTCACACACACACACACAAGGCCGCCTCATTTTACAAATTAAAGGACAGAAATCTCACCAGCTGGTTTAGGTGACATCAGAATCAGGGGAAGTTCAGCATTAATATCACTGTGTACAGAAGATAAACATGTATTGAGTACTTTTACTGCTCACAATGGTAAACCACATCACACTATGTACTGCTGGATTTATTTTCTTTGACCAGGTAACTAAGCAGACTGTTCCTTGTTAAGTTGTAAGTATTATCAAGGGAAAGATCTTCCTTAATAGCACAGCAAAAGTCATCAGAGAAAGAAGGAGGTAAAATGCTGAGACATTAGGATGAAAGCAAATATGAAGATCCAAACCTTGTTGTTAGGCTTCCCAAGAGACCACCTCCCATCATGAGGGTAACCTTAATTTTGTAGGAAACAACAAGGCCTTGCATTTGTTTATCCACATTCGCTAACAGCCTGCAGAAAGATAGAGAGATTCAGTTAAGTCAGTGTTTATCTGCCTGTGCATTTTTAGAATGTTTAAAAATGTTTAAAAAAAGAGACGCTATTTGGACTATTAGCATAAAAATTTGTCTAATGCAGATGACTTTTAGTTTCAAACTACCAATTTAAGTATATATTCAATTGTTGTAATAAAGATTAACTTACATTGTTGAAGAAGCCAAGTTGGTGTCTTCATCTTTTAGTTTGCCATCCAGTGAAAGACCACGTTTCTCTTTGTTATTGGCAAGCAGAGGAGTGACTCTGTATTCCTTCTCAAAGGTGGAGTTCGCATTAATCTGGTCCCTGTTACAAAAAAGGGTTTTTCACTTCTTAAGAACAATAAAAACAAACTTATAAAAAATATGTGTAAGGTTATTCGATTATTTGACCGATCAGTTAAGCCTTATTTATTACATTTGCAACAAAAATACCAAAATTTTCTGTCAAAGTTGATGTGAACTATTTTGCACTCACCCAAATTCTTCACTCAGGACACATTTGTCGTATTTGTCCGAAGAGTAAAGCAGTACATCTGTAATTTGGTTAACTGAAACACACAATGAGCTAGTTTATTCTGGATCATTTTTGGGAAACGCATATACTTCTTAAAAGCAAAAATAAATAATTTTTGAAGGTGCTATATACGATTTTAACCACTAGATGGCGCAAGGGACCACCGCATTTCAGACCAAAACCAACACTTCGAGTACACATCTGTCCGCAACATATCAAGAAAACGGGATATCAGAATCAGAATCAGAATTAGCTTTATTCGCCAAGTGTGCGCAAACACACGAGGAATTTGTTGTGGTTTTTTAAGGTGCTCCTGGTACATACATACATACATACATATCTGACATGAGAACAGAGAAAAAACATTTAAATAAAATAAAAACTTAGAATAAATAATAATGTATGAATCTGGAACAGAAGATTTATGTACACATTTGTGCATTATTCCTCTATATACAGCTATATAAATAAGAGATGTGCATGTGTATTTACATAAAAATACTACAGAAGTTTACATAATAATACTACACAGGGAGTCAATAATTAGAAATGGAGAAAGAAATACAGAAATGAATTGTAGAACCCAGGTAATGATTTATGTTTATCTGTTTAAGCTGGAGATGGCATTTGGGAAAAAGCTGTTTTTATGTCTAGATGTTTTAGTGCTCAGGGATCTGTAGCGTCTGCCTGAGGATAACGATACCGAGATCAATTTGGCTAAATAATGCTAAATAATGTCAAAAGTCATGAGGTAAGCGTTAGGCTACACTAATACAGAAACATGGCGTATGGAAGTTCGCCGTAAAAGGGGGACTTCACTTCCAGAACCAAAAATTACAGATAATTTACGCGCCCCCTTGTCATTCAAGATGTCCGTGTCTTTCTTTCTTCAGTCGTAAAGAAATGATGTTTATTGAGGAAAATATTTCAGTGGAATTCCATGGTGCCCGCGAGTTTAAACTTCCAAAATGCAGTTTAAAATGTAGGACGATTTTGAAGTTGGAGGAAAAAACTGAGATGGGAGTTTTTAATATCTGCAGTGTTGCTAACTCCGCGGATTTCCCGGATTTCTGGGCTAGTTTTAAGTAGCAATTGGGCGGGTGGTGCTATGAAAACCTGGCAACCCTGCCTAACTGTATTGACCCAGATTACACAGAGATCGCATGCGCATCCCAGAGCTAGACAAGATGATATTTAAATTTAAAAAGTATATAGATTGTACTTTTTTTTTTTTTTGCTAGATAAGACCCTTATCCCTTGGCTTGGATAGTTTAGAGCCCTTTGAAACTGTATTTAAACTGCATTTTGGAAGTTCAAACTCATGCCATATAAGTCCACTATATGGAGAACATTCCCGAAATGTTTAAGAAACATGATTTCTTTACGACTGAAGAAAGAAAGACACGACCATCTTAGATGACAAGGGGGTGAGTAAATTACCTGTAAATTTTTGTTCTGGAAGTGAACTTCTCCTTCAAGCAGAAAGCAGATGGGCTCCACCATCTTGCACTGACAGAGCAACAGAAACCACTACAAATAAAGTCAGATAAAGAGCATCCATCCATCATAAAAAGTGCTCCACACAGCTCTAGGGGTTAATAAAGGCTTCTATAGTAAATTGATGCGTTTGTGTAAGAAAAATATCCATATTTAAAACTTCATAAACTGTAATCTTTAGTTTCCGCTAACTGTTGTATGCGCATTCATGAGAGAGTGACAAAAGTGAAAGTAATGAATTTGGAAGCGCAGAAGACAGAGCAAAACAAAACATCGGTCATGAATTAGTGCAAAATGTGGACTTGTAAAGAAAAATGTTGGGGGATTGGGGGATGTCGATATAAGCTAATAGGAGACTGGTTTTCCTTTGCTGTAAACAAAACTTGGTTCTTGCCAGACTAACATATTCTCACCAGAGCTTACGCTACGTCATCCGCTGAAAAGCTACTCTCCCGTCAATGTGCGGACGACAGTTAGCGGAAGCAAGAGATTATGGTTTATAAAGTTTTAAATATGGATATTCTTCTTACACTAGCACATCGGTTTGCTTTAGAAGGCCTTTATTAACCCCCAGAGCTGTGTGGAGCACTTTTTATGATGGATGGATGCACTTTATCAGACTTCAAAATCTCAACACCCATTCACTGCCAAGCTTGGAAGAGCCAGGACATTTTTTAAAATAACTCCAACTGTGTTCATCTAAAAGAAGAAACACATATACACCTAGAATGGCTTGAGGGTGAGTAAATCATGGGGTAATTTTCATCTTTGGGTGAGCTATGCCTTTAAATCCAATACAATTCCCATTATAACCATTTAAATCATTACAAATTCTATAAGGGTTTCTATAGTGTTTTGGAATAATAAAAATACTTACTACTGATTTTGATTTTCTTCACTACTTTGCTGGTCTCATTATTCACTTTCACTTTGATAGGAATGGGATCTCCGTGATAGTAGAGCTGAAGGGTGAGAAATCAACAGTGAATGCAGACATATAACTGCATATAATAAAAGCATTACAATTTCATAAATGATCAACAACAGCCATTTAAAACACTGTACCTCTTTCTCCATGGAGGCCTCCATGTGAATTGGTTTATCTGCAGTGATAAACTGTTTGTTGATATCGGTTTTGGGTCCGGCTGCTAGCTCATTTGGTGCATACTGGATTTTACGAATTATCAAACGGCAAGTGTCCCTGTTATTGATAGAAATATTAGAATTAGGATAAAAATGTATTTGTTTAGTCAGAGAGTATCGTAATGTAAAAATGGAGCAGTACATACTTCTTGTCAAGTTTATCATCCACCTCGTCTTCTTCGTTTGCAATATAGGCTTTGACTTCATAGTCAACCCCGCAAGGCTGTAAAAGTAAACATGTTACATATTAGAGAAACATTTGTGAGTATATTTGTGAATGTGCATGTATTTCTGCTACTGTACCTTCCCGGCATCCTCTGGTGCTGGTTGAAGGGACACTGAGCATGGAAGATGTACTGGAATCTGAGACAAAACAGGAAAGACACAAATGAAGAACGTCCTTGATCGTTTTCTCAATGCTTAAAGCATAACTATTAATTTACATCAAAAGTGAAGGGATGTCCTTGGTCTCCAGCTTTCTTCAAAAGCGCATCCTGCATTGGTGTGTTTGGGGGCTTGCTTCCCTGAACGGGATACATCTGAATGCGCTTCATCCAAATGTCTTTTCTGAAGGAAACTCCAATCACATCCAGATCCTCTCGTCCATAGCGGAAGGCACACGCAAGCTGTACCCACACTAGAAAAAAACAAACAAAAAAGAAATAATTAAGATTAAGAATCTCAATGAATGAAATCAATGACAAATTTTCATAATGACAACGTGTTACATTAAATTGTACCTTTCCTTCCATTAAGAGATGAAGGATCAATCTTGAGCACCCCATCTGAGAAGGAAATGATAAGTCTTTAAAGTTGTCCAAATGAAGTTCTTAGCAATGCATATTACTAAACAAAAATGAATTTTTTATATATTTACGGTAGGAAATGTACAAAATATCTTCATGGAACATGATCTTTACTTAATATCCTAATGATTTTTGGCATAAAAGAAAAATCAATAATTTTGACCCATACAACATATTTTTGGCTATTGCTACAAATATACCCATGCTACTTATGACTGGTTTTGTGATCCAGGGTCACATTTATGGTGGAAACTGTTGTGCTGCTTAACCTGTGATACTTTTTTCTTCTTTGATGAATAAAACTGTAAAAAGCATTTATTTTAAAACAGCATTTATTTAAAATAGAAATCTTTTGTAACAATTTACACTACCATTCAAAGTTTAAGGTCAGTAAATGTTTTCTTTCTTTGTAAGAAAATTAATACCATTATTCAGCAAGGATGTGTTAAATTGATCAAAAATTTATAGTACAGACTTATATTGTTAGACAAGATTTCTATTAATGCTGTTATAAATGCTATAAATGCTGTTAAAAATTTCTATAAATGCTGTTTTTTTTTTTTACTTTTTATCACAGGTTTCAAAAAAAAAAAAAAAAAATTAGGCAGCACAACTGTTTCCATCATTGACAAATAAATCAGAATATTAGAATGATTTTTGAAGAATCGTGTGACACTGATGATAAAAATCCAGCTTTGCATCACAGGAATAAATTACATTTTAAAGTATATTTAAATAGAAAACCATTATTTTAAATTGCAATAATATTTTACAATATTACAGTTTTTTCTGTATTTTTAATAAAGCAAATGCAGCCTTGATGAGCAAAAAAGACTTTTTTTTTTTTTTTAAAACATTAAGTCTTATTGATCCCAAACTTTTGAAAGGTAGTGTATACATTTAAATTAAAAAAGTAAAAACTCCCCACAATCTTAATAATAATGTTTTCAATATAAAGTAGCCAAGAACATACCAACTGGGTCAACACGTTCCACATGGTCCACGAAGTCTCTTCTCCCCAAATAAAGGCATAACTGTAATACAAGATTAGTGAAATGATTATCATGTTTATCATGCTTGTGTCTTATAAATATGCTGAGAGCAGGGTTGCCAAATCTGCACTTTTTCTACAGAATGGGGCTAGGTTCGTAAACTGTTAACAGAGGTTGCTATATTCCCATCTTGACAAAAAATGCAAAGATTTGGCATGCTTCACGAATTACATTTGACTGTAATGCTCAAATATTATATTATATATTATTTTAACTATTTTATATTCTACCAATGATAAAACTGTGCTAGATGATGAGCTTTGAGAGGGATAGGAGCCATTAAACTACTGTGAGGTCCTTTTTGATTACTACTATCCTACATAGTGGTGTTAAATTGTATGTGAATATGTAAAATGTCTATTTTAGGTATTGGAGTGGCATGTTTTAAGTTTTGATGTTCGGGATAGGGACATTCGCTTAGTTTTGATACTGAGATCTGGCAATCCTGGTTGAGAGCATGAGCATGTGGAGCAGATGACAAGTAATGGGAGGTGTAGCCTTACCGAACCATTGCCACTAGTCTTCTTGTAAATCCTGTAAAAACGACATACAGTCTTGACATTATAATCTTTGATAATTATCTTTGAGAGTTCAATATCTGTTGATTTTGCATAGTTTTAATATGTTAGTCTGCATGAGGTGATTAGTCTTCTGCATATGCTAAGCTTTGCACTGTTACTTTGAAACTCTTGTGGTAATCCTGTCAATCCAATCTAAAAGGGATTTCTTATAATCTGGTAATCCACTAGGATTGAAGACCAAAAAGATTTCAGATTTAATACTACAAGTGAACAGGGTGTAGGAACATTGCACGAAGGCTGCTCCATCTAGAGAGGTGTCATAAATATGAATAAAATATTAAATAGTCTGTAGTATACAGAGAAATTATGGTATTAAATGCCTTTTTTTATGATATTTTAAATGTCTTTATAAAATGTTGGAATAGGTGAATATGCACAGACTTACTTTGCCATGGTTATAGAAAGTCAGCTGAAGTGTTCTGAAATGACAAGTGAAAAGGTTGCAGTGTAAAATGTGCCAGTGGAGGGCAGTCGCTTGATTTTGCAACATTAAAAGTACCAACATCCTTCTCGGAATTGCAAACATTGTTTGGAAAACCATTCATGTTTATATGTTGTCCTGCTGAGATTTCAATCCACTAGGGCTAATCAGGGAAGAGCAGATTAGCATAACGATAGACTGCCTCATAATCCTCAACAGAGACCGCACTCAGGATTAGCTCTTATCTGTTTCTAATTGAAAATCAGACTGTATTTCTAGTGTGACTTAGTGTGTATGTTCAGTTAAACTGATTTGCTGGTTCAAAAGTAATGAAATGAAACACGTTTTTAGTTGTTGTGCTATAGAATTGATAACAAATGACAATGATCACAATCTTTTCTCTTGTACAATCAAGATGCAAAGTTTAAGCATCATGTGTCATATTTAGATGATTGTACTCTTGATATTCTCTATATAGTTAAACCTCATTCTTTCAGGTAAGGGTTATATCAGTTAGCATCACATTTAGGCTCAGGAATGCATGGAAAGCAAAACATTGAATATGCAAACGTCTGATGCTCCTCAGTCTCTAGTCTACAAGATAGCATCTTGTTATCTTTGTATTTAAGTACAAAAGTGCTCACCGCTGCAGTACTGTTTCAAAAGGTACTAAAATGTACCATTTGGATTTTAAAATATGCACTTTAGGTACTAAATTGCACCCTTTAGGGGTAAATAAGGTACAAATGTGTACCTTTTGAAAGGGTACCATCCTAGTGTCAGCTTTTGTACCTTTTTATCTAAAAGCGTAGAAATACTATGCCACGTTTCAGTCTTCCTACACAGAAAAAAGCAGTCAAAATTGTACCTTTTGGGTTACAACGGCTTCACTGTAAAAAATTTTTTTTTTACCAGTTTCAACTTAAAAAATTAAGTTTAGCGGCTGCCTTAACATATAAAGTTAAATAAACTTAAAAGTACAAGTCATTGAAACTTATTTTATTGTAGTGAGCTGATATGACTTGTACTTTTAAGCTGATTTAACTTAAAATTTTAAGGCAGCTGCTGAACTTATGTTTTTAAGTTGAAGCTGGAGAAAAATTTTACAGTGTTGTTACTGAAGCAGTACCCTTAAAAGGACATCTTTGTATCTTTTTTTAGCTCTAATAGGTACATATTAGTACCTTAGAGTAGTAATACATACCCTTAAGGTATTAATATGTACCTATTAGGGGTAAAAAAAGATGTCCTTTTAAGAGTACTGTTGCAGTGACAAGCTGTTGTACCCCAAAAGGTACAATTCTGGCCTCTTTTCTACAGCCAGGAATGCCAATATACACATTCACATTGAACGATCTCATATAAACTAAATCCAAATCAGTAGCTGTACCTCAAAGTCTAAGTCTGTTTCCTCATTGTGATGAAAGTTCAGATCTTACCTGGTTTTGGAAGGGCGTCCTCTGCACTGTTGCACCTGAGCTCTGTTCTATAGCCGGTGTTGTTAGTTTCCTAGCGTGTTCCCCAGTTTGTCTTGTCCGCCTTTATAGTGCAATCTCTCCTCCCTCTCTTTGGCTTACACGGACTACGTTATAAAATGTTCATTTCGCTCCCAATCCTATTAGTTGATTAGAACTCGTCTTTTTCTGGCTACAATATGTATAAAAATAGACAGAGAATTGGACTTAGGGATTAGCTCTTGTGGAGTACATGTATGAATGAGAGTGTCAGCCTCAGGGTCATTTGGTTGGACGACAGAACTGTGATAATACGCTTGCATCGCCTGTCTGTGTTCAGAGCTCCACCTCCAACATAGCATGTGTCCATTTCAGGCATGTCTTCACCGTGGCATCACTTTCCAAGTCATGAGGCCAGAATAACAATAACAACTGCTCCTAAAGCCTCATATGATGCAGCATGTTCATCCTAACAGGTACACTCAGCTTAAAAACTCCTGCTTGCATTGTTGCTGTTGGTGTAATAAATTCATAAATGGTTTTCTTGTCATTGGTCTTCTAGGGTTTCAAGGGAATGAGGTGGGTGTCAAACTATTTTAGAACAGCGGCTGCTTCAAAAGCAGTTAGAGGGACTTTTCATTGTAACCTCAGGGGGATTTGTGATCGTGACATACAGTACAGTATGCTAGTACAGTATTTGAACTAACCAGTACACTACCCTCAACATTTCTTCGAGATAAACAGACAGACTTACCTGAAATTCACTGTGAGAAACCCATTTGCTATTTGATAACTCTAGTGGTGTTTGGATGGCTTAGCAAAGATGACTTAGGTCTATCAATCAAAATTACAAAGGAGGTCAAAAAAGGTCAAAACGCATCTGCGCTTATTCAGAATATCTTTAGCTATAAAGTGTTTTCACGACGCATCATCAGTTGGCCATATTGGTGGCACTGAACTTAAACGATGCCACTGAGCTGAACAGAACTTGCAAATTTTGCTGATTATTGCTGCTGGAAATGGTCAATTATTGTCATGTTTTGGGCTGTACTAATCGGTCAGAACAAGAAAAACATTTGGAGTATTATAGACTGCCAAAAGTTATAACAAATCAAGGAGAACAGTGCAAAGAACTGTCTGAGGAGCAAAAGGTGTTTGTGGTTGGCAAACTGAACCAGGATTTCCAAGGCAAGAATCTTGACATCATTCGTATTTGTTCTTATCGTTTCTGGTCAGGTAGGTGAAATATTAGGCTGATATCTTAATTAATACTGCTCGTAAGTATCTTTACAACCTATTAACTTTAGTTTGTCAAACTACTGTGTTCTTTTCTGGTTACTGGGCTCTTCTCTACATGATTTAGCAGCTTTCACGCCTTTTTTCTGTGGTTTAGACACCACAAATTAGCAGAACAACATATTCAGTAGTACATTAACCGTGCAATCCATGCTGTTGTTTACGTCCAAGTATCTCCAATATGGCTGTGCATCCGGGTAACTGACCAAACCATGACGTAAGTACCCTCTGTACACACATACACCATTTTATTCTACTTTTTAAAATCAAACGTAAATTCATGTCCCTGTCACATTTTTTTGGATTAAATAAACATTACTTATACAATCAGAAAGAGAGAGAGAAATCAATTCTGTTTTATATTTTTACATTAATAGTAATAATCAATATTCTATTATAAGATTATAAGATATTATAAAATATTATTTATAATTTAAGTTTGAATTTCATGATGTTAGTGTTTCTTTTTACATTTTTGTTTAAATTTTTCCCCCAGCTATTTTTTTAGTAGTTAACTTTTAACTATTTTTTAATCACCAGTAATCAAACTCGGTAAATATTGTTCACAGACATGAGATTTACTTTAAGTTCTCACCTAGATGATTACTCACAAAAAACAAAGTGGTTACATCAAAGCCTGTCAGTTGTTTACTTACTTTTTTACGTTAATCTTCTCTTCCCATTAACGCCATCATATTGTTCGTTCAAACTGATTCGCGAACGAGCACGAACACAGGAGGCGGGTTTTGTCGCACGAACCAATCACAGCCGATTATAATCAGTCATATCCAATCATACCGCGATGGAGGCATTGCCTCTTCTCACGTGACTCTCCTCCGCACGCTTTACGTTTGTGTCACCGTTGGACAGTGTTTGTTTACAAAAACGAGTGATTTACACACATTTTAATGACATATTTTGTAATATTTGCGTTGTTTTATTTTTGTGCTATGAAAATTTTTCTCATCCATTTTTTGAGGAGGCAATGTCCCTAAACCACATTTTATTATACACTTTTGCTTGTGGAATAAATGAATCATCCATGACAATAATGCGTATCTACAATATCACTGGTAAGTAAACATCTTTTTAAATGGCAATGGATCAAGACCACTAGGTGTCACTATCAGTTGTTTTATATGATGTACTTAAAACACAGCTGGAAAGATCTGTTTTTAGTAGTCTCAACTCTCTCTCAGACAACCTATATTATGTTTTTTAAAACAATATGTAAGTATAATTAATATAATAATGTAAGCAACATTGCTTATAAATCATTTTCACTATATGTGATCTTTTGAGGGCTTTATTTAAAGGGTGTTGAATGGGAAACACAGTGTTTAACATATTGTTACTGATGGAAGTAGTAACCAGTCTAATCCTTTTTCTGAGGATGAAAGAGAGAGGATCAGACTGGGGTGTCTGGATGCTCATCACACCTCACATCTGCTGTAACAGATGGTCTAAGGTTACAGGGCTTGCACTCTATGCTCAGATGGCATATAAAGGTGTTTTGATCACTATTATGATCTGTTAACTCTGACACCAACTGGTTAATTATGTGAAATCTATGATTGCAGGTAGTATCAATATATTTGCATAGAAGTGATCACTGAACAAAAGAATACTGACAGACTGCAATTACTTCATAAATATAAGGTAAGATGTACCGTCAGACCTATTTAGGTTTTTGTCACGGCTATGGTGTGTAGTAGTCTATAGTATAAAGTTAAAACATCAGCATATGCAAAATTAGGTTCTGAAAGTTTTTAAGTGTATACAAGCTGTTTTTAAGAGTTAGATTTAATTAGACACAATTGGATATAACGTTTTTCCATAGTTCAAACTTTACTATGACGTTACTTTTAAAACCATTTCAGTAAGAGTTCACTTAGGAAAAATGCAGATATGTTATTTTTAGTTTATTTGTAGTAAGGAATAATGAAAATGACGTTTAATGATGATTGTTTACAGGGCCTTTACAAAGTCATATTCAAAACGGGTGGTCTAGATGACAACACATGACTTTGCTATCTCCAAACCACAAATACTTCTACGAAGGTTCGCATCTCAGAATTTCCAAACCAAATTCAGTTTTTAACTTTGCACCAAACATCTTGGTTTCATTTCCTGTGTTCTCACACGCTCAGTCACTCCCCATATGACTAATTTAAATGACTTATCTGAGGACTGCAGACATGCCGTTACCTAAAACTTTAGAAGAAATCATGTTTGATTGGAGAAAATACAAGTTAAGTTTAGCTTATTATTATTCTTTTTTTTTTTTCAGTAAAACCAAACAAAGAGGTTTATCTTGAAGGGGCTGATTGTTAATGCTCATGTGCTTGGCTTGTATTCATAATCCTCTTTCCTAATGTCTTAGACCTTTTCTTATCTCCTCACAGTTCTGAGACAGACAAAACACACAAATACTGTTGAAACACGTTACTCCAATGCTAGAGGATTTCCCCTGGAGTTTCTCTTAACATTCAAACATTTTCTTTTAATACTCACCACTCACTTAATATAGAAAGTAGGCTAGTGGACCTATACTCTAATACTATTTTCAGCGTTTTTAACTGGGTAATTTAAATAGCCATAAATGTCTATTTAAGCATGTGGGATCTATCTTTAGAGAGTGCAAATCCTCTTCCATCACCTGTTTGCTTCTCATAATACTTTGGAATAAGCAGGTAATGCTCTTTGCTAGTCTGATCTTTGCTAGTCTTAATGGCTCACTCTGAATTAGCGGCCAATGCAGTCAAAAATTAACGTGATTAAAATAAAGCTCGAGCTCTGCTTGTGCTAGGATTGCGGAGTTTTAGCATGCGGTTTGGGTCATGATCCGTCTAAAGTGTTTGCCAAGCAAAGCTCTGGAAACTGTTCTTTGCCCGTGTTTGGTGCTAATAAAGGCCGATGTTCCCTCAGGTGGAAAGCAAGCAGTAGATTCTGTGACTGTATGAAATGTTGGATGCTGAGAGCATGTCTTAGATGGCTTAGCCTTAGTCAGAGATGGACATAATCCATTGTGTGTTTTGTAAACATGACCCAGGGGGTAATTGGATGGACTGTACCTTCAGAAAAGAACATAGAAAAACTGGCACGTTCAACCGCGTGACCTTCATTTATGTATCCATGACCACATATCTAAAGAATTTGAGTCATACTACAAGGTGTACACTGCAAATATGACTTCTTCATATGTTTTTAATTAATCTTTTTATGTTTTTACTTAAAAATGTTTAAAAGGTCTTTTAAAAAAGATCAGTTTACTTAAGAAGCAAATATTCAAAAAGAAATGTTCATCGCTTTCAATGTATTTTTAATAGAAGTACTTTTCACCAGTAGAGTTTTATTGTTTTAAGTATAAACAAGTAAAAAAAAAAAAGTGAAGAAAACAAAATTTGCTGGTGCAGCAGGACAAAATACTTTTTGTAGGTAGAAACATGGTAGTACTTTAAAAAATATATAAAAACAAATCTTGATATTTAAAGTCAGTTTATTTTTTGATATTTTAACTGGAAAAAAAAAGAAGATAAAATTACTTTTTTTTTTTTTTTTTTTAGCAATGTGAATAGAATCCAAGCACTGACCCAAAAATATTTTCCCCAAAAATGAAAATTTCTTTTAGATTTATTCACCCTCAGACCATCTAAGATCCAAGAAGAGTTTTTTCATTGGAACAGGTTTGGAGAAACATGCCATTACGTCACTTGCTCACCAATGGATCCTCTGCAGTAAATGGGTGCCATCAGAATGAGAGTCCAGACAGCTGATAAATACATCCACAAATAATCCACAAGACTCCAATCCATCAGTTAACATCTTGTGATTTTAAAAGTGTCGCTTCTGGCCAAAATGGAGCCCATAATCCATATTAACGCTTCCTCCAGTGAAAAAAAAAAAAAATACATCCCATGTTGTTCACATCTTTGTTAAGAACTGTGCCTGATCTGTGCATATTTCTCTTCTGATTTACCAGAGACAATATTATAGAGAGAGGACTCAGAAGCAATGTTAGGCCGGAAGCAACAGTTTGAAATTAAAACCATTTCACCAGATTTTTGTTTATGGTTATATAAACAAGTATAAACTGTGAAAAAAGTAAAGAAAAATTTCTGCTCGTGCAACAAAGACAAAATAAACTTTTTGTAGGTAGACACAGGGTAGTACTTTACATAAAATATCAAAATGAATCTTAATATTTAACCGGAAAAAAAGTTTTTTTTTCTTCTTTTTTGAATATTATTATATATATTATATTCAAAAAATATTATATTGAATATTACCCAAAAATGCAAATTTTGTAAAGATTTATTCACCCTGAGCCCATCCAAGATGTAAATGAGTTTGTTTTTTTCATTGAAACAGATTTGGAGAAACTTCACATTACTTGCTCACCAATGGATCCTCTGCAGTGAATGGGTGCCATCAGAATGAGAGTCCAAACAGCTGTTTAAAACATCAGCTAAGCAATCAACAAGACTCCAATCCATCAGTTAACATCTTGTGATTTTAAAAGTGTTGCTTCTGGCCAAAATAGAGCCCATAATCCATATTTAACATATTCAAAAAGAAACATTTTAACTGGGAACAATGAGAATGGGGTCTAAGCACTGACCCAAAAAAATTTCGCCAAAAATGAACATTTCTTAAAGATTTATTTACCATCAGACCATCCAAGATGTAGACGAGTTTGTTTTTTCATTGGAACAGATTTGGAGAAACCTGGCATTACATCACTTGTTCACTGATGAATCATCTGCAGTGAATGGGTGCCATCAGAATGAGAGTCCAAACACTGAAAATAACATCACAATAATTCATAAGACTTCAGTACATCAGGTAACATCTTATGAAGTGAAAAGCTGCATGTTTGCTAAAAAAAAAGTCCATTAAGGCATTAAAAAAAAAAAAAAAAAAAAAAAAAAAAGCATCCATGGCCTAATGGTTAGGGAGTCAGGCTTGTAACCGGATGGTTGCAGGTTTGAGTCCCAGGTCCGGCAGGGATTGAAGGTGGGGGGAGTGAATAAACGGCACTCTCTCCACCGTCAATACCATGACTGAGGCGAGTCCCTTGAGCAAGGCACCGTTCCCCCAACTGCTCCCTGGGCGCCGCAGCGATAGGAATATGGCTGCCCACTGCTTTTTTTATTTATTTTTTATTTTATTTTATTTATATGATTATTATAATTTTATGCAATATTATAATAACACAGAAATATTATAAATATTATTATTAAATAAATTTTATTAGCTGACCGCATATTATCTCACTTAATATACAATACAACTACTTAAGTAAATAAACAAATAAATAATAGTATGTAATAATTTTACTTTATGGTATATAATTTATTTATTTATTTTTTTTTAATTATTTAAAGTATTTTATAAAACAATCTTCAAACAAAATGCAATAAATTGCTTATCCTCTAAAGTCACATTGTGTAGGTGACACAATTTTAACTTTAAGCAAATCAGTGTTTTAGAAAATTCATATTCAGACGTTCCGGTATGTAACACCATTCTTATATGTAACACTTTTCACGATCCAATTAATTTGTTCAAATTATCCATCCTTATATTATCCTTATTAATTCATCCAATTAAAATGTTTAAAATGATATCTTTTAAATCTGAAATGCATCACATTAGAGTAGGTTGCTCTACTTGACAAATGCAATTCAGATCCAGGTATCAAAGCCACAACCAGAGCAGAGATGGAAAGGTGTGCATGAACTTTTTTTGAAAAATAAAGATTATTTACATTCTGTGATCATTTTTCTTCATCTGTGCTGTTTTCACTCTAAATGCTGGTACCTCTGAACACTCCTGCATGTACATAAGCCTGCACCCTCATATGACCTAGTGTGGTCTATTGCCACAACACCGTACAGACAACACTGCAGATGAAGGGTGCGGTAGAAACTTCTACGGACCGCCTGACTTCCTTCATAGCTACTTAATAGTGGAAAAACAAATACTTTTTATAGCCCACTCACAACAAACAGAGATTTGGGGGAGGAGTGCTTTATTTGTGTTTGGTGGTGAGGTTTTCAGACTGTTTTTGCTGAGTAGTGAGGGATGGTGTTAGTCAAGCAGCTGGAAACAGAAAGAGAGAAGAAAAGGAGGGCAGGAGGAGGAGAAGGACAAAACAAGAGACGCAGAAAATGGGGGATGATCGTATCCATATGGTGGAGCTTGTGTTCTTCACTTCCTGGAGAGAGTGAGGGAGACGGAGAGAGAGAGAGAGAGAGAGAGAGAGAGAGCTGGGAAGCCAACAAGGAGTGAGAGAAAAACAACTGGAAACGTAACACAGTAACCCAGATCTTCTGAAGCTGTGAGCCGATGACCGATTCAAAGCATGTGACATTGATTTAGCAACAGTGGGATTGTGAATGGGACAGGATGGGTTTTTCTGAAACTCCCCAGGAGGGATAGAAAGAAAGAACGAGTGAGACTGGAAGTTCATGGACCACCGATGATGTGAGGTCACTTAGAGGAATTCAGGTTAGTGTTTTTATTTTTTCTGCTCTCTCTTCCTCCTCTGACATCTGGAGCTGTGAAGCACTTCCTTTCATTTGCCAGAGGTCCATCCGTTCTGATTTTACATCTGCATGCCGACCCTTTTGGTCATCTTTGCGAATGGAGTCCAGCATCTTGGCGAACCTCTGGCTATAGTTAACTGTCCCTTGGCGTAGTTTGCAGACATCAGCTGAAGTTCTCAGAGGGGTGTCGCCTTGCCCTTATAAGGCGAAACCAACCGAGTGGAAAAGTATTTGAATTTGTGGTGGTACTGCTCTACTGCCTTTTCATGTCTGCGCAGTCTGGAACTGGTGCTTGGTTCCTCTTCTTGGATGTATTTGCTGCCAGACAATAAGAGTGTTTGTCAGTGGGGTGGGCAGCATGCGTATGGAGCCTCTGTCATCCACCTCGGTCTCACTCTGTAGTGAGCTCACACAAGTGGAGTCGGCGCAGATCACGAGAGGAGGAGGCCGGTCCTGGATCTGCCCTCAAGCCAAATAAGCATTCAGCCTTTAAAACGCACATGCTCATGGGAAGGCAAAAACAATAGACAGTGTAAACAACAAAGCTTTTGCTCATAACGCTCTCTGGATCTGACTTGTGGGGATGACATTGTGGACCTCTGGTTTTGGCATCAGTGGAGATCAACAGTTTCAATATGAGATCTTTAATCTAACTTGTGTCAAGCACTCTGGGTTTTGGAAATTAGACTGTAGGATACTCTACTAGGACGCTCTTTTGAAAGCATCATGAGTGCAGCAGCGTGGTACCACCGGGACATCACCCGTGTTCGAGCTGAAGAGCTGCTGGCCCGTGCTGGGAGAGATGGCAGCTTCTTGGTGAGGGACAGCGAATCTGTTCCTGGAGCCTACGCCTTGTGTCTGCTGTAAGTAACACCTTATTTAAGCAATATCACACAAGTATCACAGCGTGCAGATATACAGCCATATCTCACGTCTATGAGTGTGATAATGTGTTTATACAACAGTTCGACAGCACAATACATAAACAAAATAACAATGTAGCATCTTTAAAAGCAGTCTTTTGAGCAGAACTACTTCCTCCCACCACGGATTCAAATCTGAAGTTGACAGTTTAAAGAAAATGTCCACTTCCGGAACAACAATTTACATATAATGTACTCACCCCCTTGTCATCCAAGATGTTCATGTCTTTCTTTCTTCAGTCGTAAAGATATTGTGTTTTTTGAGGAAAACATTTCAGGATTTTTCCAAAATGCAGTTTAAATGCGGCTTCAAGCGATCCCAAATGCGACGAAACAATCCAGCTGCTGAGTTACAGTCAGAGCGCGGGCTTCTTGTGTTCTCTACAGGAGAGAGCGGTTCTCAGCGCTGCCGATTTGGTGCACTTCTTCAGTGAAATTAAGGTTTGTATACATTTTATTTATTTTATAAAGTCTTTGCTTTGCTGTAAATTATATTATTTATGCAGCGCAACATACAAGGATGAGATGTCAGTCAGCTGCGTCAGCAGCAGTCGTTTCACATGATGGAAACGCCTTTTGTCTTGCATAACATAAAATTTTTTTTATTCATTATAATACTGAATTTAATTTATTTTGATGTTAAAATATGTTCTCTAATCTCAGTCCTGTTTGTTTATGGGCAGGTTATGGAGTCAGTCACGGCATCCTTCAACTACGAGTGAAACGCAAGGTGGCCGTCTGAAGTTTATAGTTCCCCCGACGCACGAGAATTAGCACTATTTCACTGAAAAACAATTACAGAGAATGGTTGAATACACTAAAATTAAAATGCTACTTTTAAATGTTCCATTTTTATTTCTAAAATGATTGTAAAACGTGTTTAAATGTTTGTAATATTGTATGCTGTATTCACCCTAATAAATTCAATTTGTCTTATATTTTTGTCCATGAGTGTTCTTGCTTAATAATAAATGTTCATCTTTTGATTATTGCTGTTGCCTCTATAATACTGTGTGTGATTTTTAAGCCAGCAATATAATAATTTTTAAATAATCCCTGTTGAAAAAAAGCTAAAACCAGCCTAACCTGGTCTTAGCTGGTCAGCAGGCTGGTTTTAGAGGGGTTTGGCCACTTCCTTAGCTGGTCAGGCTGGGAGACCAGCAGGAACAACCAGCTAAAACCAGCCTGACCAGCGTAGACAAGCTAGGAGACCAGCTAAAACCAGCTACTTCCAGCTTAAGACCAGCCAACCAGCTTAAGCTGGTTTTAGCTTTTTTCAGCAAGGATAGTTGACTTAAAACAGCCCAGCATGTTGGGTAAAAACATTTAACCAAAATAACAAAGCATGTGTTCTGTCCAATATTTAACCAGCGCTGGGTTGCCAAATTACCCAGGTTGGCTTGTTTTTAACCCAGCATTTTTAGTTTGTATACAGCATGATGAGTCATTGCCAGTTGCCAAAAGGCAACCAATTTGCAGATTTTGTGTGGTCAGAAGTGACTGATTTCATCCAAAATTAACAGTGAATGATGGGCACATACTCAACCAGTTTTGATTTCAACCGGTCAGAGGATTTTCAGCCAGTTTTATAACACATACAGTTTTAATTTGTCATGCATCTAGCAATGTTTTTGTGTTGAGAACATAAAATGATAATCAGTCATTTGGTGTAAGCTGACCAGTTTTCCCATTTGCAAATGTCCAGCGTTTTAAAACCTGTTCAGATTTTAAAAGTCATATGTATTTCAGCCTTTCCACACACACTTAATTGTGATGTGACAAATTTACCTACAGTGAGTTTGGCACCACGCTCGGCGGTCTATTCATTGCACTTCCTTGTGATGCACCATTACATTTTAAGTTAATCACAATAGCTACCAGGCATTTTCAAGAAGTCAATAAACTATTGTAGTCCTTTTCCTACAGTCTGTGCCTGTGAGATGGATTTTACAGCCATGTGTCTGCCTTCCCCATCAGATTTCAGGAAAACTTTGGCAGTGACTAGGGCTACCTTTCTGATAGTTTAATGCTATCTTAATGCACACAAGCTCCAGAGACCCAGTCTACAGCAGTCCCACTTGGTCAGCTTTGTTCAGGCCTCAGTTTTCCCTGTTTTCCTCCTGTCTCTGGCCCCTGTAGGAGGGAACAGGCTCCAGTGACCGCACCGCTTTCTCTCCACTGCGGCCCACAGCCAGACACATTCCTGAAGGCTGAGCCCTCCAGCTCCCTACTTTCTTTCTTCCATTCTCTCTCATTCATTCTCCCTTTCGCTCGTTGTCTGGCTCAGGCTCATTCTTTCCCTTTGCCCTCTACCTCATCTCTGAAACAGTTCACATGCAAAACATTACTCACACAGTCACACTTCCTCTCTGTGCTTTGTTCTCTTTTTTTAGATTACCTGGAAACACTGAGCTTGCTAACTGTGTCTTCATCGGGCTCAGCTGAATACGTGTTCCAGGTTGTGTGGCCAAATGCAAATAAGCACAAATTCTGGTTTATCTAACCTACTGTGGGCACGGAAATATGATCTTGTATGATATGATATATACCGATGGCCTCAGTGACCACATTAACAGGCTGTCTTTTATTTTACTGTGGCTTTGTATATGGTATAAAAGAACTTTTACCCTACTTTCAGAATTGAACATGGTGCCATGTGGTGACTATAGAAACATCGAGCATGTTAATATTGTTTCATGAAGCCACACAATGTCCCATTTATGTGATTATTTAAAGGGTTGGTTGGCTTCCACTAAACACCAAATGAGACGTTTAGCAGAATCTCTGAGCTGATCTCTTCTGTACAAGCTGATGAGATCTTAAAAACCACAAAAAGCATGTGCAGTCTAATGAAGTCATATGTGACCCTGGACCACAAAACAAGTCAATAGTAGCACAGGTATATTTGTAGCAACAGCCGCCAATACATTTAATGGGTCAAAATTATCAAATTTTCTTTTATGCCAAAATCATTAGGATATTAAGTAAAGATCATGTTCCATGAAGATATTTTGTGAATTTCCTACCGTAAATATATCAACACTTAATTTTTGATTAGTAATATGCATTGCTAAGATCTTCATTTGGACAACTTTAGAGGTGATTTTCTCAATATTTAAAATATTTGTATATTAAAAATAGTTGTATCTCTGAAATATGGTCCTATCCTAACAAACCATACATCAATGGAAAGCTTATTTATTCAGATTTCATATGATTTAAAATGGACCTTTATGACTGGTTTTGTGGTCCAGGGTCACATATGAGTTCAAAACGGACTGTAGTTTAAGGTGTTATTTAATGAAAGTCTTGCTTTCATTGCCTAATACCTCCTATTGTGCTCCATGGAAGAAAGACCTACACTACATTTTGATAGACATTAAAATATTTATTTTGGGTAACTATAACTTTAAGAATATTTGTTTTTACTGTATTATCTTAGATTCAACAGCTTGTCTGTTTTGTCCATAGGTTCCAGCGACATGTTCATACATACCGAATCCTCCCTGATGCAGATGGTTTACTGGCTGTGCAGGTGAGCAGACAAAGAAGTTTGGTAATCGTACGCACAGTCACAAGTAAGACAGTAAATGCAGGCGAAAAATCATATAGGATACCTTAAATGACGGTTTTACCTTTGAATGAATTTGCAATTTCACATGGAAATTACTTGACACTCATCTAGTTACTTTCACTTCTTCTTCTGCAAGAAAGAAGCAGACTTGGTTCTTGTCTGCTGTCTGAAGCATGCAGCTGCGTGGTTTCAAATTGACCTCTGTGGCACTCGCTGTTAATAAAATGTTCCACACAGATTCCTCCTGCACCCACGCTTCCGATCCAGTTGGGAATGACTGGAATGGGTTTGTCTGTTTGCGTGGAGATTAAAATATGTGTGACATAATTGTTTCTGTGTCAAAGTTTCGGCCCAGGCCGTAGTACTAGATGCTAATTCTTTCCTTTGCATGGATGAGTTGTGTTGGTTGTTTCATATAGAAACACTCTAGCAATAAGGTGGATTTAATGCCTGTTTCCTATTTAAAACACAGAGAAGAGTCAAATTGCTTTCTATTGTGAGAAAGAGACATTTTCTGAATATTCTCCCCCTCCCAGTGTCTGATTTCTTTTAATCGCTTTTCAAGAGCTGCACTCTTGGAAGGAAAACACACTGCTATTCGGAGATTTTAGGGGAAATAATTAAACGTTTTTGCCAAAATGGTTTCATCGAGCATGCTTTCAAAATACAAGCTTCTAAAAAAAGGCATTCAAAGAGCCGGTTATTTTATTTGTCATGATGCCTGATGGTTTAAGTAGAGTTTGTGTGTGTGTTTGCCCTTGTTTGCACAGTGGGTAGCTGGCTAGTGGCTGTTCGCGGTATGTAGAGTTTGGCAGATGCTAGAATGAGGGCATCGTAATGTAATTGTATCTTTGGTCCATAAAGCGGAAAAACTGAAATGTTTTGGGAGTTACCCTACCTAGACCAACTTCTTGTTGTGGCAAACCTAGCAGTTCTGAATTTTCTCCCTTACCTTTTTTAGTTTACACAGGATATAAAGTCTCAAATTATTTTTTGACGCACAAGTTTAATAGGTCTGTCAGAATTCCAAATATTTGTTATTTAATAAAAAGTTAGCCAATTCTGAATTATAAATCAAAACCCAGACTAAAATGCATGTCTGGGCTGTTTTAACTAAAAACTTGCACTGACATATTTTAAAATATTAAGATATTAAGGCACGTTTATAAAATATATTTAAATGTCCTAATTGATCTGTGGCCTAATCCTGGCTCAACCTAAAACCTGTCTGTGAAACTAGGCCTAAAAGTATTAGTCTGTAATAAAGTTCAGGATCTGTCATCATACAAATTTTGAAAGCTTTCACACTTTTTATAGTATAATTTTTTTTTCTGTTAACCTTCTAATACACTGTTTCCTTTTCTACATTCCCAAAATTAGGATTGAAATGTAAAATTTTGTAATGTATATTTCAAATACGTTGTCCTGCTGTAATTTATTTCTGAATTTGTTTGCCTTTGTGTGTTGGGTCATGTGTGTTTTTGTTTCAGGCCACGCAGGGAGTACAGGTGAACTGTTTCCGTACTCTTAGCGATTTAGTTGTGGGTTATCAACACCCCCACAAAGGTCTGGTGGCCCCATTGCTTTACCCTGTTTTGCGTGAATCGGAGCCCAACGATGAGAGCTCAGGTAAGATAGAATGATTTAAGCCCAAACCTACAAAAACATAATCTCTCAATAAAGATGTTAGAAATGCTTCAGTTCAGTGAGTGCATGGCTTCAGACTTTGGCTTTTAACCAACACTCACTGCTGTGTGCTGTCAAGAATGAATTTTTGGTATAGAGTGTTTGCACTTACATCACGGATTGGTCAGTTTCCTGGATGTACAGCCATATTGGAGATACTCGGATGTAAACAACAGCATGGATTGCTTGATTAATGTACTACTGAATACATTGTTCTGCTAATTTATGCTTTCTAAACAATGGAAAAAAACATGTGGAAGCTGCTAAATCATATAGAGAAGGACTTAGTAAGCAGGAAAGGGTGCAATATTTTGACAAACTAACGTTAATAGGCTGTAAAGATATTTATGAGCAGTATTAATTAAGATATTAGCCTAATATTTTACCTACCTGACCGGAAATTATGCAAACAAACTTGAATGTTGTCAAGATTCTTGCCCTGGAAATCCTGGTTCAGTTTTGCCACCAAACCCCTTGATTGAAGATTTTCCTTGATTTGTTATAACTTTTGGCAGTCTGTAGTACTCTAAATGTTTTTCCCAGTCCGACCGGTTAGTATACAGCCTAAAACATGACAATAATTGACCATTTTCAGCAGCAATAATCAGCAAAATATGCAAGTTTTGTTCGGTTCAGTGGCATTGAGTGCCACCAATATGGCTGATTGATGACGCGTTGTAAAAACACTCTATTACGATTATTTAACTTATACCACCTTATTGTTTAATCTGGAAATAAGCTATGGTCGAGACTTCTGGTTCATTAGCTGCTATAGGGAAGTAACGAGAAGAATGTGCAGTAAACAGTAAAACTTTGCACTACAAACCAGTGTGCTCATAATTAAGATAATACATTAAAATAATATGATAAGACACAACAGTTTGCAATATCAAGCAGCAAAACAAGCTGTTTTGTACAGTTAAAAATAGTTGGACGCGGATGATACCGGAAGCCAGACCCATAAAATTAACAAATGGCAGCTGTTTCAGAAAACCATTATTAATTTATTACAGTAATAAAAGTGTGTTGTGAATATTTACCTTTATTATACATGTAACAGACATTAAACAGAACGATGTAAGTATTTTAAACCTAACGCGGTATTTCAGTAACAACTCGAAAAACGACACTGAGTGAAAGAGTCAATTGTGAAAAATGAAAATAACATCTGTAAATGATTCACTGACTGAATGAGTCTGATTCAAACCGCTAAGTCCGAGTTGGAGGTGGATTAATGAATCTCTTTTGATTAACGCATTAAAAAGAACCGGTTCAAAAGAGTCATTCGTTTGCGAATCGAACATCATGGCTTTGCGCAGTGTTTGTTGTGACAGAAAACGCTGTGGGGCGCGGATATCTGATACCGCATATGGGCGGACACTCTATTTTCCCAAACAGATTCAAATTTACTGTAGCTTATTTTTATTTTGTTTGTCGAATTTGCGACCATTTTATTCGCGACCTGGAACAAGAAGTTATTAGTCTATATTTTGTGCGAGGCTGCTATGACACACTTCATCCCACAGGTACAACATTCAAATGTTTAGGCTTAAATGCAGGTGTCTTCTTGGTGCAGATGGTGACGATGAGAAGCCAGGTTCAACATTTGCCACCCCTCCACCACGTGCAATGTCCCCTACAGGCCAGCAGCCTCCACCTTCCAGTTCAGCAGCCCCTCATTTACTGCTGCAGAGGCTTCAGGAGCTCAGCCCAAATAGGTACATTCTTTCTCAAATGACTTATGGATCAATATCAGACTTTAGGATCACATATTACTGTCTGTGCCTGTATATAAAATTGTGTCACTCCTTGCTCAGTGTACCATGTTTACCTCTGCAGTGCAGGCTGTGAGATCATCCCGTTACTGGATGAGTATCTGCGTGGTAATGTGTGTAAGGACCTTGAGAATGTGAAAGGGGGCGCATCGGGACTGCAACACTTTCAGTGCATCCTCAGCCACGCATGTGACAGTCTGCACAGGTTTTTAAAACATGTCTTTTCAGTGCTGCAATTATCTGAAATAAGAACATAACTTACATTTTGAAGAAAAAGTGAACCACAATTTGTTTACCACAGTGAGATTGACCTGACCCTATCCAGTTTGGAAACATTAGCGAAAGTGTTTGATCATCCTGGCGGCCACCTTTCCTTCTCCACAATGCAGGTACAACCCTCTAAATGTCATTTTTACACAATCATAAGGGTGCTATTATTTTAATAAGCTTTAATATAGTTTAATAAATTGGCTTTGCATGATACAGGGATCCACACATTTAAAGATTTATTACATGTTTTAACAGAAATAGGATCTTTACTGGTCTTTGCATGGGCAAGCATCACTAAAAATATTAATAAAATATTAATTTAGTGTATACAAGCTTGCTGAGAAAAGGTTTATTGTTACTTTTCTAAGTGGTCTGATCTGCTTTCTAAGTGACAAAGCTGCTTGTTTTTCACTTTTTTAAATTAACAACAGCCTGAAGTGTTTATATATTACACAATTCATTTTGTGTTTTGAGGAAAAACTAGTTCTGTTTACTGAACATTTTGACTGTATGTTTTTTTAGCATTTCAATACAAAACAGCAATAATTTATGCATTTAAAACATTTTAAGTTTTCTGAGGCCCCCTAGTGGGCTCTGGTCACCAGGTTGAGAACCAGTGCATTAGATCCTATAATTAGGGACCAGAATATCTTAGCCTTGGAGGCAAACTCTTTTAACTTGTGCCAAGAAACAAACACATAGTAATCAGTCAGAACAACTTTGCAATTTTTCAGAATGCCTTAGCAACAGCATACCATTAGCATGCAGTGCAGAGACATCAAGATCTTTTACCTTATATATTCCTGTTGTCTCATAAACTCCCTTTTTGCTAGAATACTGGAAAGAGCCCTGAAGAAAACATGGATAATCTACTTCACAAGCTCACTACCCTTTGTAACCTGTTGTCATCGCTGGAGAAGAGGGTATGACGCATACAATTTAAGTCGTATGTTCACATACACTTTGCAGAATCTGCAATATGTTAATTATTTTACCAAAACAAGAGGGATCATACAAAATGCGTGTTATTTTTTTATTTAGTACTGACCTGAATAAGATATTTCACATAAAATACATTAACATATAGTCCACAAGAGAAAATAATAGCTGAATTTATAAAAATGACCCTGTTCAAAAGTTTACATACACTTGATTCTTAATACTGTGTTGTTTCCTGAATGATCCACAGCTGTGTTTTTCTTTTTTTAGTGGTAGTTGTTCATGAGTCTCTTGTTTGTCCTGAACAGTTAAACTGCCTGCTGTTCTTCAGAAAAATCCTTCATGTCACACAAATTTTTTGGTTTTTCAGTTTTTTTTTTTTTTTGTGTATTTGAACCCTTTCCAACAATGACTGTATGATTTTGAGATCCATCTTTTTACAATGAGGACAACTGAGGTACTCATGCAACTATGCAACTATTACAAAAGCTTCAAATACTCACTGATGCTTCAGAAGGAGAAAGAATGCATTAAGAGCCGGGGGTGAAAACTTTTGAACAGAATGAAGATATGTCCATTTTTCTTATTTTGCCATGACATGTTCCCTACAAGGCAAAATAAGTTAAATTGATCCCGATCTTCAAATTCAAAAAGTTTTCACCCCCTGATTTTTCCTTTTGAAGCATCAATGAGTGTTTGAACCTTCTGTAATAGTTGCATATGTTGGAGAGGGTTCAAAAACACAAAAAATGCTGAAAAAACAGAATTTGTGGGACCTGAAGGATTTTTCTGAAGAAAAGCTGGCAGTTTAACTGTTCAGGACAATCGAGGGACAAAAAAATGTGGATCATTCAGGTAACAACACAGTATTAGGAATCAAGTGTATGTAAACTTTTGGACATGGTCATTTTGCTAAAGTTGTTTTTTTTTTTTTTTTTTAAATAAATAACATTTAGTAGATTCTGCAAGGTGTATGTAAACTGACATAAATATAGCATGCAAACACACTCAAACCGCATACACATCATCTTTATGTATTTCTGTCTTTATGATGGTAACAATGTCATTTTTAGGTTCTCAAAGCTTTGCAAGAAGCTGTAAGCAATCACAACTTATCTTTGCAAACATCCACTCCTGAATCCATCACAGCCCCTAAAAAACAGGCCAGACCTAATACTGTCCACAGCTTTCAGGTAGCACATTAGTGCACATTTTGCTCACTGGTAATAATTTAAATGTGAAAGTGTTTGCATTTATTAATGTGGGTGTGTTTGAATGTCAAGGTCAAGGTGGTCAGGTACGGCAGGCAAACAGTGTCAGTAGACATAGATGCAGGAGTGCTGCTGTTTGACAAGAAGACTGGCTCATTCGGCGTGGAGACTGTCACACACGACAGGAGTGAGTTTTTCTCACCTTCAGTCTCTATTATTATCATACAAAGCTAGTAAATGCCATAAATGCTTTTATGTTTTAGTTGCACAATTGGTGAAGATTCAGAGAGGCTCTGCCAAGCTCAAAATGATCATAGACAGTCATCACAACCCGCCGAGAGAACTTGTGTTTGAAAGCATGAAGGTGAGGAGAACGACTTGAATTGGATTACCTTGAAGGATTAGTTCACTTCCAGAATAAAAATATTTCCTGATAATTTACTCACCCCATGTCATCCAAGACGTTTGTGTCTTTCTTTCTTCAGTCGAAAAGAAAATACATTTTTTGAGGAAAAAATTCCAGGATTTTTCTGGAATGGGTTGAAGGTCCAATTTGCAGTTTCAGTGCAACTTCAAAGGGCTCTACACGATCCCCGAAAGAGGAATAAGGGTTTTATCTTGTGAAACGATTTCTGATTTTCTAAAAAAAAAAAAAAAAAAAGCATTTATAATTTTTTTTTATACTAAAAAAATCCTGGAATGTTTTCCTCAAAAACTTTAATTTCTTTTCTACTGAAGAAAAGAAAGACATGAACATCTTGGATGACACATGAGTAAGTATCAGGAAATATTTATTCTGGAAGTGAACTAATCCTATAAATGGTCTAAATCTGATATACTGATGTGTTTCCCACAGAAACGAGAAGCCTTCTGTCGGCTGCTGCAGCTTATGAAAGCTGCTCACTCCCAGCAGTCTGAGCTTGATGTCATCTCTGTGTTTGTGGGCACCTGGAACATGGGTATAGATGTACATTTCATCGTTAACAAACAAAGATATTATGGCAGTGTTTCCCAACCCTGTTCCTGGAGGCACACCAACAGTGCACATTTTGGTTGTCTCCCTTATCTGACCAATATATTTCTGGTCCTCGAGTCTCTACTAACGAGATGATGAGTTGATTCAGGTGTGTTTGATCAGGAAAAGTTGGAAAATGTGTAGTGTTGGTGTGCCTCCAGGAACAGGGTTGGGAAACACTGTATTATGGACTCAACAGTTGCAGCACAGCATTTAATTGTTGTTACTATATTCTGCCTGCAGGGGGCACTCCACCACCTGGTTCACTTCAGTCCTGGGTTACTAGCTGTGGCCTAGGTCTAACCCCAGACGAGTCTATTGCCTCCCTGCCTCATGATATATACGCAGTGGGCACTCAGGACAACCCGCAGGGCGAGAGAGAATGGGCTGAACATATCAGAGCCACACTTCGGAGTGCAACCAACATTGACTTCAAACAGGTCTGACTTTATAAAATCAAAATCTTAATAATCCAGAACACTCCATCTTTCTTCTTACATAATCACATATCTATATTAATCATTTGAATGGATGTGTTAAATTTTTTATTTTATTTTATTTTATTTTATTTATTTGATCAGGGACAATGCACAAACAACATTAGTCTAAAATAAGAAAAGATGTCATGTGCCAGGTTATAGCAAAAATGCTAATTTCCACCCGCAGTCCCTGGACAGGTTGTTGTTACACTTACAAAAGCTTATCAAATATATACAGAAAAATACATAGAAGCTCACATCATAAAAGCACTTTCTATCATCATTCAATTCACTCACTCACAGTTTACAGCGTTCATATCACAGTCATTTAATGCATACAAATTTGCTTTGATAATAACCACTGTTTGGTCAGGCGTGTAAAAGTACAATAATTTGTGCATGAAATAATTTAGTTTGGAAGAGTGTTCCAAAGGCTCGCTGCTTTATAAGAGAAAGATTGTTGACCATATGCAGTTTTACATCTTGTAACGCTGCACTCTCCTCTGACTGTCGACCGTGTGGTTCTTGAGATTCTCTCTGAATTTAGTGTGAAAATTTTTTTCAAAGGGGGAGCAGCGATATTATGGATTATTTTAAACAAAGCAGAAATTTGATTATATTTAATAAGATTTTCGAAACTCAGAAAATTATATTTACTTTGTACTTTACAGTGATGATATAATCGAGGTTTTTTATCATGAATTTTTATGGCCCTTTTATATAATGATTCAAGTGGTTTTAACGATGTTTTACACGCCTGAGACCAACTAGACATGCAATACAAAAAATGTGGAACAATCATAGTGTTGAGACTGGTATTTGAGGCCTCTGTATTTAATGAATTTCTAATATGTTTATAATTCATCAAATTAAATTTCACTTTATTTCCAAGTTTTTTTATATGACTTTTAAAACCAAGGTTCGAATCAAGTATTAGACCTAAATATTTTATTTCGTTTACATTTTTAATTTTTTGTCCATTTACTTGAATTTCTAGAGTTTGTTGTAATTTATGTTTATTTGAAAATAACATTGAAACTGTTTTATCAACATTTAAAGTCAGACATGACATCTGCAACCATTCTACAACTTTTTTCATCTCTTTTGATAATTTATCAGCAACCTCCAGCTCGTTTTTCCCAAAAGTAAAGATAACCGTATCATCAGCGTACATAATCACGTCAACGTCAGAGCACACTGTAGGGAGGTCATTTATATAAATGCTAAAAAGCAAAGGTCCCAAAATAGACCCTTGCGGCACTCCCATTGAGGTGGCTCTGAACGCAGATTGGATGTTATTTACTCGTACACACTGTTTTCGGTCACTCAAATAAGATCTTATCCATTTTTGGGTGTGCTCAGAGAGACTATATTGATTTAATTTACTATAGAGTATTTGATAATTGACTGTGTCAAAAGCTTTACACAGATCAAGGAAGACCGCTCCCACCACCCCTCCCTGATCCACATATGCCCTGACAGTTTCCAGGAAGTAGCAACAGGCAGAGTCTGTAAGTTGGCGATAGTAAGTTGTGAGTGTGTTTTTGTGTTTCTCCTGTAGGTGGCAGTACAGTCCCTTTGGAATGTCAGACTGGCTGTGTTTGTGAAACCAGAGCATGAAGGGCGCATCAGTCAAGTAAACACGGCTAGCGTAAAAACTGGCTTGGGGAACACACTCGGTACAAATCTGTCTTGCTCAATCAAACAAATAAACACACTCACTAACACTCCTTTTCCTATGTTTTGTCACTTTCTTTATGTCCACCAAGTGATAAATCATGCTGTTATTAATGTTTTTTTGTGGTTGTTACAGGAAATAAGGGAGCAGTAGGAGTTTCTCTTCTCTTTAATGGCACCTCAATGGGCTTTGTGAACTGTCATCTGACTTCTGGTAGTGATAAAGCACTCAGGTATTCACACAAATCTTTGAAACAGAGCAGTAGATGCCAAACTTAGTGACGGACCCCTAAACAGTAAAAACTGCAGACCAGCGAAAATTCTGTCATTAATTACTCACCCTCTTGTCGTTCCAAACCCATGAGATCTTTGTTAATCTTTGGAGCACAAATTAAGATGTTTTTGATGAAATCTGAGAGTTTTATGACCCTGCATAGACACCAATGCAACTACCACGTTCAAGGTCCAGAAAGGTAGTGAGGACATTGTTAAAATAGTTCATGTGACATCAGTGGATCAACCGTAATGTTATGAAGGTCAGAGAATACTTTTTGACCACAAAAACATATTGGGCCAATTTGAATTGATAGCAATATAAATGAGATTAGGAGGAGAAACTGTTTGACTGACAAGTAGAAGAGATAACACAGGTGCCATTTACCAATTAGTGACAGTTTCATATCAAATCTAAAGGGGTAATCTGTTAGACTACGGTTGCCATAAGCTTACAAATGCTGCTTTACTGAGCTCAACGGCTCTGGCTCGAGCCGTCTTCCTGTTTCGTTTGAAATTATGTCAACACATAGGATGAGCTTGTCCAAATACCAACACTTGTGGTCTTTGCACTTTCCACTTCTACGTGACGTATTTCCTGTATTCAGCCTAAGCATTCAAGTGAGCGTGAAGACCACAAGTGTATGTAGAACTTTTCATTACCGGATGGGACACACTTAGTGTTTTAAAGATGCAAATGTTTACAGAGCTTTATTTTAATTATCAATACATTGCATTTAAAAATAAACTTGTAAATGTCTGTCTAGTAGTCTCTATAACAGATGACAGAATTTAGAAATTGTATGCATCGTGTATATGCATGTACTCTCGTGAATGCACGCCGAAGACAGACAGAGTGCACAAAATGTATTCTTGTAGCTTCATAAAATTACGGTTGAACCACTGATGTCACATGGACTATTTTAACGATATCCTTACTACATTTCTGGGCCTTGAACGTGGTAGTTGGGTTGCTGTCTATGCAGGGTCAGAAAGCTCTTGGATGTCAAAAAACATCTTAATGTGCTCCTAAGATGAACAAAGGTCTGACGTGTTTGGAACGACAGTAATTAATGACAGAATTTTAATTTTTGGGTGAACTACCCCTTTAACTTGCACTGAAAAGGTCTCTGCGACATCTCGCGTGAACTCAGAAAAAATTCTCACGATTTACTTCTTGGAACATGATGGGATGCACTTAATACATTGTGGATTTAGTTGACACTGCGCTTTGGCAATTTTAAGGCCTGTGACAGTCTTGTGCACTTATTTCGTGTAGCGTGCACACACTCTCGTGTAGCGTGCACACACTCGAATAATCGGAGATGGAAACGCATTTGCTGAATAAATTCCTCCATACGCATCAAAAAAGTCATGTAACTTTGCACTATGGGATGGCAAAACCCATCTAACCAGTGGACCGATCTCATTCCACAGCATCTGAAATGTTGTTATAGTCATTCTAAAATGCCTGAGCAAAGTCTGTCGTCGAAGTATTTTTGTATAATTGCCTCCCAGAACTGTCTTACACAACTGCGTTCCCAGGCAGGCATCCAGCTCCGAAAGAAATGATCACATTTATTGTGTTTTGTCTGCTCGCTCTGAGGCGCAAGTAATTTATTATATATAAAAATTACTATATTTAGTGACTTTTCCTACTTTTCTTAGTAATATATAGCGTTTATCAGGAAGTGACGATTTTGTTCTCTTTGACTTGTTGGTTGGAAACTGTGCTTATTTACTAAGTTAAATTCGTACCTTAGGATGGAAACCCAGCTTATGTGTAATACACTACCGTTCAAAAGTTTGGGGTCAGTTAGTTTTAATAAATAATTTTATTTAACAAATATACATTAAATTGATGAAAAGTTACAATAATGACTTGGACTGATACAAAAGATTTCTATTTCAAATAAATGCCATTTTTTCAGATCAAAGATCCTGAAAAAATAAAGTTTTCACAAAAATATTAAACAGCACAATTGCTTTGAACAATAATAATAAGGAATGCTTCAACAGTATGGGGTTATTTTTGTGTCTTTATTATTCAAACAAAAATACTGTGTTTGAGAGTAAAACTAAGTATTTTGTAATTAAAAAATAAAAGTTTGCAAAAAAAGTCTTCTAAAATCTCAAAAATAAAGAAATTGATAACAAAGTATTTGCAGTGCATGTACATTTCTTTACAATCTTTAATTTTTCATTGCGCACCTTCAAACACTTTTCATCGCGAAAACCACAAGTTTGCTCGCCTTTCTGCTTTCTTTTTTTTGCGAGTCTTAAATTTTTGTTTGCTAGTTATAAAGTTTGGCTTGCGAGTAAGCTGGTAGCTCAGTGGGCGGGTCTCTACCTAACCAGATGAAAGGCCTTTTTCCTATGGTCACTCTCATTGAATGACCACGCCCACTACGTTGTGCCGCCAGGCGCCAGTCCTGACTGAGGAGCGAGCGAGGTTTCAGCCATGGCGAACAACAACAACAACAGGTCGTTGACCTGGGGTGAGATAACACGTTTAAAACGTCTTAAACTCCAGTGACAAGTGAATCTTAGTAGTCTATTCTCTCGAGTGCTGCACATATTTAAAAACGTAACGTTAGATAACCCCCTGTAGTTCGGCGAGACCGTTAAAATTGAAGGGGCACGATATGACTCGAATGACGATTGTAATCCAAGTAAAGTCCATTATGACATCGCAAGGAGTCTACATTCGCAGTATTATCATTAAGTGACATGGCACATCTGACACTCGAAGCCACTGGTGCATGCCACTAGCCAGTGCCATGACACATACGGTTTTTCTTTGACATATGCCGATGGACCTTGTCAATGCTGAATGTTCACTGCTCCCTGCACCTTCCGCGTGTCAAATGCCAGTCACTTAATGTTAATACCGCTACAGTATGACCTTGCATGTCATTATGTCTTTTACCTTGATTACAATCGCATCCAGTCCATCTCGTCCACTCTATTAACGTATCGCCGAACTACAGGCGGCTTATCTAACTTACGTATTAAAGATATGGGGGGGTGGAAAAAAGCATGAAGAAATAGACTACAAAAGTTCACTTGTCACTGATTTTAAGACGTTAACTTGGTTATCTCACCCCAGTAAACGAACTGTTGTTCTGTTGTCGCCAAGGCTGAACCTCGCTCGCTCCTCAGTCCAACTGGCGCCTGGCGCACAACGTAGTGGCTCGCTGGGTCACTTCAATCGAGAGTACCAAATAAAAAGCCTTTCATCCTGTAGTAGAGACCGCCCACTGAAGATACAGCTTACTCCAAGCAAAACTTTTTAACTCGCAACAAACATTTTAGACCTCGCAAAAAAAGAAAGCAGAAAAGAGAGGCCAAAAACTGAGTTTCGCGATGAAAAGTGTTTGAAAGTGGCAAAGAAAAATAAAGATTGTAAAGAAAAGTACAGGCACTGCATATACTTTGTTTATCAATTTCTTTATTTTTTGAGATTTTAAGAAGACTTTTTTTTGCAAACTTTTTAGTTTTTAATTAACAAAAATCCTTAGTTTTACTCTCAAACACAGTATTTTTGTTTGAATAATAAAGACACAAAAATAACCCCATACAACAGAATCAAATCAACAAATTTGAATGATTTCTGAAGGATCATGCGACCGAAGACTGGAGTAATGATGCGAAAAACTCAGCTTTGTCATCACAGGAATAAATTGCATTTTAAAATATAGTCAAATAGAAAACATTACTGTTTTTGCTGTATTTATGATCAAATAAAAGCATGTTTGGTGAGCATAAGAGACTTATTTCAAAAACATCTTATGCACCTATTATGGTTGTGTATGTGTGAGTGTCTGATTTGCTCTGTTCCTCTTTTTCGTCTTTTAGGAGGAACCACAACTTCCAAGACATTCTTAGACTTTTGTCTCTTGGAGAAAAGCAGCTCAGCACTTTTGACATTAGCCTTCGTTTTAATCATCTCTTTTGGTGTGGAGACCTCAACTACCGCCTGGACCTGGATGCACTGGTCACATAGCTTTTATTCGCTATATTTCTTTTTAGATATTAGTCACTCCAGATTTACTTATTCCTGCTCACTGCTTTTTATTAACGGCGATCCATGGCCATTCAAACATTGCTCCAAAGAGACCCCATTAAGCACACTGAATCATATGACTTATTCTGTGAATCTTTGTGCTCACTTGTATCATATATTGAAGGTCATCTGTCCCTGACAGAAGTCTCTCTTTTACAGGACATATTGAAGCACGTTTCAAAGCGAGAATTCGAGGAGCTGATGTGTGCGGACCAATTGACCAGAGAGCGGCACAGAAGAAAGGCCTTTTTTAACTTTAGTAAGAACCACGGCTGCTCTTCTCCTCCCACACATGAAATCAATAGATGTGATTACACAATAGCATGTGAGACAAAAAAGCATTAACAGACACTTTAATATCTCTTTCTTGCTCTCTCTGTTAAGAGGAGGAGAAGATTTTGTTTCCACCCACCTATCGGTATGAACGTGGTTCTAGGGACTGTTACCTATGGCAGAAATACAAGTCCAGTGGGGTAAAACTTTTTATTTAATTTATTATGTCAGCCTTTGTTGTTAATGACATCCTAACATCCTATTTGCACTTATAGTGACCTGTGAATCAAAATGAGTGATATGAGTCAGTATGTGTGACAGCGTAAAAGATTACAATTACTCATCTCATCTTTCTTGTTTTGTTTTATGCAAACTTTCCTTAGGTGCAAGTCAACGGGCCCTCATGGTGTGACAGAGTTCTGTGGAAGTCCTACCCAGAGTCTCATGTAATCTGTACCTCATATGGTATGTTATTCCTATTTATTAACTGGTAGAAATTTGTCAACCGGTAGAGATTTTGGACTATTGTCTCTATCCCGGTTACACGCTCACGTGACATTGCTGTGCTACGTGGTCACGGAAACTTATAATTTGCACACATTTTTAAGCATTGCAGTTTAAAAACAAGTGATTTTAAGCTGTTGAAATGCATTTTTTTAGTGAAAGAAAACTCATTTCGCTGTAGGTGTGAAGACAGTGATTCTGATTGGTTGAGCTGCTTTCAAAGCTGTTGTAAATTACTCTATTACTGCGTCTCCTTTTGGAGGCTGCATCCTCCAGAGGTCGCATTTGAAGGCTGCACACGTCATTAAGGATGTCTTATTAAAGGCGGTCATCGGATCCCCATTTTCCACAAGTTGATATGATTCTTTAGGGTCTTAATGAAAAATCTCTAATATACTTTGATTAAAAATTCTCAATAGTTTTGTAAAACAACACCCTTTTTACCTTGTCAAAATGAGCTCTGCAAAAATCATCTCATTGTTGTTCCTTTAAATGCAAATGAGCTCTGCTCACCCCGCCCCTCTTTTCTCTCTGTGGAAAGACGGTCTTGTTTACATTAGCGGCATTTAGCCGCGTTTAGCCGCTAAACTTCCTAGCTACCACTTTATAAGGAAAGGCGATAGCAAAGATTCATAAAAAAAGGCTTATACTCACTTCTGCTGTAAGTGAAGTTGGATCATGAATGATTCGCGCGAACATAGACGGATATATGTAGATCGGGAGGCGCATTCCTTTCACAAACAAATGTAATCTACTGCATCTTCAGTGGCTCAGATGTCGGGAGTAAATGACGACCACTATGTTCATTATTACATCCAGCAACACAACACGTCAATCGCTCAATCTGAGATATTCTTGTCTAACTTACATCCCTGCTCTGGCATCAAAACAAGGAAAGTTACTGGAGTGTTACAGCTGGTCTAAGGTAAGAGCTAATGTCAATCAACTATTGTGTGAGCGGCCTCTGTCTGTGTGACGGCACACCAACAGGCATCTGAGAACGGCTCGATTTGAAAAAGAGGATATTATTTTTACAGATTAATTAAAAACCGCTGCATGGATTTTTATAATTTTAGGGTAGATTTGTACATACACTGCCAACACACATTAATGTTCCAACAACATAAAAAAGTGAAGTTTGCATCCGATGACCCCTTTAAAGGAAAGTGACCATAATAAAATTGACCGTTATTCCTTGTGAGGTGTAAAATACTATAATTTCTTTTTTACTTTACAATTTAACGGTTACTTTTATTAAATAAGACCTCCCTGATGACATGTACAGCCTTCAAATGCGACCTCCGGAGGATGCAGCCTTCCAAATGAGCTGCAGCTTATAAACATACACCTTTGTTTACCTTTGTGTGTTGCTCAGCAACCACTTTTTTGCAACCACAACTGTTTCTGAGGAACTACATTGTTTGGCGGAAGAATAATGTTTTTATTAATATCATTACACTTTATGTGCTGTTTTATTTTGTGAAACCTTACTACGTATATGGAATAATATACAGGTCTTTACCGTAGGTCATTCACTTAAGACCTAAATTACTGTGTTTACGAGGACGCTTCACAGACGTGCATGGCTGTTACGCTCCTGTCTCGCTTTTTTTAAAAATGCGCTGGGTTTTTAAGACGTCGTGTCAATTTAAAAGAATTTCGACTTTTACAGTCAGCATCGCTCATCAATGTCAGTTCCAAAGCAGTGGACCAATCAGAAGAACATGGAGGCGGGGCAATTGGTGCAAGCTTCTGTTTACAGTAGCAAGTTGGCATGACAACTGTTTTATTTGACACCAACATGGCGGAGGAGGAACAACAAGAGCAGCAACACCATTTTTATCAATGTCAAATGCCATAGCCAGTGCAGTTGTTTCCTTTTTTTCCATCAAAATTCATATCTATTAATTCTGCTGTTTGCCTATTTCTGTTATTTCCGTTATTGTCATCATTGCATCACGTCTCAAAAGCGCATCTCGAGACCCTCGTCTTCAACGCTGCACTTTTTTAAAACCATTCCTAAGCACTGCGTCTCACGTTTTTAGATGCAAAGACGCGTTCTGTGTGAATGGCCCCTAACAGTATATTGGATATGAGCAGCTCTTAAAGGAACACCCCACTTTTTTTTGATAATTTTCATAATAGTTTTACCATTTTTGAGTCCATTCAGCCGATCTCCGGGTCTGGCAGTAGCACTTTTAGTATAGCTTAGCATAAATCATTGAATCCAGACCCGGAGATCAGCTGAATGGATTCGAAAATGGTAAAACTCAACTGTTTAACTTTAGCGGAGTTGGAAAATGAGCCTATTTTCAAAAAAAGTGGAGTGTTCCTTTAAAGCAGCAGTCTAATATTCCTGCTGTCTGTCATTCATGTTAATCAAACAACAAAAGAGAGAAAATCTCTCACTGCTCTGGACTAAATCACTTTTGTATCTTTAATAGGAAGAAATATATATTTAATTTACATAGAGAAGAATGTGCAGTGTTTTATACATTAGATTACTTTATACAGTGTATGAAGGATGTCTTATTTATTTGTTCTACTGTAGTTTTTTGCTACTTTCTTACTCTTATTTACTGACAGTTTACTTGTTTACTAAATACTAAATTAAAATTTTGGCTAGTATTAGTTTTTTGACAGACTGTTTTTATATAGTTGATACTGACAGACCGTATTTAAAGCAAAAACAACTATATCATGATAAATACTGTTACTCTCAGATAAAATTACTTATATGATTTAAGATTTTGTTCATATCGCCCACCCCTGTTGTTTAGTGCATAACAGTGTCTTCATAATACATCAAGTGGCTAAGACAAACTCCTTTGTTGGTTTGCACTTTAGCTCGAGGGGAGTAACTAAAACATTGCACTGCTATTTCGGTAGCATTTTGGAATGAGATGTCTATAGCTATCCTGCACTACAAAGGTTTACTTTGGTTACGATTTTAGGTCTGCGGTCCGCAATCAGAGTCATATCCTGTCTGTCTGTCTGCTGTACAAACATGTGAATTCAGCCTTCTCAGCAAAGGCCTCCAACTTATATTATCTCAGTGTATGATGACAGCCAACACTGACCAGATGCTTAGTATTTTCTAACTGTCTCAAATGAGCATTTTAGTAACTATTTAAATGGCAGCATTCAGTGGAATGTGAATATGATTAGGTTATTTATTAATGGGATGGTTGCTAATGTTCAGATGATGGTTTGTTTGTTTTTAGACTCACTAAATTAAAAAAATGTAACTCCACCCCAATTATAATATTGGCCCCAACAAGCAATATTAAACAAATATTTTAACTGATGCTTGTGGTTCTGTTCATCAGGATGCACAGATGACATCTTCACCAGTGATCACTCTCCTGTTTTTGCAACGTTTGAAGTGGGTGTAATATCACAGTCTCCCAGAACAGGTATGGAGTCATTTTCAGCTTGAGTCTCTGACAATGGCGGTTTGAACTTTAGGTCATTGCATAAACTCAAGGAGTTATATTAGGGTATGCTGAACATGCATTTTATTAAGGAACCACCATTTCCCTTTGCCACCGTACACATTTTTTTTTCAAGACTGGTTCATTTTAAGAGCACCAGCATGATTATGCCTAAAACGATTTCAACTCTTAGAGCATTTTTAAACTTTTAGATCATTTGCTCACCCTTATTCCAAACTCGTAAGACATTCGTTCATCTTAGAAACCCAAATAAAAATACATTTTTAATGAAATTTGAAAGCTCTGAACCAGTGCCGGCCTGTCCAACAGGCGATACAGGCGGTTGCCTGGTTTTTAGGTGCGTTCGATTTGAAGCGGCGCTGCGCAGAAAGATCCGTTTTTAAAGTAAAAGTTCCGCAAGAACTATAGAGCGCAGACAGCTCTGCATGCTTTCTACTCGCTCTTGCGGTACTTTAATGTCATCCACCGATCGGTGTGCGCAGCGCAACTTAAAGCTGCACGCACCTTACATAACTAAGGTAACGCGCACCAGTGCTGTACAGCGCGGCATATGTGTCGAACGTATGAAAAAAAAAATCAGTCTGTGCGTTCAAATTTACGTCAGTAGAACGCGTGCATGGATTTTGCATGGGTTTGAGTCTGTTTACAAACCTGTTGTCTATTGAGAACATTTTAATAACATGATTTTGCTCCAAATTCATTTAATAACATCGGTTGAGTTTTTGAAATAACTTTTTTTTTGATCTGACGTGGTTTCACATCACAGAATGAGGCAAAATCATTATTTTATATAGTATTCTATAAAGTGATAAAGGCTGTCGATTAGCATTGCGTTGCATATTCATAATTGCGTTTCATATGGCTTGAAGAACAGAGATAAACCATTTAGTCGTAATCATACAGAGATGTCTCCATGTTTAATGAGTTAAACTACGTGATAGCGTATACCTTTGTCCATATTAGGGAATCCCTGTATGAATTAAACATTCTATTACATGTATTACATATATTAACACCTTATTATGGGTAAAAATAGGAATAATAATACTTCTCTCTAAGTTTTTTTCTCCAGATTTTTTTTCCCTCTCTTTCAGTAAATGCATAAGATTTCCTGACAAAAAGTTAAGATTTATTTTATTATTATTATTCATTTTAAATCATAATTAATTTTATAATACATTTTTATACCCTTCTAAACATTTATAGTTAGGCCTCCTGTATGTTAACAGGTCATTTTGCAGTTTTCTGTAAAATATATTGATAATCATTAACAATAATTATTGTTTTGTTTAGTGTTTTTATTTAGTAATAACAACAATCAGAATTAGTCATATTGATAAAAACAACATTTTGGCCAAATTGTGCAGTCCTTCACACAGGTACAACAAACTCAGTGTTCTTTATAATTTTTGGTAAATAAAGTCTGAAAACCTTGATAGAATGATAGAGAGATTAAAGTGAAGTTGTGGTAGAAATGGAATCCAAGCAATATCTTTACGGGGCTTGGAAAAAAAATGATTTTTTTGACTGCTATATACATAATTTTTATTGCTACTTGTTTGTTTGTTTTTTATTATGTGATCATCAATCAATCCTTAAAGACAAGCAGAATAGTCTGCATTTCTTATCATTTATGAATATTAAAGCCTTTTGTTTATGCTCTGTTTATTCTGTTTAGTTTTTGTGTATACTTCATTTATATTTTATTTATTTGTTTCATGTGTATCTGTTTATTTAATCTCACTTGCACTCCTATTTTTTTTTTTTATTTGCTTAATTTTTTTAATTTTTTTTTTTTTACATATGTTTGTTGAATGTGGTACAGTCACGCTTACATATTGAAATAGTCTTTTTATGTGCTTTCTCTTCAAATTTCAAATAGTCAAATTTCTGTGACAGTTTTTTACACTAGTGGGGCCCATTATCTTTGTCTTATCTCATTATCTTGCCTAGGGCCCCACAAACCGACAGGCCGGCACTGCTCTGAACAAACCACATTGGTTGTTGCATTGATTCAAAACTTGATATGTGAGGACAAACCTCATTGGTTCTCATACATTTAAGCTTTCATTTACTGTGCTTTATGTATGTGCTTTGATCAATGTTTATGTGTGAATAAAATCATACATTTAATTTTCAGCGCAATTGTACCTCTTCAGGAGCCTTTGATTAAAATGTTTTGATTTATATGAATTTTTTTTGCAATCTTTTATGAACTTTTTGAAGAACAGAAGTTTTGATGGAATGGACTAGCTTAATTCAACAAGTATTTTGTAGACTGAATATTTGTTTAGTGTTATAACCATCTTACTCTTTTTTCATTCATATGCAGAATTGGGTTCAGAGAGAGCCATCATTGAGCTGGAGGCGATTGAGGCCATAGTGAAAACTGCTAGCAAGGCCAAGTTTTTCATCGAGTTCCACTCCCGCTGTCTAGAAGGTATCTTTTGTGCAATAATCAATCAGGCTAGCAAGCATGCAGTGTTTCATTGCCAATCTGTTTCCTTTTAAAATGTCAGGAGGTCATGGGATAAACGTGACGGTTCTTTTTTTAACTTTATGCTTCTCCTTCTGTGTAGAGCCTCGTCGTTCTGCTGAGAATGACTCCCAGTGTTGTGAGGTAGCAGGGTTTCTCAAACTTGGCTGGTCTTCAAAACAGTTCTCCAAGGTTGTGATAGAGTCCATTTGGCTTAGTGTGATTATTTGAAGCTATGCTCCTATGCTGTTCAATAAGGATTTGACACCAAGTAAAATTTCTTTTTTTCAGCTTCACCCAGTCTTCTCAGATTTAGAGCATCTCCGGGATCAGCACTTGCTGTTATCTGTGAAATCATGTGATGGGTTTGAGTCATATGGTACAGGGTCAAGCTCATTCTGAACGAAGTTTCCGTGAAACAGTGGTTTGGTTTTTAGAAACCATTACATCATAACCAGGAAACATACACATCCTCTTCATTTCTAGTGAATTAAAGGAAACCCTGGCTATTAAAGGGGTCCTATTATGCTCTTTTACAAAGCTTTGATTTTGTTTTGGGGGTGTACTAGGACATGCTTTCATGCTTGGTGGTTCGAAAAACGCATTATTTTTAACATAATTTACATTATTACAATACATTTCTCCCAGCCTGGCACAAATGGCTCGATTAGTTCCGTGTTTAATGAAGGCCAGCCTTCCGAAAAACGAAATGTGTGGTTAGCTGTCCCACTGTGTTGCAATTGGCGAACAGCTTAGACGGTGTTTCAGACCGTCAAAGAAGTAAGTTCCGTGTACAACTGTTAGCGCAAGCTAGATTAAAGTGATTCTTATGTTTTAAATATGGATATTTTTCTTACAAAAACGCATCGATTCGCTACAGGAGGCCTTTATTAACCCCCCGGAGCCGTGTGAGGCACTTTTTATTATGGTTGGATGCATATTATTGGACTTGTTTTGGACTGATGAGGATAAACACCCGTCTATGCCATTCTAAAGCTTAGGAGTGCCAGGATAAATTTTAATACCACTCCGATTGCATTCGTCTAAACGAAGGAAGTTATATACACCTAGGATGCATGGAGGGTGAGTAAATAATACGCTACAGTAGTGTTGGGTCCTATCGTCAGCCTGGGAGATCGCCAATACGTGATATTATCGTGCTAATGTATTTAATTATTTACATACTTGGTTTCATTGCCCGAAACCAGCTCCAGCATAAGGCTAAAAGTAGCCTAACATTAACATTATCAAAGAACATCATCACTGATTAGCCTTGCCTATTCTAGTGCAAGTTTATGCATTTTTAAAAACATGTTAAAAACACTTATATCGCGTTATAAGTGAAGCTATCTACACTGTATGATGAATAAATCTCTTACCACACACAGCAGAGGTCTGTGGCACGTTACGGCTCCGTTGCTGCAACCGGAGTAGATCGCGGCTTCGGCATGTCTTTTGACCCCCTGTACTGCACGCGTCTGCGGCGCGTTACAGCTCTGAAGTGGCCAATCTAGTCAGTGCTTGTGTTTATACCTGTCGCACTGAGGCTCGTTGAAGCGGTTCTCCACACTGCATCGCTAAAGTTAGGCTAATCCACCACCTCGTCCCTATACCCCCAACCCCGCCCCCCTCCCCCAATAATTCGAATTTCCGTGGGCGGAATATTCTAATGGACCGCATTGTGACATCATTGCATGCGGAAATGATGTTCTTGAAAAAGTGTTTTTTGGAGTGGACTTTGAGATTTGTAACTTTGTACATCTTTTTTTTATGCCCAAAGATACACACCACACACTGACTAAAGTTCAAAAAGTGAAAAAGCATAATAGCACCCCTTTAAGAGTTGTATGGCTTAATATAATGTAAATGATGTCTCTTACTGAAATATGTAGTAGAAAACCCATGAAAGACTTATTTTAAAAATTTTGGACTATGAGGGGCACCATTATTTAGATGACGTAAAATGGTTGCTCTCGGTGAGCTACTGGCACTGCTGTTGCTATATTAACTGCAGCACAGCTCTGAATAAACAACTCGGAAAATAAAATACTGATACGATGCCACATTGTGCGGTTTTTAGTTGTAATTTTCAGTTGAAGGACAACAAGAAAAGTGTTGGAAGTCCTCACTGCTTTCCTAACAATATGAGGAGAAGAAAAGAAAGGGAAGATGCCTGTGAACGAATAAAACTTCCTAAAGACCCGTGCCTTTGTTCTCTCCACTTTAGCCCTGATGCCTTTCAGGCTTTTAGTAGACCACAGCTACTGAAAGAGCTTACAAATGGCAGAGACAAGAAACACTAGGTGCCACACTGGCAGGATGCAAACATGCTGACGCTTGTCATGACGCTGCAGCCACTAAAGGAGTTTCTCAGAATGGATTTCACTCGATATCCAGGGGCATTTAGTCTCCTTGTAGGGAAAAAGGTCGATGGTACAGGATTTGATTTAAACTTACACTTATATCCATCACCACCTGGAAGCTCTTTTCAGTAGCTGTGGTCATTGTATCAGTAGCAGTAGGTAGCGGCAGTAGCTCACCGAGTGCAACCATTTCACATCATTGAAATAATGGCACCCCCAAAGTCCAAAATATGTATAAAATGTGGATGTGGATTTTTTAAATAATGTAAATCTTTCATGGGTTCTCTACTAAATATTTCAGTAAGATAAATCATTTAGGTTATACAGTTAAGGTCAAAAGTTTACACCCCCTTGATTCTTAATACTTTGTTGTTACCTGAATAATCCATAACTGTGTTTTTTAGTTTAGTGATATTTGTTCATGAGACCCTTGTTTGTCCTGAACAGCTGCCCGCTGTTCTTTCCAGCAATGACTGTATGATTTTGAGATCCATCTTTTCACACTGAGGACAACTGAGGGACTCATATGCAACTATTACAGAAGGTTCAAACGCTCACTGATTCTTCACAAGGAAACACCATGCATTAAGAGCTGGGGGTTGAAAACTTTTTGAATTTGAAGATCAGGGTTAATTTAACTTATTTTGTCTTTTGGAAAACATATATCTAACGTCTATAGCCTCTGAAGGGAAGCACTAAATGAAAAAAAATATAATATTTAGGCAAAATAAGAAAAATGTATGCATCTCCATTCTGTTCAAAAGTTTTCACCCCCAGCTCTTAATGCGTTGTGTTTCTTTTTGGAGCGTCAGTGAGTGTTTGAACCTTCTGCAATAGTTGCATATGAGTCCCTCAGTTGTCCTCAGTGTGAAAAGATGGATCCCAGAATCATACAGTCATTGTTGGAAAGGGTTCAAATACAGAAATGCTGAAAAACCAAAGAATTTCTGGGACCTGAAGGATTTTTTTCTGAAGAACAGCGGGCAGTTTAAGTGTTCCAGACAAACAAGGGACTCATAAACAACTATGACTAAATAAAGAAACATAGCTGTGAATCATTCAGGTAACAACACAGTATTAAGAATCAAGGGGATGTAAACTTTTGAATATGGTCAATTCAACTATTATTTTCTCTTGTGGACTATATGTAAACATATTTTATGTGAAATATCTTATTCAAGTCAGTACTAAATAAACAATAACATGCATTTTGTATGATCCCTCTTATTTTGGTAAAATTCTGAAAGGGGGATGTAAACTTTTGACCTTACCTGTATTAAGCCATACAAGTCTTAATACCCGGTGTTCTCTTTGATTTCATTGTTGAAACACTGCAGTCAAATTAATTGTAAAATGTAATTGGAGTTCTGGCATTTCAGGTGAGTGCTGCGTAGCTCTTCGTTCGGTAACAGGGAAATCATCAGATCAATTTGAGACATGCTTGACTCACAGAGGAGAAGAGATGGGCTCTATTCGAGGACGAATTAGGGTTTATGTATCACCAGACCGCCGAAGGATCCGGGAAAGAGTCTATGGTGGGTTATCCACGTGATCTCACGCTATCATTTCCTCAAATATACCCTGCTTTCGATCTGTTTTCACTATTCTGTTTACCATGGCTTCCTCTTTTGCTGCTGTGCTGCCTGATCCTGTCCAGATGCATTCTGAGACCTCCACTGAAATATTACTCTTAATGTACTGCTTACTGAACCCATTGGCTTTGTCATAGATGACTACAATATTTAAACATTTAGACGTGAGACATGTCTTCTACACATTACAGAGTGGCTCTACATGGAGAAGGATGAAAAGGAAAAGACGAAGGATAATTTATCTCGTGCGTCTTCCTGTGCATTCCCAACCCAGTGAGTCAAAAAATAGACCTAGGTTAATAAACAGTGTTTACTTCATCTGTGGTAAAGTAGTTTTATTCATATACTCGTTCATATACATTTTTCCATTGTACATCATACTTCATGTTCCCAGAGCACCATCTTCCCCATATGTGGCAGCGCCGAACAGCTACACCAATCCTGCATACTTCATCTTTGAGGGGGTGCCTATGTTGCGAAGTGTCGAAGAGACTCCTTCATCCAGCAAAGAATCCCAAATACTACAGGCCAAAGATGCTGTGATACAGCTCCCTAGAGTCACTGGAGGTCACAGCCATGGCAAAAGGTCTGCTCGGAGGTCCGACTTCACCGAAATTGAGATTCCTGGATCTTTAGCATCCTATAAACCATCTTGCGAGACTCAAAGTGAACTGATGTCGACCGCATCCTCTTATCAGCTTTTCCCAGGTCCAGATGCTCCTAATACACCCCCAAACCAAAGACACACCACCTCCTCCAATACATCTTTACATTTACACTCCCATAAGAACAATATGGCACAGGATTCTGTATCATCAGTCAAAAAAGTCACAAACCCCTACATAAACAGTTCTGTTTTTTCCCGGGACATACAAGCACCACTCAAAGAAAAAGTCCGTAAGGACTATCACAGGCTAAACCAAGGTCGGCCCATGCCAGTGCAAAATGCTGTACCAAAGCTGTACCCGTATATATCCACAAGGGTTCCCGTTCATGAACGCTCAGTGCCCTGGTTAACAGAGCAACCAACTACATCTTCAGGAGACAACTCGCTTACAGCCCTCCAAATTGCTAAATCGCTAAGTGAGGTGGATTTTCAGCCAGTAGACAGAAAGTACCAATTCAATCAGATATCATCTCAGCAAAGGCATCATGGAAATGATTATGGTTTAGGTAGCGAGAGAAACTACAGCTGGGAGAAAGAGGTGAGTTGAGTAATTTTCCGATATGAATTGTGATGTTTAGTGCACTGTGTAAATATGGACTTTAGGATTAGCTTTGGAGTTTAGCTTTGATAAATAAAAATGCAACGTCTGTCTGCAGGTGTCAGTCTTACATGGAGCCCCAGAAACAGTACGGGAACTGCTCAGCACTCTGGGTTTGCAGCGCTACACGCTGGACCTCAGCCGTAACGGCTGGGATGATCTTGATTACTTCAGGTACATAGACCTCCCTTGATTTAAAAATGTCCTGATAATTTACTCGGTCCTATGATATCCAAGATGTTCATGTCTTTCTTTCTTCAGTTGAAAAAAATTAAGGTTTTTGAGGAAAACATTCCAGGATTTTTCCTCATATTGTGGACTTCAATGGGTTAAAGGTCCAAATTGCAGTTTCATTGTAGCTTCAAAGGGCTCTACACAATCCCAGCCGGGGATCTTACCTAGTGAAACGATTGGCCATTTTCTAAAAAAAAATAAAATTTATATACTTTTTAACCACAAATGCTTGTCTTGCACTAGCTAGACCTCATGCATTACGTAATCACATATGCGTGACGCAAGCGGAAGTACCAACCCAGTGTTTACAAAGTGAACGTGCAAAGAAAGTCAGACGGCCTTTACAAAACAAAGGTAAAAACAAGGTCGAACGATTTTGAAGTTGGAGGAGAAAATGAGAGTTTTTTGCTCTACCCAACCTTTTTGAACCGAAGTACACAGACAAAAACTAAGGGTGTTTATACTTGTCATGTTTGGTTCGATTAAAAGACACCCTAGTGCGATTGCTCTGTTACTGCGGTTCGTTTGGGTAAGTGTGAATGCTGCCATCCGAACCCTTGTGCACACCAAACAAAGGAACTCTGGTGCGGTTCGAATGATATATAAACGCAACACGGACCAAATAATTCTAAACGAACCAAAAACAGGAAGTAATGACAAGATGCGATGCTTCTGGCTTTGCTACTGTTCCGCGCTTTGCTTCCTGTTTATATACTTTTCTGAGAGTTTTCTAAGATTTTAACCTCAGCAGATCAGCACAGTGCTCAAACAACAGATTTTTGGCACAAACACTAAATTAAAAATATCGCAACTGGAATAATACTACGAAATAGGAGACTCCCAGTGCCAGCAGTTTACATTCCGGAGATGGGAAAACACAGCTGCCTACTTTCAGCAGGCGAGAAAGAAAATGCCTCTTCAGCCTCTTCTGGAATCTACTTGCTGCACAAACTGCCACAGACGTCTACAAAGGATTGTGGTTCTTGAAACAAAGTTACTTGCTGGACTTCCTAAACAGGCGGAACACTCAGCAGACCGTTGTCACGGACCCCTTCAGCATACAGCAGTGAGTGCCGTGAACCTAGTGAATCTCAACAGTTTATAAGTGTAGAGGAACAAGCCGAAACTGATCGACACACTAATCGATGACACAAACAGGGAGCGAGACCCAAAGCACTCGAGACATCAGATTGTCATGAGTATCTAGTATTGCTGCGGTAGCATCCTCTACCCCAGATATGGCTATGACAAGCCTTGCAAAAACTGGTGTTTTACCACCTCCTCTACAGCTTGAGAACAGATTTGAAGCACTAATGAATGTGGGTGAGGAATCCCCAAATGTGACTGAACATGTCAGCCAGCAGCTACCAGACACATCATCCCGCTCACCAGACACATTATCCCTCTCTCCAGCATCTCCACTTCTAAGCTTCTCACAGAAAATGGAGGAACTGGTATATGCTGGAACCAGACTCTCCCACTCTTTTGCTGCAAGCCCCCAGATATCAACTAAAAAACGGCGGGCACCACAACCACCAAAGTCTGTGGGCCCAGCTCGCCCTCCTCCTCCTTCGAGAGCTCTCCGGCCGCTGCCACAACACCAGGGCCCAAACCCTCCTCCATCTGCTGTAGGTGAACCAAAAACAACTGATAACAGCTCTCAGTGATGTGTCGGGTCCCCGCTATATTATCAGCAACATTCAGGAATGTTTACAGAACAAGCGGAAACCCAGTGTGCCTGTAGCTTTCTCATCTCTGTTTTATTACGTGATAGAAAGTCTAAAGCCTTCTCAAGCCGTACGGCTGATCCATCTAATCTGTGGCCTATTAGGTATCAAACTAAGACTGCTCTAGAGACAAAAAGTAATGGCATCAAGTTAGCATTTTTAAACATTCGCTCACTAAAAAATAAATCATTTCTGATCAATGACTTAATAACCACAAACAACCTGGATTTTATGTTTCTAAATGAAACATGGCTAGAAGACAGCTGCAGTGCAACAGTCCTCAATGAAACAGCCCCTCCTAACTTTACTTTCATGAGTGTCTGCAGAGCTGTTAGGAGAGGTGGAGGTGTAGCTGCCTTATTTAAAGATGTCTATCAATGCAAGCAAGTGTCATTTGGTCAGTACTTGTCTTTTGAATATCTAGGGATTGTGCTGAAAGGTGCTCCACGCATTCTATTAATCATTATTTACAGGCCTCCATAATACTCTCCAGCCTTCACAGAAGAGTTCACAGAACTGTTATCAATGATTTCCTCAGAGTTTGACTGTTTTGTTATGGCAGGGGATTTTAATATTCACATAGAAAATGCAGAAATCAAAACCACAAAAGAAATTATAACCGTTTTAAACACTTTTGACCTAATTCAACATGTGCATGGACCCACACACAACTGTGGACACACTCTTGATTTACTCATCAGTAAGGGTCTAAACATTTCATCCATTGTCATCAAGGACGTAGCACTATCTGATCACTTCTGTATTTTCTTTGATATACTGATCGCTGCTACCACTGAATCTAGATCCGTCTCTGTCAGAAAGAGATGCATTAACGAAAATACTAGTGTGCTGTTTATGAAGGCTATATCTTCAATGCCAAGCATTTCTGCAGACTCTGTTGATCTTCTCCTGGAGTCCTTTAACTCAAAAGTTAAGTATGTCATTGATGACATTGCACCAATGAAAGTCAGTAAGACGACTGGCAGACAAAAATCATCTTGGAGAAAATCAACAGCAGTACAGAGTATATAAAGACAATGCAGAAAGGCTGAGCGGATGTGGCAGCAGACAAAACTTGACTATAGCATCTATAAAGACAGCCTTCATGCTTTCAATGTGGAACTAGCCACAGCAAGACAGAAGTTCTTCTCAAACCTTATAAACAGTAACCTGAACAACACTCGCACTCTTTTTGCTACTGTTGAGAGACTAACAAACCCCCCTAGTCAGATTCCCAGTGAAATGCTCTCTGACAGCAAATGCAATGAGTTTGCTTCCTTCTTTTCTGAGAAGATCAATAATATCCAAAAAGGTGATTAGCACTTCCACAAGTTATGCAGAGGTCAGACCCATTCAACCGCAATTTCAAAAAGAAGTCACTGTCTATTTTTGAAGCAACTGATGGCAAAACTTTGGAAGAAATAGTACAGCACCTTAAATCCTCAACCTGCAACCTTGACACACTTCCCACATCTTTTTTCAAAACTGTTTAGAAGCAGATCTCCTAGAAGTGGTGAACACCTCACTTCTTTCTGGGACTTTTCCAAACTCCTTGAAACTGCAGTTGTTAAGCCCCCTCTGAAGAAGAGCAATCTTGATAACACCATATTGAGCAACTACAGACCAAATCTTCCTTTTATAGGCAAGATTATTGAAAAGGTAGTTTTCAATCAGTTGAACCACTACTTAAACTCAAATGGATACCTGGACCATTTCCAATTATCTTGTTAAGATAATAAATGATATTCGCCTAAATTCTGATTCTGGCAAAATATCAGTGCTGCTACTACTAGATCTTAGTGCTGCATTTGACACTGTCGATCATAACATTCTTATAGAGAGACTGGAAAACTGGGTCGGGGTTTCTGGGATGGCTCTCAATTGTTTCACGTCATACTTAGAAAGGAGAGGTTATTATGTGAGTATAGGAGAGCATCAGTCTAAGTGGATGTCCATGACATGCGATGGACGTCAATTCTTGCGCCCCTCTTGTTTAGCCTGTATATGCTCCCACTAAGTCAAATAATGAGAAAGAACCAAATTGCCTATCACAGCTATGCTGATGATACCCAGATTTACCTAGCCTTATTGCCAAATGACTACAGCCCCATTGATTCCCTCTGCAAATGCACTGATGAAATTAACAGTTGGATGTGCCAGAACTCCCTTCAGTTAAACAAGGAGAAGACTGAAGTCATTGCATTTGGAAGCAAAGAGGAAGTTCTTAAGGTGAATGCATGCCTTGACTCTAGGGGTCAAACAACTAAAAATCAAGTAGTCATGTCAAAGCAGTAACTAAATCAGCATACTATCATCTCAAAAACATTGCAAGAATTAGATGTTTTGTTTCCAGTCAAGACTTGGAGAAACTTGTTCATGCCTTTATCACCAGCAGGGTGGATTATTGTAATGGTCATGTCGCAATTTGGACCTTCAACCCATTGGCCACCATTGAAGTCCACTATATGGAGAAAAATCCTGGAATGTTTTCGTTGGATTTTCTTTTCGTTGCCAAATGTAAATGTTTGTTCTTTTCTCATGCAGTGGTATTACAGAGGAGGAGCTTTGTGCAGCAGGTGTGTCTAACCCGTCTCATCGACGAAGAATCTTGGAGAACCTTCCCAAGATCTGGGACTAAACTGAAGAGACTATCAGGTGTCATATCAGGAGACTATAAATGACAAATTCAGTATTTGTGTTCTTATTAAATATTTTTCTATTCTTCATTGTAATTTCTAAAGTTTAATTTCCATTCATAATAAAGTTCATCACACAGTGTGGTCATTCTGTCCCTGTGGTCCTAAACATACAGTATGGAGTAAACTACAGTCCAACACTTGCTTCTAACAATCCAAACAAATCATATCTATCACTAAAACAGACTTTAATTGTTTACCTTAGCACTGAGCATCTTGATACTCATACGTAGATATTGTGTATATAATAGCACAACACATCAACCTTGTGTTATCTGAGCATTAGCTGTAAAATATTCTGGTTCAGTACCTTCTCTGGTGACTCTCACAGCTTGCCTGTATCCCTGTCTTTAGCCTAACTGCTGTATTTATTCTTTGCTATAAATTACCCTTATAAAAGTGCATAAACCAACCGTTTGCTAAAGGAGTCAGACAGTCCTTTTCAAGTGGAATACATATTTTACTGTTTACCCCAGGGATTTAATTGCAGTGATGCTGTTCTCCCCTTTATATAAGAGATAAGCTTGTGAATTTTTAATACTTAATCGCTGGGCCAACTGTAAATATTACCCGCACAACAGGTAACAGAATAAGCAGTTCACATTTTTCCTGAAATATTCCATAGGGATTTAATACAAATTATAAAAAGTCAGTCTGTTAGCTTTTTATTCATATAAAACTGTTAAGGCCAAGGTCTAGCTAACATACTTCACTTTGACGTTAACTGAATTCTCCCACCTCTGCAGTCCTAAAATCTTTATTCTTGCAATTGTATATCTGTAATTTGATAAATTATTCAGTATTCACTATAGATTATGGTGATGGTTTTATAAAGTTACAGAAAAAAGCTTGATGAAAGGGTGATTTTATTTTAAATCTGTACTATTCAGTGTCAATATTTGATCATCTTTAAACTTGAACAAATATAGTGCAGAAAGTACAGAAGGTTGTTTGTATAGAAACAGGATCTTTGAAGGCTATGTTTGCACTGGGATAGAGTCTGGGACTCTCAAACTTACCAATAGTCTGGAGTATTTGTAATGACATCAGCATGTCCTAATAATGTCCAGAGATATGTCTTGCGTAAGTGCAGTAATCTTAAAGACAGACAGATAGATAGACAGATAGATAGATAGATAGATAGATAGACAGATAGATAGATAGATAGATCTAGACAGACAGAAAACATGAAATGGAGAAAGTTCAGTGCAAGTTCACATCCTTGGATTCTCTCGGCTAAAGAAAGCATTTCAGTGAGTCTGGCTGTTATATAATTTTAATGATGTCTTATCACAAATAAGCTTCCTTTCTGCTTTTACAAAAATGTCCCTTTTTTCACTCCAGTAGTTTAAGGCTGTTCTTGATTCTTTCTATCTACGTGCTTTTTCATGACAGGAATGAAAGTGGGTGGAGAACAGTGTTGGGCATGTTACTTTAAAAAAGTGATTAATTATAGTTACTAGTTACTTCTCACAAATAGTAAATGAGTTAGTAACGGAGTTACATTATTATAAAAGTAACTAATTACCAGGGAAAGTAACTATTGTATTACTTTTTTTTTTTAAATGTTCAAATATGCAAAATAACTTGGATGCCTCCAATATTAAATATGTAAGTCAATCATTATAATTAGACATTATGATAATTTATGCATTAAACTTTAGTATAACTTTAGTAGAATAACATGTATGAATGCGTATTTGTCATATTGACTAAACTTAGGACTGGTGGTGGTCCTTAAGATATTGTTTGTAATTTAGTGTTTCTATAAAAAAATTAAAAAATAATACAGAAAGGATAACCAAAACTACTACGAATTCTACTGCTAATAACAATGTAAAATGCACTATGGATTAATGAGCTGCTGGGTTCATGAATATTAATCACGTTGTCTGCGTTCGCTCAAACTGATTTGCTGAAATCAAAACGGGTTGATAATAGGTGAGCGCCAGCCAATGAGATTGCCGTTTGCGTATTAGTTCCGCCTACTACCGGAGAAACTAGTAGTCTTAAAGCTGAAGAATTCCAAAGGAACTCCGTTATTTTGACAGGAAAATACAGCAAAGAATATCGTTTACATGTAGCGTGTCAATTCTGCATGGTAGACTCTCTCGCTCTGTATCTTTCTTTGCGCGTGTGAGACAAAGCGACGGTTAGTCGTGTGCTTTCACACTAGAGTTTAAGGTTCGTCAAATACAGGTAAGCTGCACCATTCAGATGAACTGAAAAATAAAATTATAATAAATTATAGTAACGCCGCATTTTCTTGTCGGAAACGTAACGGCGTTGTAACGGGAGATTCATTTGTTTGATTACTCCTTACTGAAAAAAATGCCGTTAGTAACGTCGTTTATTTATAACGCCATTATCCCCATCACTGGTGGAGAGTAGGTGTGTATTCTGCACTGGCTTGTCTATGTGGTGGTTATAAAAAGAAGAAAAGGAGTATAGAGAAAAGGGATAAATTATATTAAATTTAATATATTTCTTTAACATGTTATAGTGTATAATATTGTATATCTTGTCTTTGACAATTGATTTCAACTACTGAATGTTTTGGATCGGTTGATCATTTGATTACTTTTGCTTTTCTCTGTGAGTGTTCACCGCAGACTGTAAAAAAAAGATGGACGACGCAACTTAACTCTCTTCAGTTGAGGAAAAGTAAAGCCGCCAGCATCCCAATAGGACGCTGACATATTGTGCTGATTTGGGAGCAGAGTCTGCGCAGTACAGAACTCGGAACCCGAGTCTGCGCAGTAGCGAGCGAAGTGAAGCCAAGTCCCGCCCACAATCCTGCAGAGATGATCACAAGCACACACCCCTAATTAGCCTGACTGCTCCAATTTTTGTCTGCTTTTTGCAGTACCAGAGGCTTGTGTTAAAATAAGGTAAATAAAACCCCAATCTGTTCCTGAAGATCTTGAAAAAGTCCGTGGGCGCCTCAGTTCACTCAGAGAATTTGTCAATTGCAGCTGTCAATCATGACGTCATGCTACCGTTTTTATAGAATCACATAACTAGCTAAAACCGAACTTATTTAAAAAACGAATACTTGAACTTACATCAGCGTGATAAAAACTACATAAAATGACAAAAGCCATCTTTAGAAAACACTTATTTGAAGTGAAATTTAATTATTTAGCTTGCCTCATGTCCCATTGGATTACATGGAGAGGGCGGGGTTTGTGACCTATACTGGGACCAGCCACCTGGGGGAGATTGAAACGTTTTGGCTTCACTTTTCAAGACTTGTGCGGCACACTTGGTGTTCACCTATGGGGTGAGCACTCAGTTAATACACAGCTTCAGAAGAAGACACAGCAGCTCTGTCTCCAGTGTTTTTGTCTTAACTGTTAATTTCCCCTCATCAGGTGGTGAAGGTGCTACATTTGGAGGCACCTTGGATGAAATGCAGTCAAAGTCGGTGTCCAAAGATGATGGTCTACCTCCAGTGTCTTACTACCAGTGTTCTTTTGGCTCACAGGAACAGCAGAGTGGGAATGTCCGGCGTCCACGTTGAGTCTGAAGGAAAAGTATGTCAAGCAGATCACTGGGCAGATCATAGAAAACAGTGTAGACTGTATTCAAAAATATGTGAATCCTGCCATGGCTACAACACGGAGGTCAAACAAATCCACTTGTGCTGCGCTTGTTGGAAAACAGTGCCTTGTGCAATGCTACCTTCAAGCTTTGCATTTTTGGACTGGCATCTGATGAAAGAGAGGACAGGTGCTAGTGATGAGAGGTGGACATCTGTGTCATCCCATCATTGGGTGCAACGTAATTGAGCAGGTAGCCAAAAGGAATGGATTAACCCAGCCATACAGTACTAAAATGTTGGTGACAGCCATTCCCAATGTGGAAAGAAATGAGATAAGAGCATTCATCGAGCGAGTCCAGGCAGAAACGTCATGCGAGTACATCATCAAAACCACAAAGGAAAGAGTCTATGTGCCTAAGCACACCTCAGTTCAAGTTGAATCTAGAGCGCAGACATCAGCAACAAAGGCTACTCCATTTAGCCTGGTGTGAATCCTACCTGGCCTGAGGGAGAAATCCTTGTGAAGTTGTGACGACAGACCTCACTACACGTCATAGCCACTCCTGCAAACAAGCCTGTGCTGGCCCTTTATGGGCTCATTGGCAAAATTTTGGCCCCTTAGCACTGGCTCTACACAGTAAGCCCTCACTGAGCGATCTGAGCCTGTAAGCATAAGTCAGGTCATAAATTAAATTACAATCTCGAAAATCAGTTGCTTTCTCAGCTAAAGAAGAAGTGTGGAATTGCAGGTTCGCAAACAACACCATACCACCTGCAAGAAAATGGGCAGGTGGAACGTGTCACTCTGACTGTTACATCCCCATTGAACTCTCATTTGGTTTCTCCCAGTGTCTCCCCCTGTCATCCTGTTTACTTTGGTTTTGCCCTCGTTATTGTCATCCCATTCACCTGTCCTTGTAATTAGTCACCCTTTAAAAGCCTGTTTGTATCCTGAGTTTTCTGTCGGTCTTTAATGTTGTTTGAGGTTTCTACGTGTGTGGATTTTCCTGCCTGTTCCTGCTTGTACTACCAAAGGATTATAGTAAATCATTTCGCTTGTTATCTCGTCTCTCGTCTCGTTCCATCCAGCACGCAGCTACTAACCGTTACAGAAAGACCGACCTACAACAGTTTTTTCCGGCATTATTCCCCTGCGTTTATTTTCTCGTCTTGTTTCTCAGTGTTTTCCTTTTTGATTTTCTAGTATGGACCCTACTGTTCTCCTCATCCTCCTGAAGCAGGGGGAACGCTCTCTTGAGGACCACACCCGAGACTACATCTTCCTCGCGGAACACTCCCACTTTCCGGATAGCAGCCTTTGCACTTTCTACCGTGCAGGACTGAACACCACCGCAAAGGGGCTGCTATCCGGGGAGGGTCCTCGAGAGAGCCTGCCGGACTACATCGAGTGGGTGCTGGCGTCCTGTGGTTCGTCATGGACTATTGACTTCGTCAAGGAGGACGTCAGCCCCACTCCAGACCCAGAACCCAGCCAACCCTCACCCCGACATGCGGAGCATGAGCCCGAGCCCACCGCGGATGACGAGCCAGAGCCACGAGCAACCGAGCAAAGGATCACTCAAGAGCCAGAGCCCAACACGTCCGACCAGGTGCGAGAGCCGGCTACGACTACCGCTACGGTGGAGTGCTGCGTGGAGCAAGAGAGGGCTATGGAGAGCCCTGCCCACTGCACCACCGCTGGGGGTGAGCTTGAACTGAACTCTGGGGACTTGATGGACTTCTTTACGGAAGTTCTGGAAACTCACTCTGGGGATTTAATAGACTTTTCTACGGAAATACCTACCTGTCATGATCTACCTGTCGGTATGGAATTCCCACCCACCCCCCCTCTTCTGTCTGTCTGGTCACCGCTGTCCCCTGACAGCCCCTCTGCTCACCCTCAGCCCACCACCTGTGCAGTGGGCTCGCCGCGGGTCTGCCAGCTTCCATCGGCGTCATGGCTGGAGGATCCCTCAGCTCCGCCTCCAGCCTCAGAGTCCAGAACTCCGCCTCGGCCCTCCGACCCTGCGGCTCCACCACGGCTCTCAGCTCCCTCATCTCCACCGTCGCCCGTCGGCCCACCAGCTCCACCGGGCTCCCTCGTCCCTCCGGCTCCGCCTTGGTCGGTCGTCGTCCCGCCATCGCCTCAGGACTCCACTCCTCCGGCTTTGCCTCGTCGCTCCGTCCCGCCGGCTCCGTTGGGCTCCTCCCTCCCTCCGGCTCCACCTCAGTCCTCTGTCGCTCCGGCTCCGCTGCGGACCTCCGGATCTCCGCTTCCGCCTCGGTCGCCAGAGCCTTGGGCTCCGCCTTGGCCCTCCGGATCCTCGGTGTCGCCCTGGATCTTTGGCTCTCCGTCTCCGCCTCGGGCTCCACCTCCACCTGCTCCGCCGCCGTCGGTCGGCCCCCTGGAGTTGTCAGCCCTTCCTCCACCATGGCTCCTCCCTCCGTCGGCTCCACCGTGGGCTTACATCATGGCTGCGGTCTGGGTCTCTACCGGCTTCTCCTGCTTCGGGTCCCTCCTGTTTCTTCCCTGGCTCCTCCCACCTTCGTCGCCCCCATGGACTCTAAGGACTCTGTTTTTTGTTTTCCGTCCTCCGCCGAAGCCTCCCCCCACATGGACTCTGTTTTGCTGCAGTTTTTTCGCCCCTCTTGTTTATTTTGTTTTTTGTTTTCTACGGCGCGAGGTCGCGCCTATTCGGAGGGGGGAGTAATGTTACATCCCCATTGAACTCTCATTTGGTTTCTCCCAGTGTCTCCCCCTGTCATCCTGTTTACTTTGGTTTTGCCCTCGTTATTGTCATCCCATTCACCTGTCCTTGTAATTAGTCACCCTTTAAAAGCCTGTTTGTATCCTGAGTTTTCTGTCGGTCTTTAATGTTGTTTGAGGTTTCTACGTGTGTGGATTTTCCTGCCTGTTCCTGCTTGTACTACCAAAGGATTATAGTAAATCATTTCGCTTGTTATCTCGTCTCTCGTCTCGTTCCATCCAGCACGCAGCTACTAACCGTTACACTGACTTTGCTCCAGATGTTATAGACCTTGATAGAAACTGGAAGGAACTGTAAACTTCCCTTTGCCTACAACAGTTAACAATGTGAGGTTACTGAAACCGGAACAAGGAAATAGAAAGATCTCTTCTTACTATGAGATTACTCACCACTGGAATTGAAACTCCAACCATAGCCAAGAACAAACAGAAAAACATGTGAACCAACCCACATGGAAAGGCATGATTCTAGCTCAGAGGAAGAAGATGAATAATGTGGCTACTATTACTTACCTGTGGCCCAGAATCAGCAATCTGTGGGAGGAAACATTGAATTAGAAAATGCAAACTGACCTGTGGTCCAGCATCAGCAACCTATGAAAGGAAACAGTGAATTAGAAAATGCAAACTTACCTGTGACCCAACATCAATAATCTGTGGATAGAAAGATTGAGTTAGAGGAAACAAACTTACCACTTGTCCAGCCCAGTGAACCTGAGAAGGAAACAATGAGGGAGAAGGTGTTAGGGTTGAGGAACAACCTGCAGCTGATGATGTGGTAGATAGACATGCGGCCCTGTGTAAAGGTAACACTGAAGGAGAACAGGGTTTACGGATGTTTACCTATGATTATCTTGGATCTCCATCATGCTATGGGGTAGAGCGTATAAACCCAGGATTTTGACTACTGATATAGTGGACTTCACTGGGTTAAACCAACAGGTTAAAGGTCCAATGGGTTGAGCCAACAGGTTAAAAGTCCAATTTGCAGCTTCAAAGGGCTCTGCACAATCTCAGCTGAGGAATAAGGGTCTTATCTAGCAAAACGATCTGTCATTTTCTAAAAAAAAAAAAAAACACAAATACTCGTCTTGCACTAGCTTGACTTCACGCATCACGTAATCACGTTGGAAAGGTCTCACATGACGTAGACGGAATTATACCGACCCAGTGTTTACAAAGCGAACGTGCAAAGAAAGTCAAACACTCTTTACAAAAAAGGTAAAACAACAATGTTGGACAATTTTGAAGTTGGAGGAGAAGATAAACCAAAGTACACATACAAAGAACTAACCGCATGTGACTTTTCTTGCATGATGCAGCAGCTCCTGTGGTTTTTTCTTAACTGTTTATTTCCCCTCATCAGGCGGTTAGGGTGCTGCACCTGACTGTACCTGTCAGTCATTAGATTATTATGTAGGCCACAGATGAAGAGTGAATCTGAACTAGCTGCATTCCCGGTGACTTACAGTTCACATTACATTACTAAATCATTATCCCACTCACATTCCTGTACAATTTATGCAATTTCCCAAAACTCCCTTTTGGATTAACCATCAGGTCAACACTGCAAAGGAAGTGGGTCTTACCATACCAACAATGCAAACTAATCTCCCAAGCTTTCACACAGCTGATATATTTTTGTTTATGACACGTGGCATAAATTGTAATTTAACAATTTAATGTTTATATAACATCCTAGATGTAAGTGATATATAATACTAACACTATAAGTCAAATAAATTTGAAAACTATATCACAGATTATTTAACTTCAAATATGTGGTTTATTACTGCAGCCAACATCATAAAACAGTTTGAACTTTAACTCAGAGAGGCATAGTCATGCACAGTATTATGGCACTCCAACTGATCACAGATCGCTGATAAAAGTCTTTCTTGCAGTAACCTTTTCCCCCGTTCATTTGGCTTTCTAGGCACTTGCTCTTTCCTGTTCACAATGTCTGTCATGGCCAAACAAGGATCATTTTATTTACTTAACAGCACACCGGAGTGGTCCGATATAAGTGTGTATGATTATTTCTGAATCAGTTACAGCACATGAGCGTTAAGGTCTTCTCTCTAAAGCAGATGAGCACTACTAATCTCTCATTGGTCAAATGGGACTGTTTTTTTAACTTTTTACTAAATATTAACTTTACTTCAAACAAAAGTGCATATGTTCCCCTAGAACTCTTGGGAAACACCTAACTTTCTTTATTACCTCTGTTACTGCCCTAGTGAAAAATAAATATACTAAGATGTATTTTAAATACATTTATTTTATACTAACTATATTACAAATATATTTACATATTTATGTTCTTAATAAAAATATCCTGCAATTGTACATTTAGAATACTAAACTGGTATATTTAAAGTCTGCTAAACTGGAACAACTAATTTTGTGCTTAATGCACTTTAATTGTCCAGAAGTAGTGCTGAAGTCCAACTAAAGATATACTGAAGTATATTTGATTGTGGTAAAGTTTTAAAACCAATATTATTCAAAGATTATACAATCCTCATCAACAGTGACGTTAAAACACATTTTAGGCTTAATATTAAGAAATGCACCTTATGCACGAGTAGTACTCCAAATAAAGTTTAATTAATAGTAATAGATTTTAACTATATTTAAATATTTGACCTTGGACCACAAAACCAGTCTTAAGTAGAATATTTATAGCAATATCCCAAAATATATTGTATGCCTCAAAATTATTGATTTTTTTTTTTTTTTAATTTATGCCGGAAATCATTAGGATATTATAGAAAAATCATGTTCCGTGGGGATATTTGTAAATTTCCTTCTGTAAAAATATCAAAACTTAACTTTTGATTAGTAATGTGCATTTGGACAACTTTAAAGGTGATTTTCTCACCCTTAGATTCCAGATTTTCAAATAGTTGTATCTCCGACAAATATTGTCCTATACCAACAAACCATACATTAATGGAAAGCTTATTTATTCATAATATAAAGTATAAATCTCAATTATTATTTTGATAAAACATTATTTTGGGACGTTACACTCAGTTCCTTATGTGCAGCCCACACAGTCATATGACAGTTCTTACTGGAAGTGAAATTACGGTGAAAGTGAAATAAAAGAAAAGACGTTCATTTGGGAAAAACCAACTAAAACGCTTCTAAAACATCCTGAAATTAAGATTTTAATAATGTCTGTCTGGAATTGCTAGTGTCTTGCATATAATGGAAAGAAAACAGCACCATGTGTGTTGGGATTAAGTGTCGTACAATTTATCTTAAATTATTTTATCGTAAAACTGGGTTGTATTATTTATGACAGCCAACAGATAATGTTTAAACTGCATGTGAGATGAGCTTCGGCTGTAAATGACTGTCTGTGTGATGGAGGGAAGATGGCAAAAAACTGATAAGAGCTGTTTTGATATGATACTGATATGAATTCAAGCGATTCAGCTTTAAGATATATTAGAAAAACAAGAGTTTTTCTAATATATCTTAATATATCTTTTCTAATATATCTGGAGCTGAAGGGGGAGATTCAGTTTGGCGCGGACTCCCCGCCCCTCTGTGTATTCGCTCACCTAGTCCAGCGGGACCAGATCGAGCGCTCATTGTCCGATAAATCTGGATGTGTAAATCTTGTAAACAAGTTGAATGGTTTTTGAACCATTAGCGTCAACCATCTAACTTAATGTTTTGATCTGTGAAGCGACGTGTTTACCTCGTTCAACTGAGTGAACGGTAAGTTTTAGCACGTGAAAACAACTCCGCGTGTTGCCATTTCTCTCTCTCTGTTTTCTGAAAGATTTAACGTTACGTACGCAAAATGTGTGCGAAAAAGTGTTTCTTTGTGTTTTGCTATTTATTATAAAACAGCATGGTTGTCAAACGGGAGTTTTCGTGTTTGGATATGGAGTTTGAATATTGTTTTAGACCTAAACCCTATTAGATGAGTTAAAAAGCAGACTCGTAAACATACAATAAGAGTCTATACTTTGTAGTTCTTGTTGATTTTATAGCTTATGACCAGTGTTGGGCTAGTTACTCAAATAATGTAATATATTACTCATTACTAGTTACTACTTTCAAAAGTAGTATTATTACTTTATTACTTTCTGGCAACAGTAATTAGTTACCCTACTAGTTACATTACTTTTCCTTCACGCCCCACAGAAGTTTTAAATGCTTGTCTTCCCCGTAAAATTCTTCTAAAATGTTACTAACAATATATTTCTGCCTCATCATTTGACCAAAATCCACATTGGATCGCAGTCAGAAGTTACTACAAACATTCCGTGGTGATTAATAGTAATGTTTAAGTGAAAGTGCTGTATTAATGTATTAATGATTTATTTTATTGAAAGAAATCATATAAGTTTATTAGAAAATGTTACGCTCATGTGGATGTGCAAGCCATGTAATGCCACAACCTATCAGTGTTCAGATCGTCTTTTATATTGCAAGCTTGTCTGTTGCACTGGTGACTTAAAGTGCTTGTGCAAGTCATGAAAATTATGAAAATAAATCCAGGAATTATTGGATTGTTGGACTTCAAATCAGTAGGGGTTGAGACATCGAAAGTAACAAGCTGTTTTATGGATAGTAACCCAGATAGCACACGTACGTCTGCAAGATGTCTGATAAAGATCACTTGATTTGGAAAGCATCTGCTGTGTACAAACATCTGACAGACATCTGTAAGATGTCAGTTTTACATACATTCTAAATCATAAACATCTTAAAAACATCTAGTAGATGGCTATTTGACATCTGATAGAAAACGTCCTATAGACGTATTGCAGATGAGAAAACGCTCTAAAAAAAATATGTCTTCCAGATGTAAATGCAGATGTCATATAGTTGTCTCCAGGGTGTATGTGTGCTATCAGGGAACTGTAAGATTATTACTGAAATCTTATTACCCAGTTAGCACACGTACATCTACAAGATGTCTGTTAAAGATCACTTGATCTGGAAAGCATCTGCTGTGTACAAACATCTGACAGACATCTGTAAGATGTCAGTTTTACATACATTCTAAATCATAAACATCTTAAAGACATCTAATAGATGGCTATTTGACATCTGATAGAAAACGTCCTATAGACGTATTGCAGATGAGCAAACAATCTAAAAAATACGTCTTGCGGATATAAATGCAGATGTCAAATAGACATGTCATTTACTTGTACTATCAGGGTAATAATTAGTTACTGCAAAAAGTAATATTTTTACTGTACCTAGCTAGTAGTAATCTAGTTACTGCCCAACAATGCTTGTGACATAATGTTTTACACTGCTTTATTTAATTTATCCTGTGTTTACATCTAACTCACTGTTTCTAAAATTGCTAAAAACATTTTTGTTGTTATTTTAACAGAGAAATGAATTCACTCTTAAGGAAACGTGTCTCAGGGAATTTATCCCTTCCTTTCACCACACTGATACCGATCTCTAAGAAGGAAGTGAATTTCAGCTGTGTCTTCAATGAGGATTTCAAGTACATTCTGCTACCTGTATCATATTCCCTGGTGTGTTTCCTGGGTCTGATACTTAACTCTGTGGCTCTGTGGATGTTCATCACTAAGATGAGGCCCTGGAAACCCAGTACTGTTTATATGTTCCATCTGGCGCTGTCAGACACGCTCTATGTGCTCTCCTTGCCTATGCTCATATACTATTATGCAAACCGTAGCCACTGGCCATTTGGGGTTTTTCTCTGTAAGATTGTGCGGTTTCTTTTCTATTCTAACTTGTACTGCAGCATCCTGTTTCTCACTTGCATTAGCGTGCACCGCTATCTTGGTATTTGTCATCCCATTCGTACTCTGACTTTGGTGAAGCCACGCCATGCTCATATGGTGTGTGGATTTGTCTGGACAGCTGTGATAGCCTGTCTGGTCCCCACGCTAATTTTTGTCAACACTTCTCAGAGAGGAAATGACACTTTGTGTCATGACACCAGCCGCCCGGACGAATTCAACGACTATGTAACCTACAACTCCGTGCTGATGGTCCTGCTGTTCATCCTGCCATTTCTGGTCATAATGGTTTGCTACTGTTTAATGGCCCGGGCCCTTTGCCAACCTCGAAAGGGCCTGTCCCAAAGTCAACAGAGCTCATCGCGGAAGAAGTCCATTAAACTTATCATAGTGGTGCTGGTTGTGTTTGCGATCTGCTTTGTACCCTTCCACATCACCCGTTCGCTATATTACGCCTATCGTATTCTAGACGCAAATTGCCGGTCCCTTGATATCGTCAACTTTGCGTATAAAATCACTCGCCCGCTTGCTAGCGTGAACAGCTGTTTGGACCCCGTCCTTTACTTCCTGGCAGGGGATCACTACCGCTCGAAACTCCTCAGAGCGTTCACCAGACAAACTCCGAACACTCCTTCTACTGCGTTCGCGCACGAAAAAAACATCGGGCTCGCCTTTAAGAACCCAGATGCCCATGCTGGCGCTGAGACGAGACTCTAAAGCCACGTACCCAGACATTTTGGGTAATCTTTTAAAAAGCAGTTTTGGGAAGCTGCCTCAAATTTTGTAAGACATCCCAAGTGTTCAATCCAGTCTCGCTGTAAACATAACGGCGTAGATAAAAGTAAAGGAATCTCTTTGGAGAAAGGATGTGGTTTGCTTTTTTGTGCACTCCTAATGTTTTTTGATTGACTGTTAATGATTGCTGGTAATGTAGTGCTGCTCGTTTTATCTAATCACTCCTGGTTACCTGTAATGTTGAAGTTTCTCATCACTGGTGAAGGACACAACTTGGCAGTGTTGGGGTTCTGTCAACACTGAAAACAAAACCTACTCTATATCCCAGAGATGGTCTGTGTCTGTTGCTACCAAAATGCCGGTGCAAAGCCTTTTGTGTGTTCTGTTATGTCTGAAGGTCCTGTGTTAGGTGTGAAATCGTACTGCAAAAAAGTAGGACTTTAGTTTTCATAGTATTTCACCAATGCTAATAATTTTTCTTGTATTGATTATTAATGAATACCTATGAAAACTTTATAATTCATTTTAAAAGAGGAGAGACCAAATGATGTTGAAATGTCATTTATTTGAATGAAACGGAAAAGTTGAAAAACTTTTAAGCCACTTTAAGCGAAAGGTGAATGGTTGTGGGGGAGGCTGAAATGCGAGCTTCAGTTGTGCAGATATTCCCGCTTGGCTTGCTTCATTCCTCGTACAGCTGTTTTTGTCCTTTGGCAGAGCAGATCTACAGCTGTGTTGCTGTACATGTGTGTTTGTGTGTATTTGTGAGTAATTGCATAGCAGGGCTGAATGAAGATAAAAAAAAAAGAAGAAATCAGATCCGTTTGGGCGTATTGCAGAGAGAGATTTTTTCCCCGGATGTAACCTCTGTGGGAATGCTTGAATTTATGCATTTTATTATTTCATGCTTAGTTTCTTGTAAACTAATGTAAATATTTAATGACATTTCTCTGGTCATGGTATTTGTTTAATTTTAAATTGTATTTACATCATGTGTGTTACTGTTTTGTGTGTATATTCTGTCCGTTTTATATTCCCCTCTCTAATACAAACAAAATCACAACTAAAATAAACCAGAGGGAAACCATACCACACTGTTGCAAAAATCCTTGTTTACAAAATACTTAAGTTGAATAAAGAGATCTATTTTATTTAGAACACACTAGAAAATGTCTGCTATGTGCTTTTTTATACTGCCAAGCATTTATGTATGAATAATTTTCTGATTTTATTTGGATATTGTGTACATTAAAATGCTTTTTTTGTATCCAACCATATATACTGTACAGTAGGAAATTGTGGGTGCCATTCAGGGACACTGAGCAAAAGTTGTATTTTTTTTTTTTTTTTTTTTTTGCATCACTGCAAATGCTATTTATTATTAATTATGATATTTTAATGTGATATTGCATTATTGTAATATACTATACCTGTCGAAAGTAAGAACGATTTTTAATGTTTAAACAGTAATGTTTAATGTTTTTTGAAGAAATCTCTTCTGCTCACCAAGCCTGCATTTATTTGATCCAAAGTACAGCAAAAACAGTAAAATTTTGAAATAGTTTTACTTTTTAAAATAACTGCATTCTATTTGAATATATTTTAAAATGTAATTTATTCATGTGATTTCAGTGCTGAATTTTTAGCATCATTACTCCAGTCACACGATCCTTCAGAAATCATTCTAATATTCTGATTTGCTGCTCAAAAAACATTTATTACTATTATTATGTTTGCTGAGTATAATTTTTTTTCAGGTTTCTTTGATGAATAGAAAATCTTTTGTAACATTAGAAATAACTTTATCATCACTTTTAATCCATTTAAAATATCCGTGCTAAATAAAGTATTATTGATAATAATAATAATAATAATAATAATAATAAATGTTTCTTGAACAGCAAATCAACATTAAAATTATTTCTGAAGGATCATGTGACACTGAAGACTGGAGTAATGATGCTAAAATTATAGCTTTGATCAAAAGAATAAATTACATTTTAAAATATATTCAAATAGAAAACACATTTTAAATAGTAAAAATATTTCAAAATTGTAATGTGTTTGCTGTACTTTGGATCAAATAAATGCAGGTTTGATGAACAGAAAATAATTCTTTGAAAATTGTTTGTGTGTTTGTAATATTTGTATATATTTTATATATATTTATATAATGTTTTTTAAAGTTATGAAGGAGTGATGGCTCTTGGGGCTCTCAAAGTAAAGCTTTTCGTTTTTTTTTTGTTTTTTTTTTCTTTTTTTCGAACAGTAGAGGTCCCCAGAGCTGTTTTCAAATGTTTTTAATGAGGAATGTGTGCGTGGACTTCATACCCACGTATCCTTGAGCTCTCTGTCCAATGCTTTTGATTGTGATAAATAGACCTGTTGGCTGCTGCTTTTGTTGTGTGGTTATTAAGGTCATGAATAGTTTAATACCAGCAATGGAGAGTTAATGTCCCCTTCTTTTCTTACACTAAAATCACCCTGAATATTTGGAAACAGATAGCATCAAATAAAACATGCACAATACATGAATATAAATAAATAATAAAAAAAGATGACTACAGTGTGAACTCTGTGAAGTTTACTCTGATATGGATTTCTGTTCAAAATAGGACCTTTGTAAATACCCTCAGCGAATAATACAATTAAAAGCAAACAAATAATTGTCTGTGTGTTGCCAATTGCATGTTTTGTTTTTGAAGTGGCAAGCCTGCTTTTTGTTGTTAATTTTACAGGTAAATATTATCCCTGAAGTGTTATATATTTATATGTTATTGTTAAGGAGGATGGTTGATGTTCTAAGTCTGACATTTATTTCTCTTTAATAGTCCTGATATTTCCTCCCCCCACCTCTGTCTCTCATATCCTCGGCTGTTTACATCCTCTCATTCTTGTGCACGGCCCAAGGACAAGGGTTGGGAGAAATCAATGTTGTGAGCACTGCAATACAATGCCCATAAAACACATTGAGCAATAAAAAAAATTTAACTGCCGGAGAAGATTTTCCCCATCAGTTCTAGCAATAAGTAACCATTAAGTGTTTTATTTGTGTTGTTCGCAGAGGCAAAAGAGCTTTTACACAGTTTAGAGAGAATTGATTTCGTGGTCACAAAAGTATGTTTTCGATCAATCTTTAGCAATCTCTATATAGCTCTGTAAAATGACAGTAAGAGGGTAGATGTTTATATAAATATATAAAACAACAGAATAAAGTGTGTGTGTATATATATATGTGTTTGCTGTATAACAAGAAGTATTAGATGACATTAAAATTTATTTTATTTTATTTTATTTCATTTCATTTCATTTTATTTTATTTTATTTTATTTTTTTATTAAGTATACTTATTTAAGGATCACAGTGCAATCTTTACAATCTTTGCTATTTTTCTTCAAACCACTAGGTTTTACCTATTGATTTACCTAAAATGTTTATAATACTTCAACATAATAAAGTTAAGTACTTTTCTTTGATATATAATAACAATTATAAGTTTTTTGATTTTTACATAAATTTATCTCTTATACTGAATGCTCACAGAACATTATTTCGCCCATATCTTGATGTTTTATTTTTACGAAAGTAAAAAAAAGACAACACTTGCATTTAATATGCTTTCTATGTATATGAATATATTCATGAATACGTATATAGGTATATGCATGCATATATGTATAAATAAATATTTATAATAATAATAATAATAATAATAAATGTTTGTTGAACAGCAAAACAGCATATTAGAATGATTTCTGAAGGATCATGTGACACTGAAGACTGGAGTAATGATAAAAGTTTAACTTTGATCACAGGAATAAATTACATTTTAAAATATATTCAAATAGAAAGCAGTTATTTAAAATAGTAAATATATTTCACAATATTACTGGTTTTGCTGTATTTTAAATCAAATAAATGTAGGCTTTATGAGCAGAAGAGACTTCTTAAAAAACATTGAAAACTTGATAGTATATGTGCTTTTTTTTGCATGCACATATTTGTGTTTTGTTTTTTCTTATTTTAGAGAAAGACAACGTATGATCCTCAGGCAGCCCATCATGTCCATCAAAAAGGTATGGTGACAACATCTCTATATATGATTGTGTGAGTGAATTAGCATTCGTTTTTACATTTCCACATACGTTTCTTTATGTACATGCAGTCAACAACAGAAAATCTTCATGTTAGCATTAAACCTGATTTATATACTTTTTTGGTCATACAGGCGTTCTGTTTCTACCTACTGAGCCGTACTTTTATAAGCAAACTGTTCAACCTGGGATGCATGATGACTTTACTTTCATGCTCTCTCTGTTCTGTTGTTTGTCACATTCGAGAATAAACGAATGATTTCAAGGACGTGGACAAGGACTGAGATGCTGAGAGTGGAGAGGAAGAGTGACATAAAGAGGAAAGAAGTTCATTACCCAGCTGAAAAGGAGGCAAATGGCTTTCATAGTCGCCATGGGAACAGGGCTTTCTCTCCCTGACAAACCTATAATAAGGTACTTCACTGGCCTAAACACAATTATTGCATGCTAAAAAGGGAAATATTGCTTTCCAATGTAATAGGTGGTAGATATTGATTCACATGGGTGTTCAAGCAGACCTTCAGTATAAATGTTTAATTTGCCTCTTAATTCAGATTTTGACCACATGAACATTTTCACAAGAAACTTTTCTTAATCATATTACTGTTACGTTGACAAAGCAGTGAATGAGGGGGGAAGAAAATCTATAAGAGCAATTTCGTAGTTGTTTTAATATTCATTCAAGGCTAAAGCCAAAAGCCAAACAATCATATAATGTGAAATAAATGTCAGTTTCCTCTGTTTTTCTTTTTTTTTTTTTTTTTTTAGAAAAATAATTATCAACATTAAAAAAAAAATACACAAAAAGTATCAAATAATATTACTGTTATTATATATTATTAATAATGCTGCTTAATTATTTATAGATAATAGTGAAAGTAAAATAGTAGTAATGTTTTTATTTATTAAGATTTATTAAAGGATTCAAGTTATGAAAGACCTTTAGAATATGAAAAAAGAGTTCATTTGTAAAAACGGATAACTGTTTTTAACTATTTTCAAAAATCATGTTTTTTCATTGTGCATTCCAATTAATCTCAATCAAACTGCAATTTACACAACTTACAATTTAGCTAACTAAACAGAAATAAACAATAAAAACGTGGTAACTTCATAAAAACCAGAGTTGCAAATAAACAATTTAACTAATTACATTTATTCAATTATATTTAAAAGTGTTTGATAAATAAAATACATAAATTAAATATACATTTTTTATTATAGAAAATTGAGACATGATTTTAACATTAAAAAATCTTGGAGGTATAGTTGTACTGCTTAATTTATTTATTTATTTTTTTTATTCTTTGATGTATTCTTTGATGAATAAAACGTTAAAAAGAACAGCATTTATTCAAAATAGAACAATAGCCTTTACTATCACTTTTTATCATTGTAACACATCCTTGGTGAATAAAAGAGTTAATTTCTTTCAAAGAAAGAAAGAAAGAAAAAATGTTCTTACTCAAACTTTAAACAGTAGTCTATTTTGTTACAAAAGATTTCAATTTTAAACAACTGCTGTTCTTTTTAACGTTTTATTCATTAAAGAAGCCTGAAAAAATAATCACAGGTTCCATAAAATATATTAAGCAGCAAAACGGTTTCCAACATTCATAATAAATCAGCATATTAGAATGATTTCTGAGGGATCATTTGACACTAAAGACAGAGTAAATTTAGCTTTGCATCACAAGAATAAATTCTATTTTAAACTATATTAAAATAGAAAACCACTATTTTAAGTTGCAATAATATTTCACAATATCACAGTTTTCTTTTCTGTATTTTTATTAAAAAACGCAGCCTTAATGAGCAGAAAACACTTTTAAAAACATTGAAAATCGTACTGATCCCAAAGTTTTAATAGATATAGACAGATATAGATAGATATATATGTAAATAATAGTCCTGATCTTCCCTAATGTTGTCAGGAGATACATTATTAAAATGAAATCCATCAAATACTTCTACTTCAAATTCGCTAAAATCCCAGCCTCAGCCTAATCAGAAGTACTGGTACTTACATAGAAACTCATATATCGGAGCCTGATAAAAATGCATTTTTTAAAGAAAGACGTCAGATTGATTTAGAGGCTTTTGCATCTGAACTCTTCACACACACACACACACACACACACACACATATATATATATATATATATATATGAAACGAGACATACAGTTTGTAACATTAAAAAATTTTGGAAGTATTTCAAAGAATTTACAATATTTTGTTAAAAAAATAAATAAGTAAATGAAACTTATCAAGCTCAAAATTGAATATTCTAATTGTTTGAGTTACAAAATTTTAAATTTTCCTAAGGTGTAAATTGTAACCATCAGAATTAAAACACAAAATCTCTTGAAATATTTCAGTTTGTGTGCAATGAATCTAGAATATAAGAAAGTTTTTTTATGAAATTAATTAAATTAAGTTAAATTAAAAAAATAACTTTTCCATGATATTCTATTTTTTTTTAGATGCACCTGTAATATATATATGAAATATAAAATCCTAGACTTCAGTCAGCCAGAGGGTTACTGATCAATCTGCTCCGGATGCAGCAGGGATGCTGGAGGCTCACGGCCATGCTGGAGGCCCGGCTGTATGTGTCTGATGATCACACGTATAGCACCGGGAGCTGTGTGTAAGGGTTACTAGGGATTAAACAGCCCAAATCATCTGGGCCACCCCGACCTGGGCAAATTGTTTTAAACCCCATTACAGCAGCCACACTCTTTCCTTCTTATCAAGCCCCCTGCAGCTTCTCATTAATATTCCAGATATATGGCCGTGCACTCTGTATCATTGTCTATTAATGAGACAGATAATCATTCATTCAATTATCAGACCGTCAGCCCGCGACCGTGCCCACCGGGTTAGCCTGGTTTCTCAGTCGCCGGGCAGGCTGGAACAGAGAGGTGCCAGTCAGGAGGTGAGGGTGATAGCAGGGATTACACCATATTAAGCCTTTAATAAGACAAACAGCTCCGGAGGGTTAATGCGGAGAGCAGATATCTGGCTTCTGTTTTTTTGGTGTACAAGAAAAAATTATTCTGATTAAACAGGAACAGCAAAACTTTTAAAATGACTCGATGACTTTCTCATCTGCAGGTTGACCCTGACCTCTGTTGGTCAGAAGCTGCTGAGAGATCAAGTGCATTGTTGATTCCTGCTGAGCAGCTCGGATCTGTTCTTCTGCTACGAGGGCAGCCGCCTGGGCCACGACAAACCGCGAGGACAGTGATAAACATGTCTCTTAATTGACATAGGCGCGCGTAAGTATACATCAGAGCAAGCAGCAAAGCAAGCACGCTCACTTTTCTTGAATGAACTTAACTTCTGTATGCGCTTTTCCTGTTAGGAAGGCGCTGGTCCGAGAGGGTCAAATGCGAACGTGGAGAAGATAGGAGGTGAAATGTTAACAAAAATCCTGAGTTTGATAAATTCCTGCATTTTAAATGAACAGAGGCGGCCGCGGCTGTGGGAGAGCTTTGTCGCCGGCCCATTTTGTCGGCACAAGGCGCGCAGTCCCGGGGTCAGCGAAGTTACGAAAGTAATTAAAGCAGCTTGATTCACCGCCTGCTGCAGAGAAAAGAAAGCAAGCTGTCATTCTGATTTAGAAAAATAAATTACAATTTTAATAAAGGGGTGTGGGATGGGGGTGCTGCGCTGTCTGGGAGCCTGCTTGCTTGGATGGGGAAGGCAGCGGGAGGGGGTGGTCTAAGGGTTTCGAGCTGCCTACTTATCAATAGTTGCAATTTTTTGAAACCACATCGGTATTACATTGCGGAGGCACAAGTGCCCTTAAAAAAAGAAAACCCGGGGAACATTAACATACTGATTTCATGCGCGTGGCAAAGGGTCTGTGCCAATATCAGAGAGGACTCAGCACTCCTATTGTCTGCTAGAACTCTGGTCTCCTCTGATATGAAAATTCAATTATATTATAACTAGATCTCGCGCTGCGTTTTGACAGTCGACGGTAGCGTTTTGCCAGCTGCATCAGTGTGGGGGACCAGAGGGTCCTGATAGCGCTGAGGCAGCCTTTCAGCCATTGACATGTTTTCGGGGGACAAGATTACTTAAATGTGTCGCATTTAAGGGAGGAGAGTTAATCTAATGCATTGCCATTATCTCTCCCAGGTAATTCCAATACCACCCCCAATCTGCGTGTTTACGCACATGCACATCCTCTCATATTCCCACTTACACTACGCCGCCATCAGATTCGCCGCTGTCTCTCTGCTCAGCACAATGTGTGTTTATTTATTTTTTTATCTAGTCATTGCCTATAAATAAACAGGAAGTTTGGGCTGACGGGAATCGTTCGCTCGACGGCAAGCACTTTTTAAATGACAGCTTTCATGGCGATGTGAGAACTCGAGTTATTCAGTCTGAATGGGCTGAGAAGTGAGTTAAGTTGTCATTGAATTGCTTACATTTGTTAATTCTTTCACACAAGAGGTGCGGAGTGTGGAACTCTACCTTATTAAAATGTATTGATTTAAAATACATTGCTTCACTCATTTAACTTATGCATTCTGAGAAGTATTCAAAAGGAAATGTAAGCAAACTCCCTGAACTTTGTGCAGTTGCTTCGCAACATTTCTGTCACTACTGACTTTTTTTAGTCCTACTACCAGTCAAAAGTTTTTGAACGGTAAGTTTTTTCATGTTTTTTCAAAAAAGTCTCTTCTGCTCACCAAGCCTGCATTTATTTGTTTCAAAATCCAAAAATTTTGAAATATTTTTACTATTTAAAATAACTGTTTTCTATTTGATAACATTTTAAAAAGTAATTTATTTCTGTGATTTCAAAGCTGAATTTTTAGCATCATTACTCCAGTCAAATGATCCTTTAAAAATCATTCTAATATTCTGATTTGCTGCTCAAAAAACTTTTATGATTATTATTAGTATTATGTTGAAAACAGCTGAGTAGAATTTTTTCAGGTTTCTTTGATAAATAGAAGGTTCAGAAGAACAGCATTTATCTGAAATAGAAATTGTTTGTAGCATTATAAATGTCTTTATCATCACTTTTGATCAATTTAATGCATTCTTGTTAAATAAAAGTATTAATTTCTATAATGTCTTTCTCAAAAAAGACTTCAAGTTTTTAAATGGCATAGTTCATATTTTTTATTTCAGATAAATGCTGATCTTTGGATCTTTCTATTCATCAAAGAATCTTGAAAAAAAATGTAGTTTTAAATATTGATGATAATAATAAAAATTTTCTTGAACAGCAAATCAGCATATTAGAATGATTTCTGAAGAATCATGTGACACTGAAGACTGGAGTAATGATGCTGAAAATGTAGCTTTGATCACAGAAATAAATTACATTTTAAAGTATATTTAAATAGAAAGAAGTTATTTTAAATAGTACAAATATTTCAATATTTTACTGTTTTTGCTGTACTTTGGATCAAATAAATGCAGGCTTGGTGAGCAAAAATAACTTCTTTAAAAACATTAAAAATCATTAAAAAAAACTTTTGGCCTGTAGTGTACTTACTATTATGTTCAGGTCAACTTTAGTCCTTAAAGGGATAGTTCACCTTAAATAAGACATTCTGTCTGTACAATGAAAGTCAAATTGGTCTGTTGTCATTCTGATTTCCACTGACTTCAACTACATGGCAAAAACTGTTTTACTAACAGAAAAAATTAAGAAAGAAAGTCATATAGATTTGGGACAACATGAGGGAAATGATAACAGTTTTCATTTTTGGGTGAACTATCCCTTTAAGATGTGATGGTGATGATTCAGTGTATGTATATACTGTAGATGAAGCTAGAGAGCACAGACCAGGAATCTTGATGGAGTTTCTTCCTTTCACTGGACTTTAGTTCTCATTGTGTGTGTGTGTGTGTGTGGTTCTATGTGAGAGAGGCCAAGGCACAGGAAACGCCCCCCTCTTCAGCCCACAGCCCTGAGACCTGAGAGTGGACCCCCCATTAACCCAGCACACAGCACACACATACCTGCCTCCCCTCATTAGGCCGTGTTGAAGTACATGCTCACCCAAAAGAAGAATAGAAATCCTAATTAGTATTCTCTGCAGGGCCACAACCATTAGCACTTAATTAGCACAGAGAGCAGCCCTCTTTCCGGGTGTGGGTTGGGAAGGGGGGTTACGTTGAGTACAATATTTCTGCATATTCGCTGTATGCCTTGGCCATGAAGAGTTCGCTTTTGTTTCGCACATGTGCGCTTGTGTTTGTACGCACATTTCTGCGCTGTGCAGTGTTCCAGTGGATTCATATGGTCGCACATGGTCTGTTGGGTAAAACGGTTGCCTTTTATTTCATTAGACTAGAGATATGACAGTTAAGGATCATTTCTGAATTTATTGCCATTCGCTTTTATGGTCTAAAATGTAAACAAAAAATGTACTGCAATAAATTTCTTTGGGTCAGTGACTATCATTTTTTTGTCCAGTCTATTAATTTATTTGGCAGTCTCTTCTGCTCACCAAGCCTTCATTTATTTGATCCAAAATACAACAGAAACAGTATAATTTTTAAATATTTTTACTATTTAAAATAACAGTTTTCTATTTTAATGTATTTTAAAATGTATTTTATTCCTGTGATTTCAAAGCTGAATTTTTAGCATCATTACTCCAGTCACATGATCCTTCAGAAATCATTCTAATATTCTGATTTGCTGCTCAAAAAAAAAAAAAAAAACATTTTTTATTATTATTATTATTATTATTATTATTATTATTATTATTATTATTATTATTATGTTGAAAACAGCTGAGTAGATTTTATTCAGGTTTCTTTGATTAATAGAAAGTTCAGAGGAGCAGCATTTGTCTAAAACAGAATTTTTTTTGTAACATTATAAATGTATTAATCATCAGTGTTGATGAATTTAAGGAAGCATCCTTGCTAAATAAAAGTATTCATTTCTATAATTTCTTTCCCAAAAATAAAGTAAAATAAAATAAAATAAAATAAAATAAATTATGCTGACTCCAAGCTTTTGAATGGTATAGTGTTTCATTTTACAAAAAGCTTTTTATTTAATGCTGATCTTTGAAAAAATACTTAAATGTTTTACATATTGATAATAATAATAATAATAATAATAATAATAATAATAAATGTTTCTTGAACAGCAAATCAGCAATATTAGAGTGATTTCTGAAGGATCATGTGAAACTGAAGACTGGAGTAATGATGCTGAAAAGGTAGCTTTGATCACAGGAATAAATTACATTTTAAAAAATGTTTAAATAGAAAACAGTTATTTTAAATAATAAAATTATTTCAAAATTTTACAGTTTTTGCTGTACTTCCAATCAAATAAATGCAGACTCTGTGGGCAGGAGAGACTTCTTTTAAAAACATTAAAAATCCTTTTGAAAAAACTTTTGACTAGTATGTATTGGTATGTATTACATAGTTGTTGTTTTTTTTAACAACAGAAGTATTATTTCAACAAAATGTATTTACTTATGAAAAATGTGAAAAATTAAAAAAAGAAAAAAAAAGAAAATGTTCCCCAAAATCCAAGTTATATAGGAAAAAATGTCATGATGCAAGTCTCTTAAAATATCAGATAATTTATTTCTTTTCTTTTATCACAACAAGTTTAGTTCAGGTTACAAATTAAAGACTGGTGCCAAATTAAAAACGTGCAAATTGCGGCACAATTACTCCAAAAATATATTTATAAATTATTAATTCATGATATTCCATGTGTAGACCATGTGTATTTCATTCTCCTTCCCTATTCCTCCTTCAACTGCTTTCAGTCCTCGACTCAGCCCAGGGCCGGTGCCACCTTTCACTTCCTGAAACTTTAGAGGTGGAGAGCCATCATTTGACAATTTGGCCTGAATGGGGCGGCCGGCAGATTGAATGTCGTTTTCCCACCAGGCTTCTCCATCCAGCCCAGCGTGGAGGGGGTTGGACAAGTAGGATTGGGTGTAATGTGCAGAGTAAAATTAGCACTTTGATGGCAGGTAATGGTTTGAGATGAGTGCCACTGACGTAGATTTCCAGGAAGATCTCTCTTTTCTCCCTGCAGCTTGCTCTCTCTTCCCCAACACACCTGTAAGATCAGACCGGGCCGGCCTCTGCTGTCAAGGCTGTAATTTGTCCCTGATCAATATAATTATGCAATTCTAGTGGCCTCCTCCCGCTCAGATGGACAGTTTTCCGGGTGACTAATCCCATACTTTAAACCCTGGGAAGTCACACAGACCAGATGCAGAGCACACCTCACAGCAGTCCAAATTAAGTTCTTGATTATGGCATAATTAGTAGAAAACAAATGCGTAATAATTGGCACCACTTAAACTCTCTGTTTTGGTATAGTGCAACAATGTAATTTTAGTGAAACAAAACTGCCCCCTGTGGGATGTATGGTAATGAAGTGCACAACAGCCGTCTATGGTCGGTAGGGTGTAAATGTGATGATGGCCATTAAATGGGGCTAAGGGTGGGGTCACAGTAGTACTCACCTTTTCTTAATGAAATTGTCATTATTCCTTCTCTTTGCATAGAGGAAATGAATACAACAGAAATTCTTTACCTCACATATACATTTCTGATTATGAAAATCAAATTAGCCTACAAGAATTCCCTCTATGTTGATGTAAGCCTTCATTTGCCCCAGGTTGCATATTGACAGATGGGTGTCGAGGGCTGTGTTAAATGTCTTTATTAATCTGTGCCTGTCATTTTGACAAAGATGGAAATAAAACACCACTTACTGTCAGGAGCCATCAAGACAATCAGAACAACAATTAAAGGCTGAAATGAATGAGCACGGAAAGATCATCATTTATATGGCAATTTAGGAACATGTTTGCATTGCTTCGATTCCGCCTGTTTTTTTTTTCTTTTTTCCAATAATGAAAATATTATGTTATATTATATTATATTATATTATATTATATTATATTATATTATATTATATTATATTATATTATATTATATTATATTAGGGTTGCAATATAATCATTCATTACTTTGTTGATGAGTCAATTATTTATAAAAAATTATTTAATTTTTTTATTAAAAATATGTTATTTTAAATCCTATTATATTATATTATATTATATTATATTAGGGCCGCAACTAATAATCAGTCAATTAAAATCAATAATTTGTTGATTAATCAATTATTTGTAAAAAAAAAAAAATGTGTTTAATTGTTTTATTGAAAACATGTCATTTCAAATTATTATATAATATAATATTATATTATATTATATTATATTATATTATTTAAGGGTCGTAACTAATAATCAGTTAATTATTTCTTTGATTAAGCAATTATTCATTAAAAAAGCTTTTATGTAATTGTTTTATTAAAGACGTATATTATATTATATTATATTATATTATATTATATTATATTATATTATATTATATTATATTATATTAGGGCCGGAACTAATAATCAGTCAATTAAAAAAATCAATAATTGGTTGATTAATCAATTATTTGTATAAAAAAAAAAAAAAAAAAAGTGTTTAATTGTTTTATGGAAAACATGTCATTTCAAATTATTATATAATATAATATAATATTATATTATATTATATTATATTATATTATATTATATTATATTATATTATATTATATTATATTATTTAAGGGTCGCAACTAATAATCAGTTAATTATTTCTTTGATTAATCAATTATTCATTAAAAAACCTTTTATTTAATTGTTTTATTAAAGGCGTATATTATATTATATTATATTATATTATATTTAGGGCTGGCAAAATATTAATCGCAATTAATTGTATACAAAATAAAAGTTTAAGTTTGCCTAATATATGTGTGTGTACTGTGTGTAATTATCATGTATATATAAATACACACAAATTAATGTATATATTGAAGAAATATTTACAAGTATATGTATTTATTATCATTTTTTATAGAATTTATATTATATATAAATAAAAATATTTTGTACATAACATACTTCTCTTAACTATATACATTAATTTGTGTGTATTTATATATACATAATAATTACACACAGTACACACACTTACATTGGGCAAACTCAAACTTTTATTTTGTATGTGATATAAATCACGATTAATCGTCTGCCAGCCCTAATTATATTATATTATATTATATTAGGGCCGCAACTAATAGTCAGTTATTTCATTGATTTAATCATTTAAATACCTAGGTTTTTTTCCTTTTTGCAAACCTTAGTTCTGCTGTAACCGTGAACACTGAGCATCTTGTCTATGCTTCAAAAGTAACATTTTGTTTTGTTTTATTTCAGATTCTCTCAGTCGCTTCTCTGTCATACGCTGTGGTGCTTTTCAGGAGCTCCAGGTCAGTTTCCCTACCAAGTTTTGTGGTGTGCCATGTTGTCCATTCTGCTCAGCTATTTAAAAAATGTTGAATATCAACAATGGCTTTCACTGGGGCATTGTCAACTTTTGTATGAAGCAATCTTGGCTGAATGCGATGGCTCCCAGTGCAGGGAGGGCTCGGCTCGGCGCTGCTGCGGAATGGAAGACTGCCGCTCGCCTGTCCTTCTCTCCTTTACGTCTCGGCTCAAAGCGGCACGGTTCGAGAGTCTTACCCGGCTCTCTCCAGCTAAACGGGCTACAGGACTCTAAAGACGCAGAGGGAAGGATTTAGAAGAACGGCTGTGCAACGGTGAGTGTCTTTCTGGAAAACTGCAGCTGTGGGCTGGAGTAGATTTGGAGGGGGGGCTTGTTCAGGGGTGGGGGTGGGTGGATTTTATTAGCATTTCACTTCACTCCAGAGGCTACACAGAGTGAAACTGTGTTTAGGGTTTTGCTTTTGACACAGAAAACATTAAGTTGTTTGTGAGACTTTTTGTTGTTCATCTGTGTCAAATTAAGTCATGGGCTGTCATTCTGTTAAGTCATTGTTTATTAAAGCAGTCATTCTGCTTCAGTTCTACATCATGAATTAATCATTGGTTCATAGGTACTCCCTAAAGAGTATTCATAACCATAGCCTTATTTAATCATCAGTCTTGAGTGTTTAGATCAAAAGACTTCCAGGATTCTAAAAATCTGAAAGATTCTAATTTGGAATCCATTTCAAATTTCAAATCATTCCATTATAATGGACCTGTTGAGATTACAGGTTCATTTCTTGCCCAATTTGTTCCAAGGCATATTTTGAGCAAAAAAAGTTAAAAAGATTAGAAAGATGACACAAGTCCCTAAAGATAGAGAACAGTGCTCTGCCACATACAGTCTATATGTGATGTGTGCAGCTCTGAAAGGTAGTCGAATGTCTTTGTCAGGCTGTCACAGAGAGGAAGCAGTTAGCGTCTGCGATGTGTCCCCGCCAGTGCAACCGCAACAGCTTGTATCTGCCATTGACGTGTCAGTTTCCAGGGCTTTGAGCTGTCAGCCCTACTGCGCCCTTCTCACCCCAGCAGAAAGCGAGAGAGCGGAAGAAAGAGGGTGTTTGTGTGCAGGTTGGCAAACTGCCATACTAGTGGGAAACGAGAATACATGATAAAACTAGAGAAAGCCAGTAATGCACATTTGCTCTCGAAGGACCTTTAAGTGGGTCATTGTAAGTACCGTCAGGACTTTCCTCCCTGCCGGGTCAAACCGTATGGCGGTGGACTAAACCTACGCTGTTGTAAACATCAGGGTCAGCGTCCACCTATGAGGGTCCGGCGTAGTCCTCTGTGTCTCCTCTGTGTCTCTCTCTGCCAAGGTGAACAGATTCATCCCCAGGCACCCAATCCATTATCCTGTCAACAACAGCAGGTCCCTGCCACAGTTAGCAGCAACACTGGCCGTAATGAAATCATCAGTAATCCCAAAACTCATCTCATCATACCCAAGGTAATTAATGCATTTGGAGGGCGATGGCTAACTCTTAATTAAATTATGCTTCTTTTAATGAGGCCTTTATGTAGAGTAAATTTATGGCCAGTATCTCCATTATCGAGTGCTCGGCGCTCGACAGAGATTCGTCATTTTCCCCTCAAATCGCTCGCAGATTAACGTAATGAAGCCTGTGATTAATATATCAATTTATACTTGTTTGTTTCTTTCCTCCAGATTTAATAAATTACCCCGCGTAATTAGTTCTTCAGGATTTCGCCACAGCCAAAACCCCAGTTCTCGCTAATAATGCATAAAGTATTATCGTTGCGTATTAATTTTGGAATAATTTGGAGATAACAACTTTGTGGCATTAATCATATTACAAAATTGGGTGTATTTAATTAATTAAAGATATACCCTGCAAATTAATTGCGCATTTTCACAATATTATCTTAACTAATGAAGGTCTGACGAAGCGACTGTTTCATTTTTAAAAGGCTCCAGATTAGTGGGATCTTAATTATGTTTAAAACAAAAGCCATCTGCTTGCCACATTTGGTGCAAAGCAAAATCAGACAACTCAGCATTCTCTGCTAAACAAAAAAAGAGAAAGTTTCTATTGTTTTGGAGAAACTGTAGTACATGGAAATGATTCAAAAGATACATGGGAAATAATGAGGTCTGTAATTAGCCAATGATGGCAAATCTGATCCATTTCGAAATAAGTCTGACTGACAAAAGACAACATGGAGTTAACAAAATGCTTTTTGCTCAGGATGCGATATATACAGTCAAACCAAAAATTATTCAGACATCAGATATCATTTTTGATTTTTTTATTTTCTAGTGGGTGAAAATAAAAAAATAAGTGAGGATAGCAAAATAAAGTAAACTGTGACATATTATGCGCAAAAATTCTTCATACAGTGAAACTGGGGCCACTTATTCAAGTGTTTTTTTCTTTAATTGCTAATGCTACCTAAACAAAATTAAGCTTTGCTTGGTAGTTGGTCAACAAAGTATTGATAGTTGTGTAAATATTGTCATACTAACAGTGAATTTTTGGTTGATTGTAATCCATTACATACCTTTCTATCAAAGTTATCTGACTTTTTCAAGAAGAATTTGTTCTGACACAGTTTAACTCTGAGTTCTTGTCATATTTTATTTCCATTTTCTAAACTATAGCAAATAAACTGGAATAATGTGAGAAATGTTGAAGGTGTCTGAATAAATGTTGGTTTGACTGTATATTTATATGGAGCTTTAAATTTTAATTTTACTATAAATAATTTTTTTTTTCTTGTGTTTTGAAAAAAAATAATTCAAAATCGTTTGACTGACAGGCACTTGTTATAAACATTATCACACTGCTGACATGCAGGAGACGGAGCTTTAACACATTGAGAAATTCCTTCACAGATACATTTAGCTAAAGCTAATAACACCTCCGAACTCAAAGACAATTGCTTGTGCTGTTAGAATTTGCTCAGTGATTTAATCAAAACGATATTTATAGTAATTTTCTGCTAAATTAAATCAGCGCTTTAATTGAAATTAGCTTTCACTGGCTTAGAATAAATGTAGTTAAAACTATTTTCATTTAACGCATCATGTGCTAAATGTGCTTTTATTAATGTTTCGCTTAAAATTTTCCTCCTGAAAGTTAAAGATATTGTAGAAAAATGTTGTCATTGGGGAGCAAATAGGGACTGTGTATTCAGGCCATGTGCTGCATGCCTTAATGTCCCTGCAGATGATGTGTGCACATTAGCTTCATGCTGCATTAGATCAGAAATCCTATTCATCACTGACTAGGCTAAAGAGCTTCTCAAATATGCCTTTATTCTTCTGTTGCAACATACTTATTTTACGTACTCTGTGCTTACTGTGAAAATGATCATACTCCTTGTAAGTGGCATAAATTTGAGCAATTGAAAAAGTTCAAAAGAAAACAAACACATCTGTATGTATTTATATGTAATACACACACTTAAGGCAGCCATGCCTTGCTTCTGCAAATAAAGACATTCATTTAAAGCACAAAAAGCCTACATACAACAATTAGGTGTGAAGAGGTAGTTTTGTGTTGTTTGTGAGCTACTTGATAATATTAGTTCTGTGACAAACATGACTAAACCATGGCAATAAAATCACTTAACTAGTACAAGAATGTAATTTTTTATATATCTTTTTATATCTAAAGTGTGATGGATATGTAATTTCTTCTTTTTGCAGGTAAGAGTGCTTATCTTTTCTCTAGGACTGTTTGATACCGTGACAAAACAGTTAAACAACAAGCTGTGGACATCAGTGAATTACCTGTAGTACATTTTCCTGCAGGTAATGGAATTTGACTTACCTTTAATGGTGAAGAAATGGATATATGGATTATCAGTCAGAAAACGGATTCATTTTTACGCTGTCAAATGCTGAAAGCATTTCATTTCAACTCTATTTATGATTTCCTGTGAAATTAAATTAAAAAGGAATCTCATGTTTATGCTCGCTGAAAAATGTAAACGGCAAAGAGGACAAACAGGATTATTTGATTTGACGGCTAACTAAAAATTAATTTGTCTGACGCATTCAAGAGTTAGTGACTCCCACATGTTATTCAGTCGATATTAGGTAATTGTCCTCTGCAAGTGATTGAACAAAAGTGCTTGAAGGCGGTTTGCGAACTTGCTGAGGATGGACAATGTCTTGTAATATTTATCTATTTAAAACCGGTTTATAATGAGGTTTTTATGATTTATATAGTTTGTTTCGATTGCAAAATTGTTGGGAATATCTAAAATACGCCAATTGATTATTATTATTTTAATAAATCCGTTAGACATAATCAAAATGTATAATTTGACATCGACAAGAAAAATAAGTTAAAGAAAAACACGTTAAAAAATAGCGTTTTCCTTTTCACATAAATCAGTTTTACAGCGCTGCTGGTTTAATTTTAAAGACGGACCTCATATGCCTCAAGTAAAAAACAGGATATCATTCCAATAGTTCGCGGTGACATCTGAAAGAAGGTCAAACTCAAGCCTCTTTTCTTTAATTGACCAGTGAATATTATTTTACCAGTGTCAGAACCAGAGGGGACGCAACCATTCAGCGAAATACAATAGGAATAACAGACCGTGCTGAAATTGCATCTTCATTTGCATATTCGGTTCAAAAATCATGCAAATCCCAATGAGACGGTCGCTATTGTGCCTGCAATTGAAAAATCATTCTGTTAACCATGGTAACTCTGGCCTTATTCGTAGCCAGTGAGTTGAAACAAAAAAGTTATTAATTCATACCGTATGACGTTTAAATGGACTCCGGTGCAATGGTTAATGGTTCGGCGACATATTTGATCTCATAAATGGGTTTGATGATTACATTATTATTATTTTTATTATTTTACTTTCGTTTTGCCATAGTGTTTAACGTATTATATGTGCTATTCATATTTTGTTAGACAAAATATATGTAGGCCTAAAATTATTCCAATTAAACTTTTTCTAAACTGTATTATTCACAACCAATCGGAATGTTTTTGTTTATCCTTAATATATATATTTTTTTATGTTGTTACTTTTAAAGAAAAGTACAAATAGTAAAACTATTACTGTGTACATAAATAAACAGTGCCTCCTAAAAATCATTTCAATTTTTTCCCCCGTATAATTGTGGCTCCTGCTATTGTATCTGAAAGTGGGTGTGTCGTTTGCAGGATTATTGGACTATATCAAGTTCACTTATTTGAACTTTTTGGAGCGCGGACAACACCTGATTATACCCTTATTAGACTTGAAAAAAAAAAAAAAAAAACAGCGTCTTTTTTAAGGCTCTGCGTGCGCTTTGCTATAATTTACTTCCACTTTAATTGTTTAGTTCGAGCTAATTAACAAGTGAATCCACGGGCTCGAAAAAGGACTTTACACGGTGATAAAGAATAGAAGTCCTGTGGTGATTTTATTGTTAGGATATTGTTGGTCTCTCAATAGTTTATCACGACAGAACAAGTTGTTAAAACGCTCAGCTAAAAAAATTGTGCATCCTAAATTTCTTAGCTCAAACGTGATATTTATTAATTTTCCTTCTCGTGTTTTCAATTGCACGGATAAATAATTTTGCTTTTACCGTTTATTTTTTGAGTGGTAATTAACACATAATAGCATCCTTATTGTATTTATCTGCTGCACAGTGACAGTTTCAGTCTATTCGGGTCATTTGAACAGTCGCTGCTTATTGCCTACTACACTAATGGACAATTCACTGCTCGGCCATCTTACACGTGAGTGATTTTCGGAAGCCTTGTGGCTCGGAGCTCAATGATGTTGAACACTGGGAGGCTTTCCTGGTGGTCCTCGGCCTTAGCTCACGTTAATTGGGAAATTTGGAGAACAGAAGCCCTCATTACCGAGCTCCGGCTAACTGGGAGTTTTCCTTTTCCCGCTGTCTCCTACATTTCCATAAGCAGATTACAAGAGGATATGTTCCTGAAACCACTCGGATAAATCACCGGTTTCGTGGAATAATTCTCTAATTAGAACTTTTGTCATAACGGCTGGTGCACCGCTATTCATATTAATGTAAAGTGACTAATGATGTTTCAAATGACATTTACTTTTTTACCTCCCGTGAAAACGACGGGGAAAAAGATCCACAGTTTTTCCAGTTGTTTTTGGAGATGGTGTCGGTTACTTATTCTCCTTAAATTTGTCAGTGGTTATTTCTAGTCTTCAAATCACATAACCTAGTATAATGTACTGCTAGTATTTGTATTTGACGTGAAAAATTAACTTGACTAGTAAAAATACTGCCAAAAAATCGTAGCATGCCAAGTTTCACTAATTTAATCGAGCAATGATTTATTATTTTTTTTCTCTATAATGTTTAATTGGTACACCAGCCTAACCAGATCACTCTTTCAAATTGCCCCATAATGAAATTCTATGATGAATAATTTATGCCCTGGTTTACAATTGTAAACCTCTGGCCTGAATGACAACATCGCGTAACAACACTCGCACTTGTTAAGAGTAGTTTGGAAAGTAAATAACGGAGACGTGTTGGTGTACGTGTGCTACAAATCGGTCACACACGGTGAAACTTCTCTAAATGGCTGAATCGTTAGTGTGTGGTGTTAAAAGCCCATCGTGAATATTCAGTGCTGTAATCGTTCAGTGGCGTTGAATGTGTTAAATGACGGTGCTCTAGATGGACGATGTGCTAATACTGACCCATTGGAAGGTGTAAGTTCTCCCCGGGAGACAGAAAACCTCTCTCGGCCGAACACGTCTTACGAGTCGAGTCATTTGTAAATTGCATAATAAGACGCGGAATGATTGCAATTGACATTAACTAGTGGTGTAAAAATTAAATAATTAACATGCACTCTACATTGGCATGGCAGCTGTAGAAAGTCGTGTTAGAGTTGTTTGTAGATACGGTCACCTCATCAGAGTTCTTTTTGCTTCAGAACAATATAAAATTGGTCCACAGGGGGGCGTTACTGTATTAATTTTATATTCTACACTAGGTCGGTGAACACTTAACAAAAATGCGAAGTGCCTTTTTAAAAACAAAACATTTTTGTTGAATGTTTGTTTGCTTTTACGCAGTTATAATGTAATAGTGTAATAGCGAGCTATTATGCTGTCAAATGAAAGAAAATATTATGAGACAAAACTGTTAACAATTTGCTTGTTGTTAAAATCGTACTTTTAATCAATGTCAGTTTGAAGAGCTTTAATTCCAACAGTCTAATTATGTAGGAGATTATCTTATTTAAAAAATAATGTTTAATAATAATTAAAATCCAATATTTATGTTGAAGTAAGCTAAGACAAAAAAGGTACAATTTGATGTAGCCAACCTTTTGCATTAGTGGATACAAGATTGTCCTATCTCTCTCTCACAAAAGTAAATAAATAAATCTAACTTTTAATAAAATTATTTATTTATTATTTGTTTAATTAATGATTATTGTTGCGCATTTGTCTTGCCATTGCAAGATGCAACGTTTATAGTTTAAATGTTTACGTTTGAGTAGGATCCAATCTGACTCTTAACTTTATTTTATGCAATAAATTAAACATGCTTATTTTTTTCCCCTTTGGTTGTTACGTTGAGCAGTTTCTGCATTTCCCAAAGGGAAAGTTTGAAATCCATAATATTTATTTAATCCAATTTGTACTGCAAAAGTAGGGTAACAATTTCAGTGACTAACGACCGCTTTGAAACAATATTTGCAAAGTGATTACTTTTGTCAAAAGTGCAAAGATGCCCCTGATGTATTTTATCCCACTTAAAGTGCATCCCGAAACACAGCGCATGGATGGCGGAGTGTGAGGCGCTCTCTGATTGGTCGGCGCTGAGCTCATTGTTATGCTGTCAATCCAAATCACATGGCCGAGCCTCTATTAACAGCTGAGCTTAGAGCACAACTTTGCAGAGTTCCGTGGCAGAGCAGAGCAAGACACACGGGACCGGCGTGGAGACTTTTGAAAGAGTTCGGCGCTTTTCACTTGGCAAGAGTTTCATCTCTCTGAACTTTTGACTGACCACCGGCTACTTTATTTTGCGAGCCTCTTTCGTTTTCATTCGAGTGCTCGGCACCATTTTCAAGTCGTTTGAATGTATAACATGATGGAAACCGAGATTAAAAGCCCCCTTCCGCAGTCCAACACGGGCTCGGCGGCGGGCGGCAAAAACAACAGTGCCAACGACCAGGACCGGGTGAAGCGGCCTATGAATGCTTTCATGGTGTGGTCCCGCGGGCAGCGGAGGAAGATGGCACAAGAGAATCCTAAAATGCACAACTCTGAGATCAGCAAGCGCCTCGGCGCTGACTGGAAACTTTTGACTGACGCCGAGAAGAGACCCTTCATTGATGAGGCCAAGCGTTTACGAGCCATGCACATGAAGGAGCACCCGGATTACAAATACCGTCCCCGCAGGAAGACCAAGACCCTGCTGAAGAAAGACAAGTACTCCTTGCCCGGAGGACTCTTGGCACCCGGTGCCAACGCTGTCAACAACGCCGTCTCGGTGGGCCAGCGGATGGACTACACGCACATGAACGGCTGGACGAACAGCGCGTACTCCCTTATGCAGGACCAGCTGGCCTACCCGCAGCATCCCAGCATGAACAGCCCCCAGATCCAGCAGATGCACCGGTACGACATGGCGGGACTTCAGTACCCGATGATGTCCACGGCCCAGACCTACATGAACGCTGCGTCCACGTACAGCAGCATGTCACCAGCATACACGCAGCAGACTTCCAGCGCAATGGGTTTGGGCTCCATGGCTTCGGTGTGCAAGACGGAACCCAGCTCTCCTCCCCCGGCCATAACCTCTCACTCTCAGCGTGCTTGTTTGGGAGACCTGAGGGATATGATAAGCATGTACCTGCCCCCCGGAGGAGACAGCGCCGACCACTCCAGCCTACAGACCAGTCGGTTACACAGCGTTCATCCGCACTATCAGAGCGCAGGGACTGGCGTGAACGGAACGCTACCCCTAACCCACATTTGAAAGACTCCTAAAAAAGACTAAGTACTTCGGATACTTGAACATTTTGATTTGCAAAAAAGAATCGAAGTTCAGTTTCGTTTTTAAAAAAGAAACTATTTTTAATCTCAATGAGTTGTCCGTTTTAAAGCATTTTATGACGACATATCGGGGACTTCAGAATAAATTGTATTGCAGAGGAGCTTTTTATCATAAGCTGTAAAGCAATCAACGTCTGTAGAAGAATATTGGACTTCTGACTTATTTGCCGTCAGAGTTTTGTCTCTATGAAAAAGGCACGTGGCTTCGTGAAGAGGCTGTATTTCAAAAACAAAAAAGAAAGAAAGAAAAATGGAGGGAGACTATGTTCACTCATAAATGTTTACACTTATTTTTAGAATGTCGGTTTTGTCCAAATCTGTGTAGTCTTTTTGTTGTTCATTTATGAACTAGGTTTATGAAATGAAAGACTGTGCTGGTCGCAAGCGCAAAGTTTGTTTTATTTATAGTGAGTTGTTTTTTTTTTTTAAAGCTTGTGAACCATTGTACGTCTTGTTGAAATGTTCCACTTTTGTTTTGTGAATCTTCCTTTTCTGTGATGTTATGGCAGTATCAGGTTAACCCATTATGTGGGACGGAGAGTTTTATTTAAACTGACGTTTCTACTTAAGACCATCCTATTCCTAAATGAATAAATTTGTTTTACAAAAAAAGCTTCATGGCTAGATATGGTTTATTAATATCCTCTTTAATCAAATTACTTGTTTGGTTCTTTTAATCGTACCGGAAAACCAGTGTCAAATTTACTCAAATTCGCTTTAAGCCTAATGTGGTAATTTGAGGCGATCGGGTAAATGAAGAGTAAATAAGCGAATTCAGGCACGCTCGCTACCGAGCAGATGTCAACACCCAATGATTGTTTTTAAACATCCTCATCAAGCAGCAAATATATTTGTGCCTTTGTCTGTAAATCAATAAAATATCATTCTATAAATTAGTCTATTTAAACTAATTAAAGCATCTCAGCCAAAAAGCGGATGCTTTTTTTTCTTAAAGTTTTAACTAGTGATAATAGACCATAAAAATAAAACTTGACGTTTTGTTCTTTCAAAATGTATTGTTTCCGTAAGATTGAAACTCTACTGATGAGATAATTCTCCCTTGCAAAAATATGCAACACATAAAACTAAAAATCCTAAAAGCTTAAATGGAACAAAATATTTTTTTTTTACATGAACTGTCATGCATATACAAACTGTGTAATTTCTTCCTGGATTTTCACTTGTTGAGTCGTCTAGGTACATACAGTTCCTCAGAATTACTTTGTATAATTATGGTTAACTATAAATATCTTTAATCCTTTGAGTTTGTCAAAACCAGACGATGAAACGGTTGATAAATTCTGACAATTATGTTCATAATAAGTGATTAATGCAGGGATTATTTCGTTGCTATTTCACTTCATGAGCTACTAAGTTATGGCCGAATTTTCTGGGGTCAGACAGAGGTTAAATATTTGCTGTGCATTATTCAGCGATTTGAATATCACACAATATTGTATTTTGGTCTGTGTGTCAATGGACCATTTCTTGTTGTAGTTAGACAAGAAAAAGAAGCATATACAAGGCCGTTACGGACTGCCTCTTGTAATTTAGCGTGTCATTTCCACTACTGAGTTCTCAATATATATGTATAATAACCTATGTTTTGTCTAAAAATAAAGATTCTTCAATGTCTGTGGTTCAACAACAACAAAAAAATCTCTTCTAATAAACATACATTGTGGCTATGATTCTTGGAAGATTTAAATACATTTTAAATCTAAAATCATAGATATTTTGTAAATAACTGCTAAAAAGCTCTTAATGATAGTTACCTAAAGCTTTTCTGTGACAGCAGCCTGAAAAAGCTTTTTCTACTTTTTTAGAACCTCTGGATTTTCCAACTGAGGATTTTGAATTGAGGAAGTTTCTTTTATCTCAGATGCTTGATTTAACTTGTTTCTGAAATATCACTTGTTCATCCACGTTCAATAATTATCCGTTCTGCAAAGCACCTCACATTTTCCGAAACCAAATCAACCCACGGATTTGAATTTTGAGTCACTCTAAACACCTTAACAGTAAAACTGTCTGGACGTATTGCATCATAAATACTACCTGTATTTTTAAAGTTATTTCAAACCTACTTATTTTAATCCCAACCATTTCGATTTTTACTTAAATTCTCAAACAAGAGATTTTTTATTTAAGAATGTATGTTTTACTCACATTCTTATGTAGCATGAAACAATATTTTTGATGACATTATCACACTTAGTATGCAACAGAATTTCACAGTATTGGTGCACCTGACAGCTTTACAGCACGGGATGAGTTGCACAGCATCCCAGGGCATTTCTGAACCGTTGAGTGCATGCACTGGCTGCTGTCTTTCCCACATTCACTGACAGGTTTGATGCATGCCTCATTGCTGTGCTTGGATTAGCCCTGTGCACGTCTATGGATGCCAACAGATTAAATGGACCTCCCTGAAAGTAGTAGTGTGCTTGAAACAGGTTTTCCTAATTCGAAAAGAAAAACAACTTTTTTAATTTGAGCAACTATGACAGATGCAGTGGTGAATTTGTTGCATATGTCTGAAATGCTTTTTGATGATTTTAATGTATTTAATTGCCAGTTGCAAGGAAGAAATTTATTTAAACTCACATGAGTGAAGCTGTGCTGCTAGCAAAATACATAGGTCCCTTCCAGCACAGACTGGGCCCCTCTCTCTCTCTTTCTCACTTGCTCGCTCAGTCATGTGGAGCACTGTGCCCACTCAGCAAGTGCAGGCATATCCCCTCTTCCATCTGCTTATGACCTCACTGGAGCTGTTTGTTTAACCCTTTTTCCAAACTAACATAATTGCACACTACTGCAATCAAGCAAGCTGGATTTGGAGTTAGCTAGCATTAGAGACAGAAAGCTTTCTCACTTTCTTTCTGCTATGGGTAGTTCATTTATATATATAACATATATATGTTATATAACATAACATATGTATGTATATGTTATTCATAGCATCTACCCTCCTCTGTTTCTGATTGTGATGATTATTCCTGATGTTTGAATACATGTGCCAGTCAAAAAACAAAAATGTGGCTGGAGTCCTGTATTAATATCATTCACCGAACCTGCTCAGCAGCTCTTATCACAAACTCCTCGTTCTAAATCGTTCTGTGTTTTTTTTCAGTATTTCCGTTCACAAACGTACACAGATTACAGTGCGTCAGTTGAAAAAATGGGTGTGTTTGAAAAATAAAGTGAACAGGCTCTATGGTATTTCAATGGTGCCAGGCTGGACTTGCTATGGCGTTGTGTACTAAAAACAGAATATCCTAGTATTGATTAGCAGGCTGGCTCAAGGCATTGCTTTCGGGCCTGTCCACTGGAGTGAGACTCATGTGGGCTGTGGGGACGGACTGGAGTCGAGGTGTGGGGGTGAGTTAATCTCCCTGAACTGGGGCAGATGTCGTTGACGAGCCCCTATTAGATCAGCTCCCGCCGTGGGAAAATGGCATCCAATCCTTACGGGGTCAGGACTTTGAGCTGACCCTCACGGTCTCATCCCACCTCAGAGAGCTGTCCATTCTCCTGCACTTTATCTAAGAGACAGGCTCACCTCTCCTGCCTATGGCCATTGTCTCGTGCTACTATTGTATGTTTGCTGTTCTTGTACACGTAAACCTAACCTCTTCCTCTTCTTGCAGCACGTGTCATGATTTTGGTTCCTCTCTGTGTTTTATGTTCAAGTATTAAATATGTGTTAATGCCTTGTTCACTGTAGTTTCACTTTTCTCTTTAGGTTACACACATTTCACTGTGTTATTTGCCCCCAACACTTAAAAAATAGCTTCCAGCTTCATCACAGCGATGCAATTTTGGGTTCCCTAAAGAACCAAAGAGCCAATCTTAAATGAGCAAATGCTTTTATGCAATAGAAAGGTTCCACAGATGCAATTTTTCAAGTGAAGAAACTCTGAAAATGTGAAGGTCAACTTTATTTGTATTTTTCAGGTCGTCATACATTTTAGATGTGAGTAGTGACAGTATAATTTGACTTTTAAACATAATCACAAATTTCATCTAGGTGAATGTGCCAACTTGCTTCTCTTCTCCAATGATTCTGATGTTTGTTGGTAATTATAGCCATGGTTGAATCTCCATGGCATTACACAACCACAAAGAATGTAGAGTGGGAGGTTTAAAGGGCGGTTGCCGCTCCAATTCAGGCTTGGCCCTGCAGTCCAGGTGCAAGTGACTTGCATTGATGTCAGCATAGAGTAAATAATTCTATTGAATAGAGTGTTAACATAAGGGGCCTGACTCTTTTATGGAAATACTAAAGCTAATGATATATATATAGAGAGAGAGAAGAGAGCATATTTAGAGATATTTAGTAGATGATATTGTGTTGTAATTTGATTTTGAGTAATGTTTCACATTGCCAATCTCTAGACCACCTACTTTCATGTTTACATTTGTCAAAATATGCAATATTTTTGTAGAGGATTCGGATATGAGTAAGGTTTCATTTAGCCTAATATGCAGAGATTCCTGTCAACACAGTTCCCACAGATAACCTTCATTTATGATGCAATTTTTACCTTTCTCTGGTCCAACCAGTCAAGGCCACTCTTTGTTTATGTTAAATGCTGCACATTTGTAGTATTTGGGAAAGAATTTATTCATTGAATGATTCCCTGGAGCTTCACTTGTCAATCACTGTGAGAAGTGGTGGCCTTAAGGGGAATTAGTCATGATGATATTTAAGTGAAACCCCTCGTAGAGCCGTGGAGCCTTAAATGAGAGTGTGGAAATTTCCCTGAATGTGGAACTACCCTGCCCTTAACGTCTGCACTGCTCTCTTGGGTGGAGCAGGTGCAGTGAGTTTCTCTGACGCAGGATGGAAACAGGTTTTAGGGTGCCTGTCTTTAACCCAGCCTCTCCAAGAGAGAATTGGGTGGAGTATGAGTGACACTAGGGCAGATGGCACCGTTTTAGGGACATATCATGTGGAAAATGTCAGAGGTTCAAAGCTGATGAGTTTATTTTATTCAGCCTGATCTCATGAGAAAACTGTTTTAAAAATGGCAATTTCATATGAACTTGTACGACGTGATTCATATTGAAGCCTGCTATGTTTTGAAAAAAAGCAGTGATGAAGGTAGTAGCCTGTAAGTGGATTGTATAAATTCACATGAACCATAAAATATAAATCAGTTACAAATGCCAAGAGAGTGGGTTGGTTTCATTTGAGTATCATCATCTCAGTGGTCTCAAATATTTCTCCTCAAATTCCTTAAAAATTCAAATTCAAAAGTAGACACGAAAGTTGTTGCCGCACAGGGTATAGAGTTATAAAACTAACATGGAGAGCATAGTTCAGATGATATTGGTCATTAAGGAATTTGCTGAGAAATACGTGAGTAAATATTGAAATCTGGTTGCTGGTTTAGCTGATCACAGTATGACACATTAAGATTTATTCTGAAACTCTAAAGGACACATGTGAGATTATCAGGGCCTTTCCCTAAGGAAAAAAAATAAATCTGCGAAGCAGAAAACAAGAACTAATTTCCTATCCATTTAATGAAACACTACCATCTCTTTAGGGATTTTCCTTTATGGAAAGTTTTGAAACAGATCTTTATAGAGATCTTTAAGGAGGACATATTAGTAAGTGATTCACAACCTATATGTGCAATGACAGTGAAAGCAATTGGGAAAGTAGAGACATCCAGTGCAGAGGTTAAGGGGTTGGGGGCAGGGATGTGAAACTGGGGAGATTAGGCCTCTCATCTAGGCCACAGATATTGATTAGTGTAGGTTGGGTCTTCAAGAAGAAACCAAGATTGACAGATGAACAATAGTCTTATGTCGGCGTGATGACTCCTTGTCATGTCTGTAATGTCAGGGGTTTTGAGGATGCTAGGAAAGTACGTACATTCACCAGAAATTCTCACCAATCCTTCTCTTTTTTTATCCTCCGTTGTTATTGGTGAATGTCTTCACTCAGGTGAACATCTTGCAGTAGAAATAAGACCCTACGCAGAAGTGCCTCACTTGTTTATTGATTAGTTGCCATTGTCAGTCAGCCAATTCTCTAAAAGATGTGCATTTGTGCACCAAAGGCTCATATTAGGGCATGTCTGGAGGGGTCTCTTTTCTTTTATGCTTCTTTTCAGTAACTGCGTCCCACTCATGTGTCTCTCACTTCAGTTTCAGTACACTTCAGTCAATAAAAGAATAATAATGAGTCTCAATGTTTTGTCGTTTTTTCTATGTCTTTGTGTTTTATAATATAAAACTTTTTCAGCTGTTTTTGTCTCTACTATGATGGTCAGCTAAGTCCAAAACAACGTAGGACCCCGTTGATTTTCATTATAAACCTTTTTCCTGAACGCGAAAGTCACGTTCGACGGAACGATGCTTTATTTCCGGTCTCTGAGTTTCTAGTCAAATTAAAGTATTTTCCAAACCTTTGATATAGCCTTAAATGTGTGAAAACGGTTTTCATCGCTTCACAGTGTCGCAGTGACGGTCTTTTTTTGCAGTAACTCATCTGTAATAGTTTAATGAGTGGGAAAATGACATGAAGCGACGTGAGGTAAGCTAAATTAAAAACAGACGCAGCTCCCGATGTGGGCGAAGTTCGCGGGATTTTGTCCACAAAATGATAAGCGCGCACATTATTTTAAAACAATATTTTATTATTTCACACAGTATTTTAACTTAAGCGCTGCGAGCCATGCTCGTTTTCTTTTGTTATCGTTTAGGCAAGGCGTACAGCGTCGGATACAGACAGATTTGCTGGTACGCAAAACACGTACTTTACAGGAATTCCTAAGGCTTATTTCTGCTACTGTGGCTGCCAACAACAGCACTGCTTATCCCTGTGCAAATTTTTATATTCAGTTCTATTGAAAAAGTTTCAGTTCAATTAATTCAGTCCATCTTTTTCACCCCGTTTTAACATGGATTTCAACGGAGACCGGAACACGAGAGCACACAAACGGAAGTTAGAATCCATCATCGGTTACTCAGGTGAATATAGGCAGAAAAACACTTTTCAAAATCTCTTATTTTGTGTTCCTCAGAAGAAAGAAAGTCATAAAGGAACGACACAAGGATAAATAATGGAGTGAGTGAACTTTCCCTTCCATTTACTCTAGATGTGAAGCACAATAGCATAAGGAATACAACAGAACTGAACAAAAGACAGATGCTTAGTTGTGTTTGTTTTGATATTTCATGTCATAGTCAGTCGCCCAGCATTGTGTCCTGCTTTTAAGTGTTGTCCTCTTTGGTTCTCCCCTATGTTTAGCCTTTAGACTCACAATGGCATAATATGATATTTTGAAATGCTTTAAAGACACTTGCATACATCAACAGCCTTATTATTTTGTCCACTCCAGCCTGTCACTCACAGCGGCACTCCAGCGTCTATTAGTCGGTGTGACTAGCTACTTGCAAGGGTGAGAAGGAACGTCAGCTAATGAGCAGTAGCCGAAGATAACGTAAAATAAACAAAAGCATAAAAGCTCATGTTTTCCTTATTCTGGCCGCTTTTCATCTCATTGAGCGTTGTGTACGCCGATGTTGACTGCGCCTACAGGCCTCGCTTGTCAAAATAGCATTACTGTGGTTTTAAAGCTCATTATTACACCCTCGTTTCGTGGGAAACCAATTTTGGCTTTTAACTGTGGGTTAAGGTGATATCCTTTTCACCAGTGGCTCGAAAAAGCGCTCTATAGGTCAAATGAGACGTAAAGCTCTGAAATGCGCACTTTGTCCCACGAGCCGAACCCAAAAAGTTCATTCGCATCCCTCTCTCCAAACCCCCGGCAAATATCACACCTCGGATGCATAAACATGCCTGAGCTCCACACATCAAGCCACGCAGGGGGCCTGGCCGGCTATAGAGCCGCACTGTGACACCAATCAGGAATGATGGCAGCCCCCTTTGTCATGCTAACAGGAATTGCCTCTTCTCTTATTCAAATGCTCTCCTTCTCTTTCTCCCTCCCTTCATCCCTCTCTCCTTTTCTCCCTCCTCACGGGCCATGTAAATCCATACTTAGGGAATTTGAAAAAGAGGGAGAGCGAACGAGAGAGGGAGTGAGAACTCCCTGTCCCCGGAACCGTTGATCGGTGGGCCTCTCTCCTGGGGGTCAGCGTGGCTCTCGCAGCACCGAGCTGTTTCCATGCCCAGCCGAGCGCATTTCATATTCAAATGCTCCAATCAGGCCTGTGACCCGCGGGGGGCTTTTTTACAGCCCGGGCCTTGGGTCAGCGGGTCAAGATGGTGATTTAATAGCCGGGGCGATGGGAGAAAAAAGGGAAAGGAGTGATTTAGTGACTGAATGAGTCATAAAAAAGCATTTTTCTTAAGTCGTCTTGTAAATGCGAGAAGCTCGCGTCGTTTTTTCTCTCTTCACCTGACCGAGGCACCTGTTTGCGCTGTTCAAACCGCTGAGGACGTGTCAGAGTGACAGTATGAAAATCAAAGGTTTAAGGTCCTTCTGTGGTGTGGTGTGTTATGGGGCAATCTTACCTGAGCATCTTGTTATTCATGTCTCGACAGGTGTGTTTGCCGCAAATTACATAGAGCTGGTATGTATGTGTAGGCTTGTTGTCATGTACTAATTATTTTGGAGACAACCTTTGCATGTGAATGCTGAATAAAATTTGATGTTGAGTTGTCTTTATGTAGTGTACATCTGACATGTGGTAGTTTGCCCTCTGGCGTACATCGTGGATACCTATAGAAGCTAATTATACAGCGATTATAGCACTTTTACACGGTATTGAAATACCGCAGAATGAATTTTGCTACACATAGAAACGTGTTTACACAAAAATACAAGTGAATGAATCAGAAACATAACAGAAGTTCATAATCAAGAAATCAGAAAGTATTTGTTTGGTGTTATTTTATTTTATATTATCATAATGATCTTAATTAATATAATATTATAAAAGACACTTTTATCCAAAGCGACTTACAAAAGAGGACAGTGGAAGCAATCAAAATCAACAAAATCACAATAACGTGTAAGTGCTATGACAAGTCTCAGTTAGCCAAATATATTAAACAAATATATTAAGCAAATTACAAAACAAATGTTCATAGTCAAGAAATCAGAAGGTATTTGGTATTTTATTATTATTAATTCAAATGTTTTTTCATTCAAAATGAATTAAAATATTAAATAGTTACATTTAATTATTGATTAATTACATTTTAAATGAAAAAATGTGCTGGTATTACTATTATTGTCTACAATTTGAACTTTATTATTTGTTTTATTATTTGTAATTATAATTTGAACTATTTTAGGTTTTTCCTTCCAAATTAAATACTGAAATAAATAAATAAATTACATGAATTAAAAACAAAATGAAAATGTTCATAAATGAGAAGTAATCAAAAGAAGGTATTTGGTTGTAGTATATATTAATAATTATATTTAATTATTATAATTATTTTTTAATTAATTCAAACTGTGTAATGTTTATTCTTTCAAAATTATTATTAAAATAATAAATTAGTGAAATTATGAAATAGTTTAATTCAATTTTCTTAAAGTTTGCTGGTATTGATATTTTTAATTTGGACTATTTAAAGATTTTCTTTCAAAAATAAAATATTTAAAAAATGTAATTAATGTCATTTTTGTATAATTAGATATTATACAAAAATGTTTATAATCAAGAAATCAGAAGGTTTTTGGCTGGTATAATTAATTTTTTTTATTATTAATATAAAAAATATAATATAATATAATATAATATAATATAATATAATATAATATATGAACAGTAAGATTTTTAATGTTTTTTAATTTCTGCTCACAAAGCCTGCATTTATTTGGTCCAAAGTACAGCAAAAATATTAAAATTTGGAAGTATTATTTACTATTTAAAATAACTGTTTTCTTTTTAAATATATTTTAAAATGTAATTTATTTCTGTGATTTCAAAGCTGAATTTTTTAAATCTTTTTTTTAATGAAAATGATTTGAGGTGTTTGTCCTTCAAAATGAATTTTAATGAGAGTATGTGCAAGTATTATTATTTTTAATTTGAACTATCTGCATTTTTTCCTCACTTCAAATTTAAAATAATAATTGTAAAAACAAGTAGTTCAAATAATTAAATGCTCCTGAAGTATGAGAATCCAGTACTACATGTTTAACAGGTGCTTCTCGGTTTTCCGTAATCTTCTCTAGACTGTCCTAAATACGCTCTAATATGCAAAGGGCTGATGGTGATGGGTGTTTAGACGTTTCTTGATTGGGAGTCATTAGTATTTAGCTTAAGTCCGTTGAGATGTAAAAGAGGCCTGTGTGTGAGAGCTGCGCTGCCCGCTGAAGCTCAGTAGCAGCCACCTCAGTGACTGACAGGTGGGTCAAAGTTGGGGATTTAAGGTGGCTCGGGGATTTGTGTGAGGCCCAATAGCCAGCCCCTTCTTTTACCCTGATGCAGTGAAGTTTTCAATGCATGATGATGTGTGTGAGAGGAAGGGAATTAAAGAGAGAGACTTTGCGTAAAGTTATGTGTGTGTGCGTGCATGGCTGAGTTTTAGCACAGCCTTCAATGAGCACAGCTGTGTCTAGAACTCCTGCAGGTCTGCTGACTAACACCATCCTGCCTGTCTCTCGCTTTCCCTGGTTTAACGAGACAGGCAGTTGCGTGACCAAGAGTATGGCTGATAATAAAGTGATAATTCCTGTTCTATCATCTTTTTAAAAAGATGTGCATCAAGACAAACTAATAACAAACTTCTCATGTCACCTTGCATGCTTTTTGAGGATGAAAGCATGCCTAATTTGTCTTGCCTCTACTAACAGATGAATTTGTGCCAAAATACAGAAGAGCTTGATTGGTTGCACAACCTTGACATCACCATCAAAAGATATGGCAAGTGTTTTCTAACTAAGCTGATAAACCTGTATTTTGCTATCTATGAGTATATGGTGCATTTTATTATTTGCAGTCTTGACCCACCAGTTGCACAACAGGTACAGGTTTGTCGCTGCCTATGTAAAATTGCTCTTAATAATTACTAGAAAGACGTTGTTAATAATCCTTTAGTACTCCACGAGCAGCATATTGAGGATTTAATGCAGTTTGACAGAGCTCAAGGGATTTGTGCTCTAGACCCTCAAAGGCTTCCCAAGTGTCATAACCCTTTGTGTAGAGTCTTTTAATGGAAAGGACTGCATTGTAAGGCAGGGGAATCACTGAACACTCAGGGGAGGAGAGGCTGATTTTCACTGACTCTAAGCTGAAAGCAACCATACAAATGTTCTTTTCTTAATCAAGGAACTGTATTTTACTATATATTTCCCTCTTCCTGAAATTATCACTACAGGTTTTGGTTTGGAAGTATTATTTTGTAATAGAAAAGTTTTTATTGATAAAGCACATATATAAACAACAGAATTTGCAAAATCTAAATTGTAAAGCATATATATACAGGACATAAAAAAATTAAAGACAGTACCACTTTATAATAAGGTATCAGTAAATGTTGACAACATTAATTAAGATTAATAAATGCTGTAGTGGCTGTAGTACTTTTGATTGTTAGTTCTGTCTAATGATTTCATTACATTAGAGATACATAATATAATTTAATTACGCTACCAGTCAAAAGTTTTTTTTTTTTTTAATGTTTTTTTAATGTCTCATCTCCTCACCAAGCCTGCGTTTATTTGATCCAAAATGCAGCAAAAGCAGCAATATTGTGAAATATTTGTACTATTTAAAATAACTGTTTTCTATTTGAATATATTTTAAAATGTAATTTTCAGCATCATTACTCCAGTCTTCAAAGTCACGTGATCCTTCAAAAATCATGCTAATATGCTAATTTCCTGTTCAACAAACATATTTTATTATTGTTATCATCAGTATACAAGGATGCTTTAAATTGATCAAAAAATATGATAAAACATTTATAATGTTACAAAAGATTTCTGTTTCAGATAAATGCTGTTTTTCTAAACTTTCTATTTATCAAAGAAACCTGAAAAAATTCTATTCAGCTGTTTTCAACATAATAATAAATGTTTTTTGAGCAGCAAATCAGAATATTGATTGATTTTTGAAGAATGGTGTGACTGGAGTAATGATGCTAAAAATTCAGCTTTGAAATCACAGGAATAAATAAAATGTTAAAATATATTCAAATTGAAAACACTTATTTGAAATAGTACAAATATTTCAAAATTTTACTGTTTTTGCTGTACTTTGGATGAAACAAATGCAGGCTTGGCAAGCAGAAGACTTCCTTAAAACACATTAAAAATCGTACTGTTCAAAAACTTTTGACTGGTAGTATATATATATATATAGTAAGATGTTTTTGAAAGAAGGCTCATAGGCTTATATAGTGAAATATTATTAGTCTTCAGTGTCACATGATCATTCAGAAATCATTTTAACATATTGATTTGCTGCTCAAGAAACATTTCTTATTATTTTCAATACTAAAACCTGTTGTGCTGCTTAATATGTTTGTGCATTTCCTTCAGGATTCTTTGCAGAGTAGCAAATTCGAAAGAATCACATTTGTTTGAAATATTCTTTAATGTCTTTACTGTCACTTTTGATCAATTTAATGTGTCTTTTTTTAATTAAGGAATTCATTTCTTTGACAAAATTTAGGTATTTACCTCAAACCTTTGAACAGAGGTGCATTTGTATATTATAAATACATTTAAACAGACTGAAAGGTACAGTTATAGCAATGGGTGTTTGATCTCTGCTTGTGTTTCATAATACTGTTATATTAATACTGTGTCCTGAAAAAAAAAATGCTTTAAGGTCAGACTGCAAACACTTTTCTTCTCAAAATGTTCCCATACCACTAGCTCAGTGTAATCCTATGATCTGTCAAATAGAACTTTTTTAGCTCTGTTACATGCTAGACCTCCCACGCAATAATACAGAGTTTTCTCATTGTGTGGTTTTCTCCAGAAAGCCCGTAAAGTCTGAGAAAATCGATCCAAACAAGCCTTAATTCTGTCATTAGGTGAGAGAGAGACGCTCTGTGATTGGCTGCCCGTCTGCTCCATATTCAGAGGTGCTGGATGAGGCAGAAGGCCTGCTGGGAAAATGGTGTTGTAATCAGGAGCCGGCTGTGCTGCCTGATCAGGTATGAAGTCAGCTTCCACCTTCCTCAAAATCCTTCCTCATCTTCCTCTCGTCTCACTCATGTGGAGCCTGTTCTCAGGTACTATTACACTATATGAGCGCGAGCTGTTGATAGCTGGAGAAATGAGGCTGGGAGAGAGCGCATGTGTGGGGTTTGGGGGAGTACGAGTTGTTAGTGCTAGTAAGTTGGGTGGGGGTACTTTTTTTGTTCCCACATTTGATTATTCAGGTTGGTTGAACTAAATTTCTGAACCCATAAAATTCGGATCCCCTTTGGGGGCTATTTACATATATTTCAATCCCCCCTCCTACAGTCTCCCCAGCTTCTGTCTTTTCCCTCCGAATGTGAAAAAAAGAGGGCAGAGCAACCAGGCCTGTCTGGTCTTTAAGATGTCACTGTGGTGTGAAATATAGGCGAACAAGCAGGGCTTTGAAACTCAAACTGAACCCCCACTCCAACCCCCCCCCACAAACACACACTCACACACACACATTTACCTTCTGTTTCTCCCTCGTACACATACTTGCTCACAGAGACAACAGACCACCCCTCTCCCTTCATGCCGTCTTAGTTGGTGAGCGCTGTGCCCACTGAGACAGATCCATCTCTGGGGTCGTGTGTGTGTTCGTGTGAGCACATGATGTGACACTGCGTTTGTGTGTTCAGTAGGCTGGTGGGGTCCAGGCACCAGACGCAGATGTTTGGGACGGGGCTGGCGAGGATGCACCTGTAGTCACTTCATCATGTGCCAAAGACTCTGGCATCACTTAAAGTGTTGGTCAAAACAGGTCAAAACATATTTTTTTTATTTTTCTGCTGTAATTATGACAAATCTGCTTGTTTTCAAGTTTTTTTTCATTAAAAGAAACTGAAAGTACCAGTATTTAAAAATATGTAACTCCATTAGTTACAAAAACAATAGTTAATAGTAAAAATGATTCTTTGAAGTTGTAAATAAAGCAAAGGTTATTGGCATGTTTTACAAAGAAATACTGTTTCAGTCTTTCTACTTCAAAATTTCACATTTCATTTAACATGTTACTTGTTTGTAATTATATGTAAAATTTACTATCAATTTATGAAGTAAATCCTATATCAACTTTTTTTTTTAGAGAATTGAGAGGAAAAAATAAATACGCTTGCAGTAGTGTTGTTTTAGGATCATTAAGACTATTAATGTTTTTATTAAAATGTTTATTTTCATTTTTTTTTTTTTTCATTTTAGTTAAAGTTTTAGTAATTTTGTTGCATTTTTTTTTTTTTTTTTAAATATTTCTATATGTGACCCTGGACCACAAAACCAGTCATAGGTATTGCACGGGTATATTTGTAGCAATAGCCAACAATTCAATGTATGGGTCAAAATTATCAGTTTTTCTTTTATGCCAAAAATCATTATGATATTGCGTTACGTTACATGTTATGGACAAAGCAGCAACAGAGAATGCGGACAGGAAGTAGAATGAATGATTATTTAGTGTGCATGATTTACTTAAAATGAGGGAATGAATTAGTAAATTGTGCGGATTATTAAATCGTGCATACTATTTTATAAACTGAGGGAACGAATTAGTAAATTGTTCGCACTCTTTTATAAACTGAGGGAATGAATTAGTAAATCGTTCGCACTCTTTACTAAACAGAGGGAACAAACTAGTAAATCATGCTTACTATTTAATAAACCAAGGGAACGAATTAGTAAATTGTTCGCACTATTTCATAAGCCGAGGGAATGAAGTAGTAAATCGTTCACACTATTTAATAAACCAAGGGAACAAATTAGTAAATCGTTTGCACTATTTAATAAACCGAGGGAACAAATTAGTAAATCGATTGCACTATTTAATAAACCGAGGGAACAAATTAGTAAATCGATGGCACTATTTAATAAATCAAGGGAACAAATTAGTAAATCATGTGTACTATTTAATAAAATGAGGGAACGAATTAGTAAATCGTGCGCACTATTTAATAAAACGAGGGAATGAATTAGTAAATTGTTCGCACTATTTCATAAACTGAGGGAATGATGTAGTAAATTGTTCACACTATTTAATAAACCAAGGGAACGAATTAGTAAATTGTTCGCACTATTTAATAAATCAAGGGAACAAATTAGTAAATCGTGTGCACTATTTAATAAACCAAGGGAACGAATTAGTAAATCATGCGTACTATTTAATAAAACGAGGGAACGAATTAGTAAATCATTCGCTCTTATTAATAAACCAAGGGAATGAATTAGTAATGGTGCTCATGATTTACTTTTTTCCCACTATTTCAACAATAATTTATTAATACCTTTTAAATACCTTTAAACTATCTTGAGACCCCCTTAAAAGTATGTTAAAGCCCCCTAGTGGGTCCCGGCCCCCTGGTTAAAAACCACTGGTCTACAGTTATATATTAAGTGTGTACACTAAATATGTACTATTTAGTATGAAGTAGACCCTCATTTGAGTGAAATGTGTTTGTTGTTGTTGGTAAAACCAGCATTTAAGGCGAAAGATGCTTCTTATGCATGTTTGGAATCCGTAGCTCACTGTTAATTTTACATAACACAAACACATGTCTCCTCGGATTGATTTGTCAAGGGGGCGTGAAATAGTTTAATTGTTTCAAATGAACACGCTCGCGCCCCCACATTGTGGATTAATTTTCTGACCGAAGTCTCCGAGGGCCAGGTCTTAAAATTCCGCACGGGCCCGGTGCCCGGCGGCCCGCTGGAGAGATAAAGAGAACACATATGTAGCCAGGCTCAGTCACGCTCCAGTTGAGCCATCGCAGCACAGAGAGTTACAGCCGGCATGATGGGAACACTTGTTTGTTTAGGGTTGTTTTTCTGCCGAGTGCCATGGTCTGGTCGGATGGCACTTGTTTTGTGCGCTCCATCTGTGTATGTGTGCGTTTGTGTTTGGTAAGTATCAGGAGGCTGGTGAGGGTGGTGGTGGTGGTGGTGGGGGGGGGCAGGGTGGCATTTAGTCAAACAGTGTTCCTGGCCCCCAGTATCACCCCCCCCAGCTTGGCCGTGTTCGCTCCCCAGTGCGCAGGCAGAATGCAGCGTCAGGAGCCCGAGCACTGAGCTCCCATTGTGTATGCTAAGCAAAGCGGAATGGCCGGGTGACAAAAGAGGGAGGAGTGGGGCTCAGGGCATACAAAGCCCGGGGGAGGGAAGGGATGGTGGGGGGAGAGAGGGGGCGTTCTGCTGCTGTGGGCTAAATAGACCCACTCAGCCCCCCAAACCCCATCCATAACCCCTGTCCCCACCTCCGAACAGTGTACACCCCTCTTTCCCGTCCCAAACCCTTTGGAGAAATGGGTGCCCACTATACGGGCAGAGCTGTTGAACAGTCAGATTTGGTAATGCAAGTAGTTTGAAATGCATCAAAAGTTTTTGAATGACTGAAATTTAAAGCAGTGTTGGTTTTATTTACAAATATTGCAACTTCATACACTACCAGTCAAAAGTTTTTGAACAGTAGGATTTTTAATGTTTTTTAAAGAAGTCTCTTCTGCTCACCAAGCCTGGATTTATTTGAACCAAAGTACAGCAAAAACAGTAAAATTTTGAAATATTTTTACTATTTATACTATTTTACTAGTTTTCTATTTAAATATATTTTAAAATGTCATTTATTCCTCTGATTTCAAAGCTGATTTTTTAAGCATCATTACAGTCAGTGATTTTCTGCTCAAAAAAACATTCATTATTATGATGTTGAAAACAGCTGCACAGAATTTGTTTTCAGGTTTCTTTGATGAATAGAACGTTCAGAAGAACAGCATTTATCTGAAATAGAAATCTTTTGTAACATTATGAATGTCTTTATCATCACTTTTGATTCATTTAAAGTATCCTTGGTAAATAAAAGTATTAATTTTTATAATCTGCATTTTAAAATATAATTTAATATTTAAAATTGTACTGTTTTGCTGTTTTTTGGATCAAATAAATGCAGGCTTGGTGAGCAGAAGAGACTTATTTAAAAAACATTAAAATTGTACTGTTCAAAAACTTTTGACTTGTAGTGTATATACCACTGTACAAAAGTTTGGGGTCATTAAAACTTTTTGGTAACACTTTACAATAAGATTTCATTTGTTAACATTAACTAACTGTATTATATTAGTTAACATGAGTAATATTTATATAGCATTTATTAATCTTAGATAATATTAAGTTCAAACTCACTAATGCATTATTAAAATTTAAAGTTGTATCCGTTAACATTAGTTAATGTACTGTAAACTAACATGAACATGAATATTTTTATTAACTAACATTAACAAAGATTAATAAATGATAAATGCTGTAAAAATATATTGTTCATTGTTAGTTACTAATGTTAAACTAATGTTAACAAATAAGTACTTACTGTAAAGCATTACTGACTTTTTTTTTTTTTTTGAAGAAGAAAATTAGATTAATTCCTAGCAAGGACACATAAATTGATCAGAATTGACAGTAAAAACGTATGACAAAAGATTTCTCTCCCAACAAATGCTTATAAATTTACAAAGAAATCCTTAATTTTTAGTTAATTTTTAGTTTTAATTCACAGTTTCCACACAAAAACAGCACAACTGTTTTGAACACTGATACCTGAGAAATGTTTGTAGCAAATGCAGTTTTACTTTGCCATGTACAACTTTTGATATTTTTTTTTTTACTAGCGGCTTCAGGACACTGTAGTTCATTTATGTAAGTGACGATAGCAAAATAAAGTATACTGTGACATATTATACCCAACAATTTTTCATACAGTGGACTACCACTAAAACTGATTTGGGACCAAATATTATTCATACACTTTGACCTGACTGTGTTTTGCTTAAGAGTTTTTTATTTAATTGTTAATGCGACATTTTTGCACCACATACTGAACAAAATTAGGCATTGTTTGGTAATTTGTTGACCTAAATTGGCATTATCTAATTGTGTACTTACATATAACAGCTGTATTTACTGTCTTAAAGTTCAAAGTATTTTTTTATTTTTATTTTTTATTTTTTGTTGCAAATGCAGTTTTACTTTGCCATGTACATACAGTCAAACCAAAAATTATTTAGACACCAGATATAATTTTTTGATATTTTTTACTAGTGGGTGCAGGACACTATAGCTCATTTATGTAAGTGAGGATAGCAGAATAAACTGTGACATATTATTAAAATTGATAAAAATTTGAGACCAAAAATTATTCAGACACTTCAACCTGACTGTGTTTTGCTTAAGTGTTTTTTCTTTAATTGCTAATGCGAGCTTTTTACACCACAGACTGAACCAAATTAGTAATTGGTTGACCTAAAATGGCATTATCTAATTGTGTACTTAAATTTAACAGCTGGCAGCTGTTCAACCCAATTCATTACATACCTTTCTATCAAAGTTAAATTTATCATGTTTTATTACCATTATTACCATTTTCTAAACTATAGCGAATAAACTGTGTGAGATAATGTGAGAAATGTTAAAGGTGTCTGAATAAATTTTAGTTTGACTGTATATGGTTTAATTGAGAATAACATCTGATTTGACTTGATAGTGTTTGGCTTGCAAAGTCTGAGACCCCAAGTCGCTATACCAGTTGGGTCGTCCGTTCTTGATGATGATGTTCAAGTTAACATCCGAATGGCCTGCAGTCACAGAGAGCTCTGATTCTGCCCTGTGGGCTGGAAGTTCACAAAGCCAGGGGCTGGTCTTTGATGAACGCTCTTCCTCGTTCTGCCCTTCCTCTGCCCTCTCAGATGCAAGGTAACCTCAGCACATCAAAGAGAGGCTCCATACAGAGTCCACTTGATGCTATTAACCCCCCAAACACACACTCACACCACCCGCCTCCCCTTACGCACACATACACCGGTCAGCGCATACACTTTACATTTGAAAAAAAGCTAAAAATGAATCACCCGTCCCATCTGTTTGGCTATCTACTGGTCTCCTTGCCCTCTGTTTGTCCCTTTGCTGTAGGAAGTGGCTCGCCGGGTGACTTTCCCCGTCTTTTGTGATGTGAAGTGAAAGGGGAGGTTTGAATTTGCTGCAGTAAGACCCTCAGGGTGACAATTCAGGTGCCCAATACGGCTTAAGACAGAGAAGAAGATGCCACCACCCAAAGGTGTGTATGTGCGCCGGGCCAGAGGTGAGCCTGAATGTCGCTCGTCAGCCTAACGTTCTCCCGGCAGGCCTGACCCGTGGAGTCATTATCCCTCCAGGTAAATCACCTCGCAATCAGTGTGTCTGAAGCCCCCCGCGCTCCAGATGATTCCCCTGCTGATTGGCCTAACTGGACTCCTGTCTGAGGAACGATTACCTTGCATTGTTTTCTTTATGGCACATAGATTGAGCTGTTGTTAGCATTCGCTTGCAGGGTGGAGGCAGCGTGTGTGAGGCCGGGATGCGAGGATGTGCTCCGAGGTCGCTCTCTCTGCGCTTGATAAGAGTAACAGGAAAAGCACAGGCGAGCTTTCATTCTAATGATTTTGAATGAGTCCTTGAAATGGCAAACTATGATTTCTTGAACAGCAAATTGTAGCCAAGTTGGTCGAGGTTAAGGCCAGATTCATCAACTCCGCAAGTGGAGAATGAAATGATCAAGAAATAGTTGGAACGTTGTTAGCGAGATTATTTGGCATTGACACTAGAAGAGGGCACTACTTTGACGTGACTTGCAAATTAGCTTTTAGAAGTTCCAGTGGTCAAGCCTTTTTGTATTGCCGTTTACCACTTTAGACCTAAACATGAGAAAATGTATTTTGAATGCCACTCATGAGCACATTTCTCCATTTTCTGTTTTATATTGGTAAACTGGATGAATTTTAATTCCAGTCTTCATGATAGACTGACAACAGTATCATTCATACACTATTTAGGTTATTTTATCTTGCAAAACACTGTTTTTTAGATATACTGTGCTGTTCTAGAAGTCAAGAAGTAGGGTTATAATAAAACACATATCAGTCCTCTCAAGGTCTTTCTTAAAAGAGTAGTTTACTTCCAGAACAAAAATTTACAGATAATTTACTCACCCCCTTGTCATTCAAGATGTTCATGTCTTTCTTTCTTCAGTCGATAAGAAATTATGTTTCTTGAGGAAAACATTTTAGGATTGTTTTTCTTCATGTAGTGGACTTCAATGGTGCCCCCAAGTTTGAACTTCCAAAATACAGTTTCAGTGCAGCTTCAAATGGCTCTAAACGATCCCAGCCGAGGAAGAAGGGCCTTATCTAGCAAAACGATCGGTCATTTTCAAAACAAATTGACAATTTATATACTTTTTAACCTCAAACGCTCGTCTTTTCTAGCTCTGCATGAGCTCTGTTTTTTCCAGTTCAATACAGTTAGGATGTGTCGAAACAACCATGAACATGCAAAGAACATTAAACGCCCTTTACAAAAAAAAGGTAAAACAGCGATGTAGGACGATTTTGAACTGTATTGACCCGGATAACACAGACTACACATGCACATCGCAGAGACGAGACAAGATGAGCATTTGAGGTTAAAAAGTAAACCAATTGTCAGTTTGTTTCGAATGTGACAGATCGTTTCGCTAGATAAGACCCTTCTTCCTCGGCTGGGCTCGTTTAGAACCATTTGAAGGTGCATTTAAACTGCATTTTGAAATTTCAAACTTGGGGACACCACTGACGTCCACTATATGGAGATAATTCCTGAAATGTTTTCCTTTAAGAAACATAATTTCTTTACGACTGAAAAAAAGAAAGAAATGAACATCTTGGATAACAAAGGGGTGAGTAAATTATTTGTAAATTTTTGTTCTGGAAGTGAACTAATCCTTTAAGAAACAGTGCCTCCCCTGAATTTTTAAGAAAACATGCTCAAAATACCTGCGTTGTAATAGACATATACATTGGTGGACTGTTAGGTTAGTGGCTAACAAGTTTAAATTTTTTCTTTTTCAACATCAGATTCTTAAAGGATTATTTTACTTCCGGAATGAAAATTTCCTGATAATTTGCTCACCCCCTTGTCATCCAAGATGTTTATGTCTTTCTTTCTTCAGTTGAAAAGAAAATTAAGGTTTTTGAAGAAAACATTCCAGGATTTCTCTCCATATAGTGGACTTCAATGGGGATTAATGGGTTGAAGGTCCAAATTGCAGTTTCAAAGGGCTCTACATGATCCCAGTTGAGGAATAAGGGTCTTATCTAGCAAAACGACTGGTCATTTTCCACAAAAAAAAAAAAAAAAGTAAAATTGATATACTTTTTAACCACAAATGTTCATCTTGCACTAGCTCGACTTCACGCATTAAGTAGTCACGTTGGAAAGGTCACGTGTGACGTAGGTGGAAATATTGGAAATAACATGCTAAGAAAGTCAAACGCCCTTTACAAAAAACAGTGAAACCAGATAATTTTGAAGTTGGAGGAAAAAATGAGATGGAGTTTTTTGCCCTACCTTTTTGAACCGAAGTACTCAGACAAAGAACTAACCGTGCATGACCTTTCCAACGTAATGTGTGAAGTCGCGGATGCGCATCACAAAGCTAGTGCAAGATAAGTATTTGTGGTTTAAAAAGTATATAAAGTTTTATTTTTAAAAAAAATGACAGACTGTTTCACTTGATAAGACCTTTATACCTCGCCTGGGATCATATAGAGCCCTTTGAAGCGGCATTGAAACTGCAATTCGGACCCAATTCAACCCATTGGCTTCTATTAAAGTCCCCTATATGGAGAAAAGTCCTGGAATGTTCTCCTCAAAAACCTTAATTTCTTTTTGAATAAAGGAAGAAAGACATGAACATCTTGGATGACATTTGGGTGAGTAAATTTTTATTCTGAAAGTGAACTAATGCTTTAACGTATGCACAAAAAACAAAGACGTTTTGCAATTCATGATCACTTTTCACCCAGATTTAAAAGCGTTTTCACTATTGGTTTCAGACACGTGAACCCTATATACAGTAATATATATGTATATGTATGTTTCAAAACAGCCTTCTGTGACGTTTTATATTCAGTCAACCTAGTCTTGTAATTCTGCTGAAATGTAATTATCTGCATATTTCTGCAAGTATATACGCCACAGGACAGGGTGTTACCACAAAAGGAACAAACGGCGAAGAACTGCTTCAAAGAAATAGGGTCCGTACATTATTATAAGGATTATGCATACACTGTGAATCTTTGTAACGCTTTCGTCTTTCATCTTTCATATGCTCATGAAAGTGGGTGGAAAGATCTCTCTCTTTCTGTGTGTGTGTTTGTATGTTTGGGCCGGGGGGCCGGGGGCATTAGGCTAGCTGTGTGAGGGAGTGTGTGTTTAAGGGGGGGCAGAAACCTGAGGCCACTGTGAAGCTGTGGAGACAAAAGGAGATCCACGTGAGACTCAGGCACATGCAGGCTTGGCTTACCTGCTCACCTGCTCTACCTCCTCCATGAACTTTTGGCCCTGAGTGCACAACCTGCAGCCTCTTGCCACTGCAGGCCACACCCTGTCTCCCTCGCTTCCTCTCGCCCCCTCCGTTTCTCCTCTCCCGTCTCTCTCTTCTGACCCCTCTATTCTCCTTCTCCATTCACCCCTTCATTTCCCAGCCACTTCTCTTTCCCTCAGCTTCGCTCTCACCGTCCTCTCTGTTGCGTGTTTCTTTGTTGGTCCGTCCCTCTGTCCACTTCCCTCACAATTCTTCCTCCTCAGAGTCAGTGAACCTCACACTCTCTCTCTTTCGTAATCCTCAGTTCCCCAGCGCACCGCCGTCCTTAACTGTTGCGTTCATCCCACACTGGACAAACCTGACTTTCAGGTCTTGTTCATAGGCAATATCAACTGTAAATGCGCTGGAGTGAGAGAGAGAGAGAGAGAGATGAAGAGGTCGTGTTGGGTTTGGGCTCCTGGGTGGGGCTAAAATGCCACACAGCTGAGCAAACCTGGGCCACCACAACAACATCTTGTGTTTTCTTTTCTAATCCACACTTTCTCTCGCCTGTCTGTTTGAGGAAGGAGTAGGAGGAGGAATGTACCAGACCCATTATTGGGAAATAATAGACCCTGAATGCTGATGGTTTTTTGTCTTTTTTAGTCTTCACCTAGAATACATGAAGCAGGACAAACACAGAGCTTCTGCATCTGGTTCACATGAAAGGCCCGTGTACGGCTGATGTAAACACGCCATTAATGTAAGGCCAGGTTGACATCATGCTGCTTTGAAGTATTGTATGGTTAGTTGGGAAGTTAAGGAAGTTTAGGATCACCATCTATTCACAAGAGGATTATTGCTTTTTTAGTTTGATACCTTTCTTTTATCTTTCTTTCTTAAAGAGAGCAAAGGATTTTGAAAATATCAAAGCAAAAATATCAACACAAATATCTATCTATCTATCTATCTATCTATCTATCTATCTATCTATCTATCTATCTATCTATCTATCTATCTATATCTTTCTGTCTGTCCATCCATCCATCCATATTTTTTCTATCTATCTATCTATCTATCTATCTATCTATCTATCTATCTATCTCTGTCTGTCTGTCTGTCTGTCTGTCTGTCTGTCTATCTATCGTTCGTCTATCTGTCTATGTATCTATCTGTCTATGTATCTATCTATCAATCTATCTATCTTCTGTCTGTCTATCTATCTTCCTTCTGTCTGTCTGTCTATCTGTCTATCCATCTATTGTTCGTCTGTCTGTCTATGTATCTGTCTGTCTGTCTATCTATCTATCTATCTATCTATCTATCTGTCTATCTGTCTATCTATCTATCTTCTGTCTGTCTGCCTGTCTATCTATCTATCTATCTATCTATCTATCTATCTATCTATCTATCTATCTATCTATCTATCTATCTATCTATCGTTTGTCTGTCTGTCTGTCTATCTACCTATCTATCTATCTATCTGTCTGTCTATCTATCTCTCTATCTATCTATCTGTCTTCTGTCTGTCTGTCTATCTATCTATCTGTCTATTTATCTATCTATCTATCTATCTATCTATCTATCTATCTATCTATCGTTCATCCGTCTGTCTATCTATCTATCTATCTATGTATCTGTCTGTCTGTCTGTCTATCTATCTATCTATCTTCTGTCTGTCTATCTATCTGTCTTCTGTCTGTCTATCTATTTATCTTCTGTCTGTCTATCTATCTATCTGTCTTCTGTCTGTCTGTCTGTCTGTCTATCTATCTATCTATCTATATATCTATCTTCTGTCTATCTATCTATCTATCTATCTATCTATCTATCTATCTATCTATCTATCTATCTGTCTTCTGTCTGTCTGTCTATCTATCTATCTATCTATATATCTATCTTCTGTCTATCTATCTATCTATCTATCTATCTATCTATCTATCTATCTATCTATCTATCTATTTGTCTTCTGTCTGTCTGTCTATCTATCTATCTATCTATCTATCTATTGTCTGTCTGTCTATCTGTCATCAGCCAAAAATAGGAACAAGCTTTGAGTCACAAGATACAAGCTAAATGGCATAGAAAGAGTTAAACTGGATTTAGTCAGCACGGTTAGTTTTGATTCCTTCTTCTTTTTTTTTTTTCTTTTTTTTTCACAGTTCATTCATGGTATACATTACTTCATTCAACAAAATAAACAGTGCAAACAGAATGGTTTCCACAGAATGTAGCCTGTGAATCTGCAGTTTTGTGTTTGGACGCTCAAAGGCCAACTCTCTGCTTGGGTGTGGGTCATTTCCTGATCTTTCTGCAGGTGGAGGCCTGACAGACGTGCCAGTCCTGCTGCCAATTGTCCTCCGCCTCAGCCCGCAGACATGGCTTAATACTCAAAAACACACACACACTTCTGCAGAATTACACATGCATACTTATTTCTTTAAACCCGCTCAATCACGCACCCGTGCCACAAACACAAATACTCACCCAACTACACAGGCTACTGAAAGCATGTGTGATTGCCAGCCTGTCAGTCACATCATGTGTCAACTACCTCCCATGATTCCCAGGCTGTCACACATGATCTCACACAGACCTGTTTGTGCATTAAAGACATCAGAAAAGAATGCAGATACACAAACGTAATACGTAGTGTTAGGTAACTATTTTTAAACTCCTACTCTCGCTGTCTCTCTTACGCGTGCACACACCCTGTTACATAAAACACCTTACTCAGCCCCCTTTCCCCCACCCCGGACATGTATGAAGGTGAATGACAGCTTGCATGTTCCTATCAGAATCCTGATTTTAGAAATCACTCTATCAACACATTTCACCCTCCGCCCTCATACGTCACAGCACGTACTGAGCAGTGCGTGAGGAGAGCCTGTGTTGTAATTGCATGTTACATACCTGTTCAGGGTGTTCTCAGAGAGAGAGTGTAAAGGAAAAGCTATGCTAACAGTGCTGAGTGTTATTCCTCTTGCTTTATTGAGAGTGACTTTCCATCTCATGTTTACTATAATAATATGGGGAACACTTTACAATAAGGATCATTAGTTAACATTAGTTAACATGAACTAACAATGAACAATACTTCTGCAGCATTTGTTAATCTTAGTTAATGTTATTTTCAGCATTTACTAATGCATTATTAAAATCACAAATTGTGTTTGTTAACATTAGTTAAAGTGTACAGTAAAATGTACAGATAATGTACTCACCCCCTTGTCATCCAAGATGTTCATGTCTTTCTTTCTTCAGTCGTAAAGAAATTATGTTTTTTGAGGAAAACATTTCAGCATTTCTCTCCATATACTGGACTTCAATGGTGCCCCTGATTTTGAACATCCAAAATGCAGTTTAAATGCAGCTTCAAGGGGCTATAAATGATCCCAGCTGAGGAATAAGGGTCTTATCTAGCGAAACGATCGGTTATTTTCTAAAAAAAATGGCAATTTATATACCTTTTTAAACTCAAACGCTCGTCTTGTCTTGTTTGCCTGAACTCTGTTTTTCTGGTTTATGACAGTTAGGGTATGTCGAAAAACTCCCATCTCATTTTCTCTATCGCTGTTTTACCTTTTTTTTGTAAAGGGTCTTTGATCATCTTTGCATGTTCACTTTGTAAACACTGGGTCGGTACTTCTGCAGCGATGTAGGATGATTTTAATGTTGGAGGAGAAAATGAGATGGGAGTTTTTTGACATTCCCTATTGTATCACCATTGTATTGTTCATTGTTAGCTCATGTTAGTTAACACATTAACTAATGATGTTTTTAATGTTTTTAAATTAAAGGAGAAGTCCACTTCCAGAACAAAAATTTACAGGTAATGTACTCACCCCCTTGTCATCCAAGATGTTCATGTCTTTTTTTTTTCAGTCGTAAAAAAATTATGTTTCAGGATTTTTCTCAGTATAATGGACTTCTATGGTGCCCCGAGTTTGAACTTCCAAAATGCAGTTTAAATGCGGCTTCAAAGGATCCCAAATGCGGTTGTAAATGATCCCAGCCAGGGAAAAAGGGTCTTATCTAGCGAAACGATCGGTTATTTTCATAAAAATAATACAATTTATATACTTTTTAATGTCAAACACTCATCTTGTCTTACTCTGTCTGAACTCAAAATCGCCCTATATCACTGTTTTACCTTTTTTGTTAAGGGTGTTTGATCTTCTTTGCATGTTCACTTTGCAAAGACTGGGTCAGTACTTCTGCAGCGATGTAGGATGATTTTGAAATGATTTTTGGGGTTGAGGGAGAAAATACGATTGGAGTTTTTCGACATACCCTAACTGCCTTGAACCATCATACACAGAGTTCAGGCAGAGCAAGACAAAACGAGCATTTGAGATTAAAAAGTATTTAAATTGTATTTAATGAAAATAACAGATCATTTCGCTAGATAAGACCCTTCTTCCTCAACTGGGATCGTTTAAAACCGCATTTGGGATCGTTTGAAGCCGCATTTAAACTGCATTTTGGAAGTTCAAACTCGAGGCACCATAGCAGTCCATTATATGGTGAAAAATCCTGAAATGTTTTCCTCAAAAAACAATTTCTTTACGACTGAAAAAAGAAAGACATCAACATCTTGGATGACAAGGGGGTGATTACATTACCTGTAAATTTTTGTTCTGGAAGTGAACTTCTCCTTTAAGTCTCTTATGCTCAATAATCAAAAATGGAGTAGGGGAGGCCAGGGATGAAAGTGATACTTTTTGTTTCATCAGTAACTCAGTGGTTGTTTGTGCTAGATCTTTCAAACTTTGATATATGGTAGCCACATTTGTCTACTACAAATAAAACTCACTTGGACATGTACTGCATAATCACAGATTATGTGAGTTAATGTCAAATACAAAGAGTTCTGTTGTTACAACCTACTCCACTACTGGGGTGAGTTGTAACACAGGCTGGGGATAGATGTAACAGTGTGAAGTAATTTGCTAAAATAAGACCCACACTTCCAATTTATGCAAAAACTTAATTGAAGAACGAAAAATAATCAATTTTTTTGAATGAAGTGAACCATTTAAAGTGGCAAAAACATTATACTGTATTCATTTTAGGACTTTAAATTTAGCACAAAAACAATTGCTGTGTGTGTGTGCAGTTTTCAGTCACTAGCTGTGTTGCCATCTACCTATTTTTATGTGAATTTTTGAAATATCACAAAAAAAATGCTGGATGGAAATGTCAAGATGCATATAAATTTGAAACATGTGCACAAAAAACATATGTGCTCATTTGAAGTGGATAGTGTTTTTATCCAATAAGAAGATGTGCATAAACTATGATGGAAACACATTTTACATGAATCCCTTGATGTGCAACAAAAACCTCATATGACTTTGCCTCAATAGAGGATGTGATTGGATAACTGGACTCATTGGAATCATCATAAGGAGTTGGTTGTAACATTTTTAATGAACTGTTACAGCTATCCCCACCCCAAACAGCCATGACATAGCAAACTGTTTTAGCATGTGGATTTTAAGTTAGCATGAATGCAAAGTATCAAATTAAACTAGAGAAACAGCTACTTTAGGTTATGTAAGTCAAATAATTTTATCTAAAACACAATGATTGCTATATAGGCAAAAAAAAAAAAAAAAATCTTAATGAAAAAAATTACTTTCTTTCCTGAAAATAATTTTTTCTGTCATAAAATCTACAATGTTACTTACATTTATATGCCACTCCCTGGTCTCCCCTAATGTTTTTATTTATTTATTTATGTATTTATTTATTTTAGAATGTACTATTACGATTTAAAAGATTTTCTATTTAAATATATTTTAAAATGTTAATTTATTTCTATTTTAAATAATGCTGTTTTTTTTTTTTTAACTTTCTATTCATTAAAGAATACCAAAGAAAATGTATCACACTTGCCACTTAAATATTAAGCAGCAAATTTTTTTTGATTAAGAATAAGTACCATTATTACAAACTGAGCACCATTGATAATATTTGAGCAGCAAATCAGCATACTAGAATGATATCTGACGGATCATGTGAAACTGAAGACGGAAGATATTTAAAAAAAAAAATTAAAATTAAATAAAAAGCAGTTAGTTTATATTTAATTTTGATTGGATAAATGCAGCCATGTTTCAAAAACATTAATATATTTTTATTTGTATATATATTTTTATTTAATATTATTTGTAAGAATTAAACAGAGATATACTGTAATAATAAAAATATTGCACTGTAAAATAAGAAATTGTATTTAGTAATAATAATAATTTTACAGAACAGTGAAAACATCAATGCTAATATATTTGCCCATACATATTGAAACCTCATGTGGTCCACCTTCAGCCACAACACATGTATGCTCATTTTTCTAGCAATTATTTGTGATTGAAGATGTTGTGATTCTTCATCACACAAATTTTAGTAAAATGGCCCAGTATGCGGTGTACACCCAAAGTGAGTCAGGTAAATTTGTTTGCATTTGCTTCAAAACTAATTTCTGGATAAAACTGCACGTACGTGCATGCAGTCCTGCATGTTTGTTTTGGTGTGCATAGCTGCGGTACGAACAAAGTTATGTCTATAAGCAATAAGATTTGATTCCATGGGTGGGTAAGAGTGCGTGTATCTGTATTTTTGCCTGAGCATGCATCTGTGCGTGTGAGCGTGCATGTGTGTGTTGTGTTTGAGTGTGTATGCATTTTGTGGCCTCTGGGTCTTCCTGTGAGTCATTCTCATGAGGTAAACCCCAGTAAAGCTGTCCTAGTCCTCTCTAATTCCTCATTAGCTCACGGCAGGCTGTCTCAGGGGGATTTGCGCTGCCTGTGTGACTGTGTGTCCGGGTGTGAGTTAGTTTGAGCCCATGCGGTCTAAACGTGGAGAACCACAGGGCCTCTCTGTGGGAGACTGCTGTGAGCCAGGTGTGTGTCCGCTGGCAGGTGCTCGTGCGAGGGGGAGGAAGTGCTTAAACGAGCCCATTGGGTGGGTCGGCACAGCGGCGCGTTAACTAGATCACAGTTTGGGATGTTCTCCTCGGCTTAGAGACTGTCAGCGTATAATAGCCTGTTTAAACACTTCTCTGGGACGTTCTTATGCCGTTAACCCTCACAAAAAAGCACTGTGGTACAGTCATGGTATTAGGTGGTCATAGCCTTGTACTGAATGATAGAAGAACTTCTTTGGCTTGTAAAGAACACTTGAAACAAAGAAGTAATAATTTGCAATATATGAATGTAGTATCTTTCCAAAAGTATGCTTTTTAAATAAAAATATAAGTGTTTTACAGATCTTATACCACCATGATGGCACAGTTACTGGTCCACCTCTATATTTAAAAACAGGTGAGCCAGACTTGTATATTCAGTGTTCATTTGATATTATTCTGTTTGTCTGGCGTGTAAAGGGTTTCTGTTCCTGTTTGCTTTTGTCAGGGACACTAAGCCCCCCTCTTACCGGGATCATCTGTCTGCCTGGTGGACGAGCTGCGTCCTGCCCACTGCACCCGATTCACAGAGAAATGTACTCAAATCTTACAGGTACTTAATTTTTGAATGTGAAATTAATCTTCCAACCCGAGGGCCTTCAGAAAAAGACCCTCTAGTATATATTGTATAACATGTTAATTTTAAGCCTGCCTGTAATGCTGTGTGTACAGTAATATATTTATGTATGCATGTATTTATTGTGATGCTCACATTGAAAAAAAAAGGTAAATATGGACAAATCCAGCGACGGGGTTATTTTGACCCAGCGGTTGGGTTAAAGGATTAACCTAAGCTTCTGGGTAGTTTTATTTAATTCAACTATTGTTTAAAAGTGACTATATGGCTGGTTTAAAATGAACCGAAAATAGGTTGGAAATTAAAAACCAGACACATAATTACTAGAGGCATCAGCAGTAATCAAAAGGTGAACATTTATTAAATGTTTATTATTTAATTATAAAAAATCTCTTTTGTAAGTTGCTTTGGATAAAAGTGTCTGCTAAATGTAAAATATAATTTATTCAACTTATTGAACATATTAATAAATGTTATTTTCCAGCAAGATTTATTTATTTTAAGCAAGATATATAGACATTTTTTAGCAGTTGTTGAGTTAAATAAAACTACCCAGAAGGCTGGGTTAAACATTTAACCCAACTGCTGGGTCAAAACAACCCAGTCACTGGGTTGTCCATATTTTACCCAGCGCTGGGTTGTTTTTAACTCAGCATTTTTTTTTAGTGTTGTTACAGTATTTATTAATCTAATCTGTTAATAAATCAACCATTCATTGTTGTTTCATGCCAGCTCCATTAAATAATATTAACTTCATTTGATTTTAATAAAGTATTACTAAATGTTGAAATTAACATCAATTTCACTGTTACACTCTAACAAATGCTGTGTTAAATACAACCCAGTGCTGGGTAAAATACAGACGAACCCAGCAATTGGGTTGTTTTGGGTTGTTTGTTGTTTAACTCAGCTGTTGTTTAAAAATGACTATATGGCTGGCTTAAAATGAAGCCAAAACAGGTTGTGAATTAAAAAGCAGGCACATAATTACTAGAGGTTTCAGCAATAATTAAAAGCTCTTTAAAAAATGTTTGTTATTTAACTAGAATTTATTCAACAAATGGTCATTTATTGAACATATTAATAAATGTTAATTTCCATTTTAAGCAAGAAATATACACTCTAAAAAATGTTGGGTTAAAAAGAACCCAACTTGTTTTTTTTTGGCAACCCAGCATTGGGTAAATATTGGACAGAACACATGCTGGGTTATTTTGACTCAGCTGGTTGGGTTAAATGTTTTTACCAAACATGCTGGGTTATTTTATTTAAGGCAAGTATTGTTTAAAAATTATTATATTGCTGGCTTAAAATGGACTGGAATTTATTAAAAAAAACCAAAAAAACAGAATTACTAGAGGCAATAGGGAAGGGCTGCTGTTCAGCGGGGTAACTGTGAACTTCAGACCAGGGCCTTGCGTTTCACTAACAGTACTGAGATTAGAGAACATATTTTAATATCGAACTAAATTAAAGTCAGTACAATAACGAATAAAATCCATTTATTTTATGCAAGGCAAAAAGCGTTTATATCCTGCGAAAAAAAAACGCTGCTGGCGCAGCTGACTGACATCTCGTCCTTATGTCGTGTTGCATAAAATAATACAATTTACAACATAGTAAAGACTTTATAAATGAAATAAAATGTATACAAACCTGGGAGCGCTGAGAACCGCTCTCTCCTGCATTAGAGGATTCAAAAAGCCTGCGCTCTGACTGTAACTCAGCAGCTGGGTTGTTTCATCAGAGACAGGCTCAACCCAGTGGTTGGGTATAAAAGAAAAGAACTCTGCGTTAAATGACCCAGCAGCTGAGTTCCAGAAAATCTACCTGGGTAAAAAATATTAGATAAAATGACCCAACAAGTTGAACCCCAGCATTTGGGTTAACAACATAATCCAGCATTTTTTTAGACTGTAGTCATTGTTAAGCAATAGTTGAATAAAACTACCCAGAAGGCTGGGTGAAACATTTAATCCAACAACTGGGTCAAAACAACCCAATCATTGGGTTTGTCCATATTTTACCCAGCACTGGGTTGTTTTTAACCCAGCATTTTTTTTTGTAGTAATATAATTATGTATGTATTTATTGTAAGGCTTGCATTTAAAAAAATATTGGGTAACACTTTAGTCCAATTAGTTAACATTAGTTGATGCATTAACTAACATAAACAACGAGCAATGCATTTCACTCTAAAAATGCTGGGTGAAATACAGACAAACCCAGTGACTGGGTTGTTTTGACCCAGCATTTGGGTTAAATGTTTAACCCAGTCTTCTGGGTAGTTTTATTTAACCCAACTATTGCTTAAAATTACTATATTTTGTGCTTAAAACAAACCCAAAATAGGTTGGAAATTAAAAATCAGACACATAATTACTAGAGGCAAATCAAATCAAAGGTGAATATTTATTAATAAGCAATTCAAAAAATGTTCATTATTTAATTGTAATTCAACTTATTCATAAATGTTTGTTTATTGAACATATTAATGAATGTTTATTTCCAGCTTATTTTGGGGTCATTTTTAAGCAATATTTGAGTTTAACCCAACCACTGGAGTTTGAGTTGTTTTTACCCAGAATTTTTTATTTATTAATCAAATCTGTTAACATTAATTAATAAATACAACTGTTCATTGTTAGTTTATGTCAGGTCCATTAACAGATAGGCTACTACATTTTATTTTAATAAAGTGTTACTAAATGTTGAAATTAACATCAATCGCACTGTTAGATTTCATTGTTAACAAGTGAAACCTTATTGTAAATTTTTCAAAAAAATTGAAATAATCATAGAGTCATATATTTGTACATTTAAATTTTACCTGAGGTGCTAAACCTCAGCATTGGTTGTTAATTAGCTTAATATTGTGTTTTTGTTTAACACATATTTCACAAAAAAAAAAAAAAAAATTATCAAATAATAATTGGTATCACTAAAGGTCACTGACTCCCTGCTGAAAATCCAAACTAATTTTTCATATGCAAATGATTAACATTACAATATAGTTGAACCCCCGGTTTCACAAATAAGCATGCTTTAGCTGTCTCAAATGAAAATAACTTGCACTGACATATCTTAAAATATTTCAGTGCCATTGTTTTGTCTCAAGATGCACAGCAGTAATGTTTATTTTTAAGGCATTTTAATAAAAGCTACTTAAATATCCTAATTTAACTAACGCCTAGTCCTGCTTAAGCTAAGCTTTGTCTGTGAAACTGGGCCTTGGTGTTTTTGTTTACAACTATGAGTTTGAATCATCAGGCAAGATGATCCTCTGTATCAGTTCTGCTCTCTTTAGCGCCAACCAGTGGCGGTGAGTAAAAATACATCACTGGAGAGATTTGAGCTGAGCTGCCGACAGCAGGAGCTGTTAAAATGCGTTTCTGTTTGCGTTTTTATACTTGGTACCTTCCTCTGAAAAAATCCGAGAAAATAGTTATTATAATTGATATGTTTCATTTTTTTAATGGGTTTGATATTTACATGACACATTCGTACTCAAGCAGTAATGCCTGGACACTCCTGTAATATTAGGGAAGTGCATTTACTGTAACAGAAGACTCATTCTTCCCTTAGTGGACTCAGTCAGTCCACATGAAGTGCTCATATAAGTGTGTGTCTGTAAGGTGTGATTTTTTTAAAACCATCTTTTCAGCCGTATTCTGTCTTTTTCTCAGTCTGTATTGTCAGACATCTGCGTGTTTGCTGATAATTGAGTAATTACCTGTATAAGATAGCACTCCTGCCGGGAAACACTGCTAATCTCACCGGCTGGCCTTCCCCGCAGAACAGCGTTTAGCTCAGTTAGAGGCTAAATGCTCAGTTTAGCTGCACAATTTAGTGTGTGCATGTGTGTTTGAATGATCGCTCTCATTTCTGCCTGCATCAAATGAAGGTAGACACAGGGAACAGTGTTTTGAACAATTTCCTTTTCTTAAAGGCTGTTTTGCGCGATGGCTTACAGATGATAAGATGATAATGGTGACAATTTAGGGAATCTTTTTTTTACAGTGCTTTTCTCTGGAAGAGGCTAGGAATGTCAGCAAAGTGGTTGTAAAGTCCAAGTAAATGCAGTAAACTCTCCTAGTGAAAACAGTTTCACTTTCCTAGTGAAAAGCTTATTGTATTCAAATGATTTATAGCTGATGATAAAGTTTATGTTCTTTTAGATGTTTTTGACAGTCACATAAACTGTAACTTGTAAATAACTGCAGTCTTTAGAAATGACAATGGCACAAAAATTATTTTCTTAATTGGCATTATTGTCTTGTTTTGGAGAAAAACAAATATGTCAACATCCTTTAAACAAGATCAGCTAATTCAGAATTTATCTTTATTAAAGATTTATTTAAGTTGTCAAATATTGCTAACTTACTTCAATTGGCAATTTTTTGCAAATTTACTAAACTGTCATAGAATTATGTTCAATAAAAATAAATAATAATAAATCAAGATTTACCATCACATTTTTCCCTCCATTTTTTTCCGATTGGCAATTTGTTGCAAATTTACAAAATTTTGAGAGATTTATTTATAATATAATAAATAAACAATAATATTGTTGGATTGTTTTGGAGAAAAATAAATATGTGAACATCCCTAAAACAAATTCATTGAATTATCTTTATTAAACATTTATTTAAATGGTTAAATATTGTTTACCTACTCCAACTGGCAATTTGTTGCAAATTTACTAATTTTTTTTTATAGATTTATGTATAATATAATAATTAAATAATAATAAATCAAGATTTACCATCACATGAATAAATTCCATTTTTCCCTAATTTTATTTTATTTATTTATTTATTTATTTTTCCCCGATTGCCAATTTGGTGCAAATTTACTACATTTGATATATTTATTTATAATATATTAAATAAATAAATAATAACAAAACGAGATTTACCATCACAGGAATAAATTCCGTTTCCCTTCCCATTTTTTCCAATTTGTTGCAAATTTACTAAATTTTGATAGATCTATGTATAATATGTATGTGAACATTCTTAAAACATGATTAGTTAATTCAGAATTTATCTTTATTAAAGATTTATTTAAATTGTTAAATATTGTTTACGTACTGCAATTGGCAATTTGTTGCAAATTTACTACATTTTGATAGATTTATCTATAATGTAATTAATAAATAATATTAAATCGATCACAGGAATAAATTCCATTTCCCCCCCATTTTATCCAGTTGGCAATCTGTTGCAAATTTACTAAATTTTGATGGATTTATGTATAATATAATAAATAAGAAAATTGTTGTCTTGTTTTTGAGAGAAAAAAAAAGTGAATATCCTTAAAACATGATTACTTCAGAATTTATCTTTATTAAAGGTTTATTTAAATTGTGAAATATTGTTTACTTACTGCAACTGGCAATTTGTTGAAAAATTAACTACATTTTGCAAAATTTATCATATAATAAATAAATAATAAATCGAGATACCATCACAGGAATAAATTACATTTTTCCCCATTTTTTTTCAGTTATTTTTCCAATTAAAGTTTTTTTTTAATTGTGAAATATTGTTTACTTACTCCAACTGGCAATTTGCTTCGATAGATTTATTTATAATATAATATAATAAATAATAATAAATCGAGATTTACCATCACAGAAATAAATAAAAAAATTTTCCCACTTGAAAAATATATTGAAATAGAAATTAGTTCTTTTAAACTGTAATACAATAATACAGTATTGCTGTTTCATTATTATGCTATTATACTATATTTTACTCTGTGTGTGTGTGTGTGTATATATATATCCTCACCATTTTTTGTCTTGTTTTAATCACCAAAATGTATCAAAATGTAGTGAGGTAATATAAATACAAACACAGTTTTGCTTCCCAGGTAAATGTATACTGTTTTAAGGATGATTAGATTTTTTATTTTTATTTTTTTGGTGAAAAATAAGACAAAAATACTGTTTAAGAAAGGTTTTTTAATCTTTTTGCAAATCCCTATGGGATTCTCTTTTTTTTCAGGGGGCCTCTTTTTTTTAACACACAAAAGGTTTTATAAAGCGTATACTTCCTTTTCACATTTCCTATGTTAATTATACTTTTTTTATACCTTTTTTCCTTTGTTTTATAAAACGTTTGTCCCCATAAGGACTGCAAAACTTCCACACACAAATCTATGGAATCCTCTGGTATTTGTTAATCTTTTTTTTTTTTTTCTCATGTCCAATTCCCTGCAGGTCCTGAAACGGGACTGAAACCAGAAAAGACCTGAATATTCAGTTACGGATGCGTTTTCATGCAATTGTCCAAAAGGGGGGCAAGAAGCTGTAAATGATACACCATGAGGAGATCATATTAATATAACACACACACACAAACAAACACACACACACAGACACACTCAAAATAATCTCCTAGTACTTCCGTTGCATTCCCACAAGAGTCACACCCAGTCAGAAAGGTAACGTGAGAGCGTGTTTCACAGGGTCACCGCATGCATGGAAACGACGGGACGCTCCGAGGTGGAAAACACACACTGATCGATATCTCAGAGCGTTTGATTCCCGAGTTTGATTCAGAGCGATGTGATTCTTCAAATGAATCTGAAGCACCCAGGCCGTGTCCCTAAGCCGACGGCCTAGAGCGCTGGCACTCTGAAAGGGACGGCAATATCCACTGATGTAATGTGAGAGATAGCGATCTTTTATGCGCTGCTTTATAACTTGTGGGCGTAATGTGAGTTTGGGGGGCGTGAGGGGGTGATGAAGCAGTGTCGCTGGAATCCGCAGTGTTGTGAGAGCTTCATACCTTTCAGCTTCATTAAACCAATTTCACGCCGAGGTGAGCTAAGAGAGGAAACTCTGAGTCTCTGCCGGCGTAACAATGGCGCATTGAAGGGACGAGGCGAAAGTAAATTAGGTACCACTTCACAGACGGCAAATTAAAATCTGAAAGTTGGATAGGAAAAGTTGAGGGGGAGATGATTATGTCTTTATTGTGCTGCTCTCAATCTAAAAAAAACCCTACCCATCCTTTTAGCAGCCACCTTTGCCCCCCACCCCCCAAGCCTCTCTGCTTAGAAGAAATAATGATCTATTTCTTGTGTGGTAATTGGTTTCTAAGATGCCCTTGCCAAAAAAAAAGCAGAGATTTGAATCGTGAAGCTACTCTTAGCCTTCCTTTCACTCACGTAATTTGCTTCTTATCAGCGAGATATGATATCCTGAGAGAATCGTATAAATTAAACATTAGTGTGGGTGCTTATTTTTGTACTGTCATTTTCATGTCCAGAGGTGTGATCTGGTCTGTCAGGGGCCTTCGTGTTAGAAACCGCTGAGCGACAAAATCCTCATGTCCTTTAATTTTAAGACACTGTCAATGAATTAAAGAAGCCAAGAAACTATTTTATATCGGTGGCCTGTCTGTCTGTGTGTGTGTGTGTGTGTCCTGTGTGCTTTCTCTGAGGCAGTAGTAATGTGACTCTGCAAAGAATAAAGGAGGCACTGTAAACAGTGCACAGTCATTAGCGGTGTGAAATCAGACACTGACAGTAGCAGGAAGAGCGTCGAGCACAGTTCTCTGTGTACTGAACACTGGGCTGGGTGCTGGTCGAAGAGACACCTAGGAAAATAAACTTTCACAGTTCCTTAAAATGTGCTTTCGCATGTAGGTGAGATTGGGGTAAGATGTGTCAGTAGGAAAGATACATGTCTACCTTAGTTGTATACGTCTTTGTCACAACCATACAACTAGAAAGAACACGTCATATAGCTCTCTGTGATTGAAAAAAAAAAGTAATTTTTATGGCCAAATTTTTTTTTTTTTTTTTGCATGTCAGAAATGTTTTATATGGAAGCCCGTTTCTGCCACCGAATAGTTTTTTTTAAAAATGTAATTGCGACTTTTTATCTCGCAATTCTGACTTTTTTTTTTTTTTACAAAGTAAAAAAGTCAATTGCAAGAGACAAATGTGCATTTGGGAGAAAAAAGTCCAAATTGCAAGTTTTTATGACACAATTCTGAGAAAAAAGTCAGAATTGTGAGATAAAAACTAGCATTTTTTCATTTATTTATTTATTTTTTAATTCATTGGTGGAAATGGGCTTCCATAGAGGTGCAATTAGATTTTTGTGAAAAAAAAAACTATACATATTGCAAAAAATTTTTCAGTATAAATATAAATACTTATCTAAATCAGGATATATTTATTAGTGAAACAGAATAACAGGATATAAAGTCTTGTGCCACTCGTTTAAAAAAATATGAAACTATAAAAATGAAAAGACAAGGAAAAATATTTGCCAATGGGGTAAGAAAAATAAACTTGTTTTACAATAAAGTTTATTACTGATATGTAACTATATCTATATCATCTCTCTCTCTCTCTCTCTCTCTCTCTCTCTATATATATAATCTATCTATCTATCTATCTATCTATATATATATATATATATATATATATAATTTTTCTAATGCATTATTAAAATCACCAGTTGTGTTTGTTAACACAACTGGTTAACAGGCTTAACTAGTGATTAAAAACCTTTAACATTTAACCTTACAATTACAAAATGTTGAAAAATGTTTAACTACACTACAAATGTGTTTAAAAAAAAGAACTGGAACGTGCATTAATAAATTTTAGTGTTACAGATTTATTGTTTAAAATTCTTTCCTCATGATATTTAATTTAGTTTGATTAAACAAAATATCATGAGGTAAATTACTGAACCATTTACATTCTAAATCAAAACAACTGTAAAGAAAAAATTCTGTAAAAAAGTAATAATGCATGTTTCAATTTAATTTACCTCATGATATTATCCTAATGTGGGGTAAACTGTGCCACTGACATCTCTAGCCTTATGGTATAGCCACTTTCCTTGCAATTCTGTTAATATTAGACATTGTTAAATATAATTAGACATAATCATTACACTTTTTATTTCTCTTAGCTAGAGGTCAACTTAAGTAAAAAGCAGCCCTGCTGACCCCACTCTCTAAATGTTAAACCTCTCTTTATATAAAGCAGTTCAAAGTTGCTTTTATTTGTTTGGCTTTAATGACTGTGTTTAGTCTGGGAATCCTCTACAGGAGCGTAATTGTTTTTGTCAGTCTGTCTGTATTGTGAGATGCTCCCTGATGATCTGTCCTGTCTCTCAGGGCCTCACACACACTTTCACACCCTCACACAAAGCTCTGACAGCAGTTAGGCTTTACTGCCCCTCGGCCCGCTGGCTTTACGAGGCAGACAGATCCCTCTTGCTGTAAACCCATCAGTCAGGAACAAAGAGGGCAGGTGCGAGCCTGCCTCGAGTGCTCACCTGCACCCAGCGGGGGATGAAGCCCATTCAGCACACCCAAGAGGACATGCTCGCTCTTCTCCACTCCTGAACTTCTCCGTTCCCCATCTGAAGGTCCTCCTTTTTTGTAGTTATCTACATCTTATCTGCAAAGAAACCGCTGCCACACAAAGGGTCCTGAGGAGATGAGAGGACTCAGGATTACAGTCTGAAGAAAAGAATAGACATGTGATTCATGCTGTTGTTTATAAGACAGGTGGAACAACTCTAAATGCTCTCAAACAGCTTTGTTTTAATTTTTTAATACATTTGTCAGACTCTTATAATAAGTGACATCCAAAATATGTTTTATACATTTATGCATTCCCTGGGAATCAAACCCAGGACGTTGTTTACGTTTAAGACACAGGAACAATTTATAACCTATATTTGTTAAAAAAAAAAAATTTGCAATTTATGCAGCCTGTGAAATAATACATTAGGCTTTTGAGCAACGTTTATTTGTACACTTTTAATCAGCATTGTACTGCATTGTATTGTTGTATATGTTTTACCTCACACATTTAAAACTACAGAACTTTGATCATGTGACCGAATAGTGAATCCATAATCGGAAAGGCAAGAAAAACGAATAACGCGTTCTACGGAGCTACTAAAGGGACACTGTTAGCCGCTTGCTAGCGCTAGTCTGTTACATTACATTGCATAGAATTTCACTCACCACATAAACAGACTAAGGAGAGATGCCTAATAGGACGACGGTGAATGATTTGCAGATCCTGAGCACCACTGACAAACATCTAATCTTGAAAAATGTGTGGTAAGTACTGCAGCTCCTTAGTATAAACAGAGTAGGCGTAATCGCGAATTTCGAAAGTGAAAGTAAGGCAGCGCGCATTCAAAAGCGATTTCAGTGGCCCAAATATTAACAGCAGCTCCTTGATTCCCGGAATTTAAATACAGTATAATTACCCAACGATATAATTGCGAGAGAAAGCACTGAAATATACATTTTCCTCCCAGCTCCTATTTATTCCCTTGAGGGGTTCCGTAGTACACGTTATTTCCTTTCAGAAGGATTCGGGAACAATTATTAATCATAAAATTAAGCATTTCATACCATCTTATAAGACATTATTGAGATACAGAATGACAGCTGACATTTGTACAGTATATATGTTAAGTAAGTAACCTGTACTGCTATATAAAATCTCAATGATTACAACCTATAGAGTGTCAGGAGGTGTCATCAATCGACCATAATGGCGGCACTGAACGTTATCAGTAGTTAGTGTCACTGAACCGAACTGAACTCGCAAATTTTGCTTATTATTTCTGCTGAAAATGGCAATTGTTTTTATGTTTTGGGCTGTACTAATTGGTCGGACCAGGAAAAACATTTGTAGTGCTATAGACTGCCAAAAGCTATAACAAATCTAGGAGAACAGTGCAAAAAACTGTCTGAGGAACAAAATGCGTTTGTGTTTGGCCAAACTGAACCAGGATTTCAAGTGCAAGAATCTCGACAACATTTGTGTTTGTTCTTATCATTTCCGGTCAGGTAGGTGAAATATTAGGCTGATATCTTAATTAATGCTGTTAAAACCATCTGTTAACTTTAGTTTGTCAAAATATTGTGCCCTTTCCTGCTTTCCTCCTTCTCTATATTATTTAGCAGCTCCCACTCATTTTGTCTGTGGTTTAGACAGCATAAATTAGCAGAACAACGTATTCAGTAGTACATTAACCCTGCAATCCTTGTTGTTTACATCCGAGTATTGCCAATATGGCCGCGCATCCAAGTAACTGACCAAACGTAAGTGTAAACCCTCTATAATAATTTCATCTTACTTTTTGGCTATATAAATATCAGCAAATGCACCAAATTATTATTATTATTATTTTTTTGTGCCCAGTTTGAGCCTCTTGGGTGTTTTTCCCCCTTATTCTTCATATCATACTTTCTTTATCCTACTGTATGAGCCATAAAAGCCTGACAAAACAAAACAACAACAACAACAACAAAAAAAACGTTTTAATAAGCTTGCTAAAAAACCTCCTCCAAGTCTGCTTGAAAATGTGAGATAATATTGAATTTGGGTGTTGGACCAAACAATTGTGACCCTGGACCACAAAACCAGTCTTAAGTAGCACAGGTATATTTGTAGCAATAGACATAAATACACTGTATGTGTCAAAATTGACGATTTTTCTTTTATGCCAAAAATCATTAATATTAAGTAAATATCATGTTTCATGAAGATATTTTATAAATTTCCTACCGTAAATATATCAAAACTTAATTTTTGATTAGTGATATGCATTGCTTAAAACTTAGTTTGGGCAACTTTAAAGGCGATTTTCTCAATATTTTATTTATTTATTTTTTTTTTGCACCTTCAGATTTCAGATTTTCATACAGTTGTATCTCTGCTAAGTATTGTCCTATCCTAACAAACCATACATCAATGGAAATCTTATTTATTCAGCTTTTAGATGTTGTATAAATCTCAATTTCAAAAAATTGACCCTTATGACTGGTTTTGTGTAGGGTCACAATTATGAAAGTGGCTAGATGAGAGGCAGGTCAAACTCTAAATGACTAGCAGAGTTAATTATACTGCATTCCTGCTTAAATTAGGTCTTTTTAGCTATAATTAAAACTGAATATAACATAAATGTTTGTCTGACTGTTGGCAGGAGACGGTTACCAAAATGCGGGGTTCGTTAGGCGGGTGATTGAAGTTGCTGCGTGGCTTGAAGATGCGCTCGGCTCATTAAGCGGGAAGAGACACATGTACGCAACAGGAAGCAGTTGGTCAGTTAGGCTGACAGTGTGGTGAGCACGCCGAGAAGACACATGCAGGTTAACAGCAAGTCAATCAAACTCAGAGAGACAGGTGGACAGCACAGAGTCACATATTAAGGGGTGCAGGCAGGAAGACAGACAGACAGACAGACATACCCAGGCAGGCGGGCAAGCCGGCAGACAGCGGGGGTAGGTGCCTGCGAGTCCGCTCTGTGGCAGAGTAACAGATGTGTGGTGAATCTTTAACTTTCCTCACTCCCCACTGTCACTGCATCTGTCCACAGCCTCTCTGAGTTAGTGTAGCCCCCTCCTGTGTGAAAAAAGCCAACAATAAAAACCTATCAGTGCACTTATTGATTAGCCCACGGTGTCAGGGATGCTGGTATTTAATGATCTGCAGGTCATGCCGTCTTTCTGCAGGTTAAAACGTTCAATCAGAAATCAATGCGTATCAACCCAATCTGTTATCGGATCTTCAGATCTGTACTATAGTTGATGATCTGGTAAATCAGCTGTTTTAAATTAGGCTGTATTTGGTTGCTTTATATTTAAATATACATTTTAAAATATATTGTGATCAAAGCTAAATTTTCAGCATCATTATTCCAGTCTTCAGTGTCACATGATCCTTCAGAAAACATTCTAATATGCTAATTTGCATATGCTGATATTACTTTTTTTATTATTATTTTTATTATCAATATTTAAAACAGTTGATATGGTATAGAAGTTGATACTTTTATTTAGCAAGGATGCTTTAAATGAATCTAAAGTGATGATAAAGACATTTTTAATGTTACAAAAGATTTCTAATAGGGCTGTCAAATGATTTTGCCTAATAAATGTGTGTGTACTGTGTGTAATTATTATGTATATATAAATACACAAATTATTGTATATATTTAAGAGAAATATGTTTTTTAATATAAAACATTTTTATTTATATATAATCTAAATTATATAAAAATATAAATAAAAACATATACTTGTAAATATTTTTTAAATATATATATGTATGTGTTCGTATTTAAAATTTTATATATACATAATAATTGTACACAGTACACACACATATATGTGACCCTGAACCACAAAATCAGTCTTAAGTTGCTGGGGTATATTTGTAGCAATAGCCAAAGATACACTGTATGGGTCAAAATTTTTCTTTTATGCCAAAAAACATTAGGAAAATAAGTAAAGATCATGTTCCATGAAGATATTTAGTAAAGTTTTTTACTGTAAATATATTCAAACTTAACTTTTGATTACTAATATGCAACTTTAAAGGTGATTTTCTTAATATTTTGATTTTTTTTGCACCTTCAGATTCCATATATTCAAATAGTTGTACCTTGGCCAAATATTGTCCTATCCTAACAAACCAAACATCAATTGAAAGCTTATTTATTCAGCGTTCAGATTATATATAAATCTCAATTTCACAAAATTGACCCTTATGACTTATATATGTTTCCAGGGTCATATATTAGGCAAACTCGAACTTTTATTTTGTATGCGATTAATTGCGATTAATCGTTTGACAGCCCTAAAAAATACTGAACGTTCTACTCATTAAAGAAACCTGAAAAAATTCTACTCAGCTGTTTTCAGCATAATAATAATAATAAATGTTTTTTGAGCAGCAAATCAGAATATTAGAATGATTTCTGACTGAGTAATGATGCTAAAAATTCAGCGTTGAAATCACAGGAATAAATTACATTTTAAAATATATTCAAATAAAAAAACAGTTATTTTAAATAGTAAAAATATTTAAATTTTGTACTGTATTTTGGATCAAATAAATTCAGCCTTGGTGAGTAAAAGAGACTTCTTTAAAAACATTAAAAATCTTCCTATTCAAAATCTTATGACTGGTAGAGTATATATATTAAACTGTATTGGTTTTAAAGGACAATATATTGATTTCTGATTATCTAAAGCAATAGATGAATGAATAGATGCCATTTCCTGATTATTATAAAAGGACAGCACATAATACAGAGAGTTTGGGCTCTCAGGCTTATTAGTGTGCAAAAGTGATTCAGACATTCCTGCAGAAACTGAAACAGCATCACACCTCATTGTCCCACAGTCTACCCCTGATTTAAAATAACAGATATGTCATTGACATAATACTCAATAAGTAGTGTTTTATTGTCATTTATGTGATCAGCCTAATCCCTTTAGACGTCACAGGGCAAATAGTACTGGGACTATCTCTCCCTTGCGCCCTCTTATTCCCCCCTTAGTGCCATGGTTTATTTTAATTGAAAATTAGCAAAACAAAACATGGGCAAGAGGCTCCCTGAATGGGGCCCCTTTCTCTGGGAGCTCCTGGGCCGTTGAATAATGCATATGGGAGAGAGTAAACAGCAGCAGCGGGCCTGGCCCTCGAACAATGGGCAGCTCTGAGCTCAGCCAGGGCGCCTGATTTTATTACTGACCTGTCAATCCTCCCCCCAGCCTGGGAAGCGTGGGACCGCGGCCAGGCAGCAGCTGCTGACCGGCCAGCGCTGACCTGTGCGCTTAGGCGAACTGGATTTCACCACACGCCCACCGGCCCGGCCCCGCATACCTCCACAGGCGGACGCGGTTACGTGTATCCCAGCATGCCCCGCGTAGCCACGTGGATGCATGGAAGTGGTGCTGTCCAAAACAACGTCAACAACAAAAATAGAGTTAGAATAGAATAGAGCTAAAATATGGGTCATTTTTAAACCCCCATTAAATCTGATGAAGTTTTGGTCCATATTTTTACAAGGAAAAACAACGTAATTTGCAAACGAATGTAAAAAGTGGTACGTTTTACAGAGGAGTTTGTACACTTCTGTCTGTCCACCACTTTTTATTTCCTCTCAGCCATTGAGATTCCACTCTTGCCTCTTGGCTTTGGCCCGCTGTGGTTGCCGTGGCAACCGGTAAATTGGTTAGCAGGATGAGTAATGATATGACGTGGTGGAAATGGAAGGTCCCAACAAAGAACTTATTACAGCTGCACCTTTTTATAACATTCCATTGTTGTCAAGTGCTCCTGATATTAACCTGCCTCTGCCAGGGTTCCCCGGTCCTGAAACAGTGCGCGTGCATATTGTCAAGTCTCCAGAGAGAACAGAGAGTGAAAGAGAGAGAGGGAGAGCGGTGGAAGGAGGGCAATATCTCTCTCTTCACCAGTCTCTCTCTCTCTCTCCTCTCATCACCTTAACAATTTCTGGGCTGTAGGACATGCAGTAGACTTGTTAATTCACTTTTGGTTTACCTTTGAACTAACAATGCTGAAATAGTAAAATATGAATGGAGATCAACATGTACCACAAAAATATAAAGCAGCACAGCTGGTTTAAAGTCAGCATATTAGAATGATTTCTAAAGGATCATGTGACACTGAAGATTGGAGTAATGATGCTGAACATTTAACTTTGGCATCACAGGAATAAATTACTCTTTAAAATGTATTGAAAGAGACAGTTATTTTAAATTGCAATATTATTTCACATATTATTATTATTTTTTTTTTTACAATATTACAGTTTTTACTGTATTTTGGATTAAATAAATGCAGCTGGTGATCATAGAAGGCTTCTTTAAAAATAAATGACATATAATATATAATGTATTATTTATATGACCTGTGCAGAAAAGATTTATTTTATTTTATTTTATTTTATTTTATTTTATTTTGTGCAGAACATGGCTCTGTGGTGTATTTCTGATTTTTCAGTTCTTACAAAACGGTGCATTATTTTATTTTATTTTATTTTATTTTATTTTATTTTATTTTATTTTATTTTATTTTATTTTATTATTTTAGTTTATTTTAGTTTACATTTATTTTATTTTACTTTTTATTACATGGCTCTGTGGAGTATTTCTGATACTTTCTGATTCTGTTTCCTACAAAACTGTGTATTTATTTTATTTTATTTTATTTGTTTTATTTTATTTTGTGCAGAAATATATATTATCCTTTTATTACATGGGTCTATTGAGTATTTCTGTTTGGTCAGTTCCTACAAAACTGCATTTTATTTTTATTTTATTTTATTTTATTTTATATATGCGTGATTGAATGACATAACACCTTACATAACTGTGAAAACTGTGATCTGATAAGTAACTGACTATATCACAGAAATGTTTGAATGTGGTCCATCCAATCAGATTAGTTTGATAAATCAACCCCCCTTTCCCATATACCCAGTGAAGGCCACAGTACTCGCTTGTGAAAATCCCTGTGAAGAATCCACACAACAATCTTACAAGGTAAAATAGCACTGAGAGAGAGAGAGAGAAAGAGGGAGAGAGAGGGAGAGGGAGATTAGGGGGAAGTGATAGAGCTGGCGCAGGATGTTTGAGTGTTTGCTCTTGCTTTAACAACATCCTCTGTGCAGACACCCAGGCAGGCAGTGAGATGAGGACAGAGATAGAAGACTGCAGTGGGCCTGGTCTGCTGCATGACCCATTGTTCTACTTATCTCTGTCCCGGCCTATCTGCTGGGCCAGGGGCTATTGAGGAGTGGGCAAGGGGGATGGATGACCACTGATAATGAAACAAAGACAAGTTCTACTGCCTCATTCAGAAACTGCAGGGAAGTACTGGCCCTAATTAGTAGATCAACATATTGGTGTTGATGCTCAGTTATCCAAGTCCAGGTTGAAATAGGTTGGGATGTAGGCCTGCTTGTTAGGAGATACTGAGAGGGATTTTTTAAGAGTTGAGATTATTTCTGAACATAATCAGGGGATCAGATTTCTATATCAATCACTGTGTTTAGCAGGAAGGGGTTGCAGGGGCTCTCGCCACCCATCAGTGTCAGTGTGGGAAACCGCATCCATCAAATAAAGGGCAGCATTGCATGTGGCTCAGGTAACATGGTAGGGAAGGGCAGAGCAATGCTGGCCAGGGGTGAGAGATAGAGAGTAACCCTGACCCTGAGGTGTCTTAGGTGAGCTGCCATCCTGGAGGTCTGCCCCCTTTCTGTGTGTGTGTGGGGTGCATTGCTTCTGGACCTGTGAGAATGTGCTCCCTCAATAGGGTCACTAGTCCCGGAGGGACACTTCCACCCTCACACATGGTCCCAGAGGCAGAGGGAACATGTTGCATGCTATAGGAATTCCCTTACCATGATTTATTATTTTAGTACACATATTATTGCTTGACTGTAAAGCAGTTCACATCCCTCCCTCTGAGAGAAGAACATTTTTATTTGGTGAATGGGCAAGCACAGTTATTTTTTAATTTGAGCAAAGGTACTTTGTACTGTTATGTGCTGATGATTAATTGTCATGCAAATAATATCAATTAACCATTTAATTCTGTATTTCTTATACGTACACTACCAGTCAAAAGTTTTTGGAAAGTAAGATTTTTAATATTTTTAAAGAAGTCTCTTCTGCTCACCAAGCCTGCATTTATTTGGTTCAAAATACAGCAAAAGCAGTAATATTGTGAAATATTTTTACCATTTAAAATAACTGCTTTCTATCTGAATATATTTTGAAATGTAATTTATTTGTGTGATTAAAGCTAAAAATCATTACTCCAGAATTCAGTGTCACATGATTCTTCAGAAATCATTCTAATATGCAGATTTGCTGTTCAAGAAACATTTTTTATTATTGTTATCAACATTTAGAACAGTTAAGTAAATTTGTTTTAGGATTCTTTGATAAATAGAAAGATGCAAATATCAGCATTTATCTGAAAAAGCTTTTGTGGCATTACACCATTAAAAAGCTTGGAGTCAGTATAATTGTTATTTTATTTTTTCATTTTATTTTTGTTTTTATTTATTTATTTTTTTTGTGGGGGAGGGAAGAAATTATAGAAATGAATACTTTTTTAGCGAGGATGCTTTAAATTGATAAAAAGTGATGATAAAGACATTTATAAATTATATATACAATTATAATAATAATAAATGTTTTTTGAGCAAATCGGAATATTAGAATGATTTCTGAAGGATCATGTGACTGGAGTAATGATGTTAAAAATTCAGCTTTGAAATCACAGTAATAAATTAATATATATTATATATTATATTGTATTATATATATATATATATATATAACTTAAATGCTGTAAAAATTAATAATATAATATAATATAATAATTATTCAGTAATAGTGACATTAATTCATCTAGCATTTATGTTCTGTATCAACTATCTCAGCTTCATTCTTGTATATTAGGTGAAAATATTTACTATTTCTGTATAAAAACTATGAACTCAAGGGTTTAGTAATTAATATAAATATAAAAAAGCAGATAAAATAAGTATATAAATATAAAGTAATTAAATAAATAATCAAAGTAATAAATAAGCCTGTATTTGTATATTAAATAAATAAATAAATAAATAAACAAACAAATTAAACTTCCAATGCCATGCCATATGCACACCCTGAAAATCTACAACTGAATCCAATGAATATGCATTCAGGATTGGGGAGACAAAATATACATTTACATTTAAAAGTCTGAAAGGATGGCAGATGCAAGCAGGAAAAAAAAGTAGGGCCATGCAAGTAAACAAGTTTTTAAGTGTTGATTTGATATGCGGATTTCTCAGTATAGACTTGTGAATTTCGAGTGCTACCAGCATCATTACAGGCAGTCAGAAATCCATTTGCGCTGAAGCACTGTTGATCAACTTTGTGCATACTGAATCTATCATGATAAGCAGGCTCTTGCCCTACACCTGCTGATATTTAGATAAGATTAAATTTGAGAGGGGGTGGGAGATTGGGAAGTGGTGGGGGCAGGGATGCTCGTGGCAGGGCAGAAAGAACAACATCTTGTCTGCATGAGCATGAGTGCAAAGCCTGGGGGTCACGAGGTCCTGTTTACCTGTGGCAGGTATTTCCTCTATGGGCTGATAAGAGCCGGCCAGGGGAAGTGCTTCGTCACAGGTGAGTGGAGAGAGAGAGCTGGGGAAGCCAGATCTGCTGCTTAGAAGCGCAAACTCTGACACACAAACTCGTTGTGTAATCATGCCTGGGGCACAGAGCACACCTAGATGAGGAGTAACTAACTAATATTGTGATGCTACTACCTTAACTGCATTTTTAATAGCATGACAATATTTCAGCTATTTTCATAATAGTGTAACCTTTCTTGTAATGAGCAACTCTATTCAACTAGTAATGATGTAGCACAACTAAACATACTCACCTCAGCAGTCTTTTCTCTTTCATATGTAGCACTGGAAGTCTGATTCATTCTAATGATTTGGGTCATCCTAAACGGTTTTCTCTCTTTCTTATGTAGCATGTAGTCCAGTTCATCCTGAACATTTCTCTCATTTCTATATAGTTCGAATCATTCTAATAATTCGATTCATCCTAAACGGTTCTCTCTCTTATGTAGTGTTGGATAGTCTGATTCATCCTAAACAGTCCTCTGGGTCATTGTGTAGTCTGAATCATTCTAATGATTCAATTCATCCTAAACAGCTCTCTTTCTTATGTAGCATGGGATGGTCCAATTCATTCTAGTGAATCGGTTCATTCAGACGGTTCATGTAAAAGAACGGTTTCACTATAAAGCGACCTACTTGGCACATCCTAAACTGTCCTCTATTTCAGATGTACCCTTGGATAGTCTGATTCATCCCGAATGCTCCTCTTCAATTCTTTCAATTCATCCTATACGGTCCGTTGAAGAGTCTGATTCATTCTAGTGAATCAGTTCATTCTAATTAGTTTTCTCTCTCGTTTTATTTGAATGTCTGATTCATTATAGTGAATCGGTTAGTTCGGACGGTTCATGTAAATGAACAGTTTCGCTATGAAGCGACCTACTCTGTTCATCCTAAACGGTTCTCCATTTCTGTTGTACCTTTGGATAGTCCGATTCATTCCGAACACTCCTCTCTAATTCTTATGCAGCATTGTGTAGTACAAATCATTATAGTGATTCGATTCATCCTAAGCAGTCCTCTTGCTTTCTTATGTAGTGTTCATAGTCCGAATCATTCTAGTGATTTGATTCATCCTAAACGGTCCTGTTGGAAAGTCTGATTCAATGTAATGATTCGGTTTGTTCGGATGGTTCATATAAATGAACAGTTTCACTATAAAGTGACCTAGTCGATTCATCCTAAATTGTCTATTTCTGATGTAGCTTTGGATAGTTTGATTCATTCTGAAATACTCCTCTCTATTTGTTACGCAGCATTGTGTAGTACAAATCATTATAGTGATTCGATTCATCCTAAGCAGTCCTCTTGCTTTCTTATGTAGTGTTCATAGTCCGAATCATTCTAGTGATTTGATTCATCCTAAACGGTCCTGTTAGAAAGTCTGATTCATTCCAGTGAATCGGTTCGTTCGGATGGTTCATGTAAATAAACAGTTTCACTATAAAGCGACCTTTCTTATCTTTCTATTTCTTATGTAGCTTTGGATAGTCTGATAGTCATCCCGAAACACTCCTCCCTATTTCTGATGCAGTGTTGCATGGTCAAAATTATTCTAGTGATTTGATTCATCCTAAATGGTCGCCTCTCTTGTAACACTGGATTCTCCAATTCAGTCTAGTGATTTAGTTCATCCTTAACTGTCCCGTTGGAAAGTCTGATTCATTCTAGTAAATCGGTTCGCCCTAATCAGTTTTCTCTCTCGTATTGTTTGAACGTCCGATTCATTATAGTGAATCGGTTCATTCGGATGGTTCACTAAGAAGTGATGTTCTACTCAGTTCATCCTAAAGGGTCCTCTCTACTTGCTCTGGATAGTCAGATTCATCCCGAACATTCCTCTCTACTTCGTATGCAGCGGTGTGTAGTCCGAATCATTCAGTGATTTGATTCATCCTAAACAGACCTGTTGGAAAATCTGATTCATTCTAGTAAATCGGTTCACCCTAATCAGTTTTCTCTCTCGTATTGTTTGAACGTCCGATTCATTATAGTGAATTGGTTCATTCGGATGGTTCACTAAGAAGTGATGTTCTACTCAGTTCATCCTAAAGGGTCCTCTCTACTTGCTCTGGATAGTCAGATTCATCCCGAACATTCCTCTCTACTTCGTATGCAGCGGTGTGTAGTCCGAATCATTCAGTGATTTGATTCATCCTAAACAGACCTGTTGGAAAGTCTGATTCATTCTAGTGAATCAGTTCTTTCGGACAATTCATGTAAATGAACAGTTTGACTATAAAGCGACCTACTCGGTTCATCCTAAACAGTCCTCTCTGTTTCTGATGTAGCTTTGGATAGTCCGATTCATCCTAAAACACTTCTCTCTATTTCTTATGCAGCGTTGTATGGTTAGAATCATTCTAGTGATTCGATTAATCCTAACGGGCCTCTGTCTTTCTTATGTGGCTTTGGATAGTTTGATTCATTTTGGTGATTTGATATATCCTAAACAGTCTTGTTAGAAAGTCTGATTCATTCCAGTTCTTATATTTTCTTATGTAGCATTGGATAGTCCGATTCAGTCATGTGATTCGGTTCATTCTTATCTGTCCTGTTGGAAAGTCTGATTCATTTTAGTGAATCGGTTCGTCCTAATCAGTTTTTTCTCTCGTATTGTGTGAGAGTCCGATTTATTATAGTGAATCGGTTCATTCAGACTGTTCATGTAAATGAACAGTTTCACTATAAAGTGATTCTGGTCCCTGTAAAGTCAACCAAGACAGTTTTTGTTGTGTTTGAATTAATTATTTGTTTATGTGCAAATTTGATTCTGAATAAATAATAAATTATATTATTGCCAATATTTTTTAAGCTTCTTTTTGGTTGTAGTTTTTTTTTTAAATAATACTAGCCTTTGTTTTTTAAAAATAATGCTTTGAGGGTTGGAATTGGAACTACAGTGTATGTAGTGTACATGCCAGGGCTTTATGACCAAACAAGTCATAAAACTCCCACAAAAATGCAAGTTATTCATTGATATGACAATGTGTCTGAACACAGCACTCTGCAATAGGTAATCCCACCCACAGACCCCTAATGTGGCCCGTGTCAGAGTTTGAAATGGAGCAGAGCAGGTGGGGCACAACGGATGGATGGAGACTGAGCTTGTTTATTTTCACTCTGCCCTTCCTCTTCCTCCATTACCTGAGCTCTGGGTGCTGCACTTGCCCTCAGGTGCTGAGAGGAGGCGGTGAGCCTGAACATGTTAACAAGGGAGGATCCCACAATCGTATTGAGAGACATGCTGTACCGCTGAATGGAGCTTTCAACGAGGAGTGTGGAACGGACCACAAGACAACCCTCTCTTTTTACTGCCTTAAAAATTAAGAGTGACATTAATAAGCAGCAAATAATTAGCCAGTGCAGATTTTATGTGTTTGCTGTACATCCCCATCTGGTCACGGCCCATTTCTTTAATTGGTAATGAATGATCTGAATAAACCCTAATGGACATATATGTAATTAAATAGCTATTTATATTATCCTGTGTCTAGACTAAAAGTACATATTCATGCAAATTTTCTATCCAGAGCATTTATTTTGAATGTGAACAGACACCCCTCATTTTCCAGAACTGACCCTATTTTATTTTGTGCGTTTGTGTGTAAAACAGCTTGGAAAGTGATATAACATGCCCTAAATATTGCACATTTTAGATATTGTTTAACTTAAAATGATTTCTGTATTTTATGGAATACATAAGAGGCTGAAGGATATATATATATATATATATATATAGAAAAGAGATTTCAAGTCAGGTGATTTATCTTTATCTAAAGTTGGGGTAATATATTTTGAAATTTTGTATTAATAGATATGAACTGTTAAATTGAAAATAAAAATATTTTAAAGAAAGCATGAAACTGTAATTCAGTCCTAATTTTGGAAAATAGCTATAAAAATATTTTTAATAAATAAATTAAAATGTAAATATTTTAAGCCATAAACTTTACTTATTTAAAAAATTATAATATCATTTTACACTTATTTATTTATTTATTTATTAATCATGTATTTTATTTATTGTTATTTATTTGATAAACGTTATAAACGTTACACATAACACATATGTGACCTTGGACCACAAAAGGGTCATAAGGGTCATTTTTTTTCAATTTTGATTTATACATCATCTGAAAGCGGAATAAATAAGCTTTCAAATGATGTATGGTTTGTTGGGAGAGGGCAAAATTTGGTCAAAATACAACTGTTTGAAAATCTGGAATCTGAGGGTGCAAAAAAATCTAAATATTGAGAAAATCGCCTATAAAGTTGTCCAAATGAAGTTCTTAGCAATTCATATTACTAATCAAAAATTAAGTTTTGATAAATTTACAGTAGAACATGATCTTTACTTAATATCCTAATCATTTTCGGCAGAGAAAAATCAATAATTTTGACCCATAAAGTGTAGTTTTGGCTATTGCTAGCTACAAATATACCCATACTTCAGACTGGTTTTGGAAAAAAAAACCCAAAAAAAACATTTTAATCAGAATATACAATATTATTTTAAAGGCCTAATAATAATGACTTATTTTTAGTTTCTCTTCAAAGTATTACATTAGATCCATGCAACATTTATTTAGATGATGCACATTTTATTCATAAATTCAATTCTACATAACAATACTACATTTACCAAAATATACACCTAAAATATGTGGAATTGTTCTTTTTGATTTACTTGTTTTATTATTGGACATTTCATTCATAAATGGACTTCAATATGGTATATTAAGCCAAGGTGTTATAAATGAAATAATTTTACTTTTATGACACTTACAGCTGCCCTCAACAGGTGTGAGAATATATTAGCTCAAAATGCCTCATCATATTTACAGATGCTTTCCGCTAGTGCTTAGAACAATCACAAGAGCACAAGTTATGAATAAGTCGAGCTGAATTGGACAGAGGTGAGAATTGTTTGCGAGCACTTGTTCTCTTCGGGCTCTCCTCCCTTCTGCAGATCCGCTCATTATTAGCGAAGAGCAAAGGTAGCGCGCGGCAGCCATTGTGGCCGATCGGAACCTGAAGCACCCTCCAGTAAGCAGGAGAGCAGCATCGTAGGCACCGCAGCACCCCACTTCAAACCTCCCGAAACCCCATTTTCAGGCCCCACAGCTGCCCCGGCTCTGCAAGAGCACTTAGCCATGTCATTCTATCCGGCTCTCCGGACCAGAGGACACAGGCGCGGTTTTGTGCGCCACTGTCTCTGATACGACTCCAGAAATGGAAATGAGGCCATGGATCTTCATTAGAAGAGGCAGGTGTCCTCTGGCCTGCCCAGGTGAAGACGCTGGGAGGAGTGGGCGAGGGGGGAAGGGGCTCCTCACGATGGCTGGCGGGCCTCGTTTTGGCCCCTCGGCCCCCTCCCCCAACGACACTTAATTGCCCGTGTAATGAGCTACTGTTGAATGGGCTTACTTGTGTGGAGGTACTTGAGGAGCCCGTGCATTAGGGGTACCTCCTGCAGCTCCTAATCTCAGAGCCCGTATACAGAGAGCGCCGCGTATGAAACGCCAGAGAGAAAGACACTCACCTCTCCTCTGCATCATTCTTGTTTGCGTTCGCCCCCACCTCCAGCCCCTCTGCTTTGTCTCCAGGTTCATGCTGGTGAAATTGGCAGGGCTTTGAAACCTGTGGAAGCGAGGCAGCCTTAAAGGCCCTTCAAGGCAGATGAGGATCCTGGAGTGTGAGAAGTTTTCTTGTGACAGGACACCTGTTTCTGGCTCATATCTTGTCTTTCTGTGCTTGAGGATGCAGAACACCTGCACGCAGACAATTACGTGCTCGTTTGCCGCAAAAATCATCCGGATCAAACATCACGTGCCTTTGAAAATCTCCAGTATTATGCTGATTTAAAATATTTGAAATTGTGAAATGTGTTCTGAAAATCTTCATTTTACATTTTGGTGAATTGATGACACCAAGGATGATAACTGTAATGATAACGATAATGCTGAAGTTTAAAAAAATGTTAAAACTTTGAAAAATCTGAATCAACTCAACTTTAAGGAGCTTAAGAATTTAGAGACAAAAACAACATAAATGCAGCTTGTATAATAAACAGTATGTTATCGTCTGTTTGTGTTGATGTTAATATAGTTATCGATATACTTTCGTTGCTTTTGAGTGGATTTTAATATAGTTATCATTATAGTTATCTTGATAGTTATTGTTAGTGGTATGAACAGGCCTTTATTTGTCTAAATTCATATGATCTCATTAGTTTGTTTTGGTTATCGTCCACTGGTGTAGTTGCTACTATAGTTTTCGTTATAGGTGTCTTTATAGTTACCGTTACTGGTGAGAACGGGCCTTCATTTGTATGAATTCATATGATCTAACTGGCATGGGCGATAATATAGTTATCATTACAGTTATCTTTATAGTTATTGTTACTAGTGTGATACAATACATATAAATTCATATCATCTCATTCATTTGTTTTCGTTATCGGCCGTTGGTGTGGACCCTAATATAATTATCGTTATAGTTATCGTTACTGATTTGTTCGCTTTTGTTATTGGCCAGTATGGATGCTAATATAGTTATCGTTATAATTATTGTTGCTGGTATGAACGGGCCTTTATTTTGTTTGAATTCACATAATCTCAGTTGTTTGTTATTGTTATTGGCCATAGGTATTGATGCTAACATAGTTATCGTTATAGTTATCATTATACTTATCGTTATTGGTGTGAACAGGCCTTCATTCGTATGAATTCACAATCTCATTCGTTCGTTTGTTTTGTTATTGTCTGTTGGTGTGCACGCTATGTAGTTATCATTACAGTTGTCTTTATAGTTATCGTTACTAGTGTGAACAAGCTTTCATTCATGTGAATTCATATCATCTCATTTGATCGTTTTCAGCCGTTGAAGTGGATGCTAATATAGTTATCAGTATAGTTATCTTTACACATATCGATACTGGTGTGAACGGGCCTTTGTTTGCATGAATTCATATCATCTCATTCATTAGTTTTTGTTATCGGCCGTTGTGTGGATGCTAATATTGTTATAGTTATCTTTATACTTTGCGTTACTGGTGTGAACGTGCCTTCATTAGTGTGAATTCATATCATCTCATTCATTCGTTTTCGTTATTGGTCGTTCGGTATGGATGCTAACATAGTTATTGTTATAGATATCTTTAGACTTATCGTTACTGGTATGAACGGGCCTTTATTCGTATGTATACATATCATCTCATTAGTTTGTTTTCTTTATTGGCCGTTGGTGTGGATGCTAATATAGCTAACATTAAAGTTATCTTTATACTTATCGTTACTGCTATGAACGGGTCTTTATTCAAATGAATTCATATAATCTCATTCGTTCGTATGAATTCATATCTTCTCATTCATTCATTCATTTTATTTTTTTGGCCATTGGTGTGGATACTAATATAGTTATTGTTTAGTTATCTTTATACTTATCGTTACTAATGTGAACAGGCTTTTATTCATATGAATTTATGTCATCTCATTTGTTCGTTTTCGTTATCTGCTGCTGGTGTGCATGCTACAGTTATCGTTACAGTTATTTTTATACTTATCGTTACTGATGTGAACGGGCCTTTATTTGTAGGAATTCATCAAATCTTATTCGTTCGTTTTCATTATCGGCTGTTGGTGTGGATGGTAATATAGTTTTCACTTTAGTTATCTTTATAGTTATCGTTACTCATTTGTTAGTTTTTGTTATTGGCTGGTATGGATGCTAATATAGTAATGTTATAAGTATTGTTGCTGGTGTGAACAGGCCTCTATTTTGTTTGAATTCACATAATCTCATTCGTTCGTTTTTGTTATTAGCCGTTGGTATGGATGCTAACATAGTTATCGTTATAGTTATCATTATACTTACTGTTGCTGGTGTGAACTGGTCTTTATTCGTATCATTTTGTTCGTTCATTCACTTTGTTATTGTCTGTTTGTGTGGACACTAATATAGTTATCATTATAGTTGTTTATACTTATCGTTACTGGTGTGAACAGGCCTTTATTCGTATGAATTCACATAATCTCATTCATTCGTTCGTTTTGTTATTGTCTGTTGGTGTGCACGCTAATGTAGTTATTATTACAGTTGTCTTTATAGTTATCGTTACTAGTGTGAACAAGCCTTCATTCATATGAATTCATATAATCTCATTTGTTCGTTTTCAGCCGTTGGAGTGGATGCTAATATAGTTAACAGTATAGTTATCTTTACACATATCGATACTAGTGTGAACGGGCCTTTGTTTGCATGAATTCATATCATCTCATTCCTTAGTTTTTGTTATCGGCCGTTGTGTGGATGCTAATATCGTTATAGTTATCTTTATATTTGCGTTACTGGGCTGCGTTTCCCAAAACCAACTATCTTCGCAAGTTTCGTCATTACTAATAGAGTTCAATGGACCTAACCACCATAGTTAGCTAACAATGCTTTTGGGAAATGCACCCCTGGTGTGAACGTGCCTTCATTAGTATGAATTCATATCATCTCGTTAGTTTGTTTTCTTTACTGGCCGTCAGTGTGGATGCTAATATAGCTAACGTTAAAGTTATCTTTATACTTATCGTTACTGGTATGAACGGGTCTTTATTCAAATGAATTCATATAATCTCATTTGTTCGTATGAATTCATATCATCTCACTCATTCATTTTAGTTTTTTGGCCATTGGTGTGGATACTAATATAGTTATTGTTATAGTTATGATTACACTTATCGTTACTAATGTGAACGGGCTTTTATTCATATGAATTTATATCATCTCATTCGTTCATTTTCGTTATCTGCCGCTGGTGTGCATGCTACAGTTATCGTTACAGTTATTTTTATACTTATCGTTACTGATGTGAACGGGTCTTTATTCGTAGGAATTCATATCATCTCGTTCGTTTGTTTTCATTATCGGCTGTTGGTGTGGATGGTAATATAGTTATCACTATAGTTATCTTTGTAGTTATCATTACTAGTATGAACAAGCCTTTATTTGCATTAATTTTCTATCATCTCATTTGTATGTTCGTTTTGTTATCATCTGTTGGGCGCTAATACAGTTATCATTATAGTTGTTGTTATTGGTGTAAACGGGCCTTTATTCGTATGAATTCATATTTGTTTATGTTTGTTATTGGCTGTTGATATGGATGCTAATATAGTTATCGTTATAATATAATATCGCATAGTCATATGAATTTATACAATCTCATTTGTTCGTTTTTGTATGATCTGCTTATGTTTAGGGGTGAACCTCCATGCTCAAGTTTTCAAAGGAATCACATTGCCGACATTTCGTTAAAAAAATTGCGTTTTCTCATGAGATCAGTAATACTTCAGAAACTCAAGATGTGCATTACGTATCGTCACTTTAGACCTTTAAGAGTACTCATCCAGCTCTTCTCACGTTGTTTGCGGCACAATGTTAGTCCCCTCGGTCCCTCTGCAGGGTGCCTGACAAATAAGGTGCTGTTATTGGGCTCCTTCTCAGGGCTGGGGGTTAATGATTAGTGCTGTTGGGGGTTAAAGCCCAGAGATAGGGCCTTTCTCCTGTGCCTCAACAGATGTTGGTGGGCCTTTAATGTGGTTATCAGGATGGAGGGCCTTCTCAGGCCCGCTCTTCCATTGTGTGCTGCTGCATTCCAGGGCTCAGCCACGGCAACAGGGCATCATGGGAGCACAGCCAGGGCTCCCGCTGGGCCACTGTGGGCCCGAGTTCTGACAGCCAGGGCAGCCCCCTCTCCCACACTGCATCCACACTACTGATCACACACTATTCTTCACACCTCCTGCTTCCTCCACACACACACACATACACCCTGTTCCTCTGCCATCCTGCCCTTTCCCACACCACCTTTTATGGGCTAATTCATGGGCAAAAAGTCTAAAAATGCTCCTTTTACAGTTCACCCTTAGATGAGCTAATTCCCTGTGGGCTGTTTAAAGTGTTTACTTCAAGCCCCAGTGTCCCTAAAGTCATGCTACCCATTAGGGACCACTAATTTAATTTATTCAGTTGTATTTGTGTATTTCTATAATGCACAATGGTTCTGTATTCTCTTTTCATTACATTATCAATTAAAACTGTAATATTGTGAAATACAGCAATTTGAAATAATGGTTTTTCATATTAATGTATTTTAAAAATAATAAAATATATATTCCTGTGATACAAAGCAGTAATTTTGAGCAGTCATAATCCAGTCTTCAGTGTAATATGAGAAATCAGAAATAATTTAATATGCTAATTTGCTGCTCAAAAAACATTTCTTATTATTATCATCAGTTTTGAAAACAGTTATGCTGATTAATGTTTTTTGTGTAAACTGTGATCAATTTTTGCAGAATTCTTTGATTTATTTGAAATAGAAATATTTTGTAACTAACTAACTAAATAACCTACCCCTAAACTTTGGAAGGTAGTGTATAATAAATAAATAAATAAATAACCTACCCCCAAACTTTGAAAAGTAGTGTATATAATAAACAAACAAACAAACAAACAAATAACCTACCCCCCAAACTTTGAAAGGTAATGTATTAAAATAAATAACTAACTAACTAACTAACTAACTAACTAAATAAATAAATAAATAAAAAAATAACCTACCTTCAAACTTTGAAAGGTAGTGTATAATAAATAAATAAATAAATAAATAAATAAATAACCTACCTACCTCCAAACTTTGAAAGGTAGTGTATAATAAATAAATAAATAACCTCCAAACTTTGAAAGGTAATGTATTAAAATAAATAAATAAATAAATAAATACATACATACATACATAAATAACCTACCTCCAAACTTTGAAAGGTAGTGTATAATAAATAAATAAACAAACTACCCCCAAACTTTGAAAGGTAGTGTATAATAAATAAATAAATAAATAAATAAATTACCTACCTCCAAACTTTGAAAGGTAGTGTATAATAAATAAATAAATAAATAAATAACCTACCTCCAAACTTTGAAAGGTAGTGTATAATAAATAAATAAATAAATAAATAAATAAATAAATAAATAAATAAATAACCTCCAAACTTTGAAAGGTAGTGTATAATAAATAAATAAATAAATAAATAAATAAATAAATAAACTACACCCCAAACTTTAAAAGATAGTATATAAATAAATCAACTAAATAAATCACTACATTTAATCTTTTTTTTTGCCTGTTTCTGGTTCAGCATAAAATTTTTTTTACTTTATTTGAAATAGAAATATTTTAACATTACAAATGTCACTATTGATGCGTTCTTGCTGAATAAAAGTATTAATTTAATTAATTAATTAAGTAATTAATGACCTACCCCCAAACTTTGAAAGGTAGTGCATAATAAATAAATTCACTACATTTAATCATCTTTTTACCTGTTTCTGGTTGAGAGTAAAAATATGTCTTACAATTCAGCCTCTATGTTTTCTAATTATGATTTTTATACCTCACAGTGTGATTTTTTTTTTTTTTTTTTTTTTCCATACATTTTGGCCTCCTTTAGTTCATTTTAAGTGATCTTGCAGTGTGACTACTGACGAATAAAATACAATTATTCCACATAGTCTTTCACTCTTAATGAGCTCATTAAAGCTGCACACATAATTGAATAATATTATGAAAGAATCAGTAAAATGTTTGAAATAGTTTGACATCACACCACACCATAGAACATCAACTTCCCATAAGTATTTAGTGTCAACTAACCATGTATGGATGAATACGCAGGCACGCTGCCATCAATGCCACTCTCATGTGCCATGTATCGTCAGTGTCAGAGAGTTAGCAGCTGTGGGCTTGTTTGTATACAGATGCATGGAGCTCGTAATGATAATTACCCTGCAGCTGCACTCCAGGGCCCTGGGCTGCAGTTTCTCACCGCGCCACCATTGTGTCTGTGCGCAGAGCAAGAATGTGGGAAAGTGAAGTAATTAAAGTATTCTGTAACCCAATTAAGCAAACTGCCCCCCAGCACCATCAGCAGGCCAGGATTACGCTCTCAGAGAGGGCGACGCTTCACCCGGCCTTTCTCCCACTGATACCTGCTGCCGCCCACAGTGTTTAAAGACTAGTTTAGTTAGGGGGGTGTTTAACAACTAACTTGTCAAGTAAAGACAGTGTTTGACAGCCCTTCTGCTTTGGCTAGAGAGTTTTAGGGAGGAAGGATTGCTGGAAGAGATCAATGAGTGGGAAGAGAAAAAATAGGTGAGCCTCTCTCCTCCGCTGAGTAGAGCTATTCATTAACGCTCTGATTTATACATCCTTCTGCTTTAATCTGCAGCCAGCCCAGTGAAGATGGATGGGTGACAGTCCCATCGGTCACAGTGATTCAGTACTCAGTCACCGCGGAGACAAGCAGTGAAACCGGGAATGGTGAAAGCCCACAATCTGAGAAAAAAATATTGTAGAAAAGAGAGTAGATACCTTCTAGAAATGTAAATCACAAAGTGATAAATGCAGTTGGCACTTTTCATGAATACAGTCCCATTACGTTGGGATCCTATGTTTTTTTAAAGTATTACAGACATATATACTATGAGTCAAAAGTTTTTGAACAGGTAAGATTCTTAATGTTTTTTTAAAGTCTCTTCTGGTCACCAAGCCTGCATTTGAACCAAAATACAGCCAAAGCTGTAATATTGTGAAATATTTTTACTATTTAAAATATCTGTTTTCTATTTGAATATATTTCAAAATGTAATTTATTCCTGTGATCAAAGCTAAATTTTCAGCATCATTACTCCAGTCTTTAGTGTCACATGATCCTTCAGAAATCATTCTAATATGCTGATTTGCTGTTCAAGAAACATTATTATTATTATTATTATTATTATTATTATTATTATCAACAATCAATATTTAAAACAGTACAGTTTTTTTTCAGGATTCTTTTATTAATGGAAAAATCCAAAGATCAGCATTTATCTGAAATAAAAAGCTTTTGTAACATTATACACTATGCCATTCAAAAGAGTCAGTATTTTTATTTATTTATTTTGGGGAAAGAAATGATAGAAATGAATACATTTATTTAGCAAGGATGCTTTAAATTGATCAAAAGTGATGATAAAGACATTTATAATAATACAAAAGATTTCTGTTACATATAAATGCTGTTTTTCTGAACTTTCTATTCATCAAAGAAACCTGAAAAAAAGTTAAACATAATAATAATAATAATAATAATAATAAAAATAATAAATATTTCTTGAGCAGCAAATCAGAATATTAGAATGATTTCTGAAGGATCATGTGACTTGAGTAATGATGCTAAAAATTCAGCTCTGAAATCACAGGAATAAATTACATTTTAAAATAGGCTTGGTGAGCAGAAGAGACATCTTTAAAAAAAAATTAAATCTTACTATTCAAAAACTTTTGACTAGTAGTGTAAATCTCATGTTTTGTACTGTGAAAAAATGTGATATTTTAGATATTTTTTAAAAACATAATTTAACATATGTATTCAAAATATCAAATATATGCTCACCATCAAAATGATGATTTATTATTATTGAAGTTATTTAGGCTAAATGTCCAGTTTTGATTTAATGTTTTATAGTCTATATTTAAGTAATTAATTAGTGTGTGTGTTTATTTTATTGGGAAAAAACAATCAGGCTTTAAACTTTATTTACCCTTTCTTTTAAAATATGTTGTAAAATTTCAAATCTCATTTAAAATGAATTAAAAACTCTACTTTGACATCCCAAAGTGGACAAACAACATTTTCTCATAGTTAAACTCCTTTCACTGACCATCTGTTCAAAAAGAAAAAAAAAAGACATTTAAAGCATTTCAAGTCTTATTTCGTATCCTATTTGTGAAAAAATGGCAATTATCTATCTTATACTATTTTGTCACACTCATTTTTCTTTTCATATAGAAGGAAATAATTTAATTCATCCAATATGTATCCCTTCTATTCAGATCCCAAAATGAGATCTTGTCTACTTCCTCTGGAATAAATAAGCAACACATGTATTGGTTTAGTGTCTCTTTGTTGAGTTGCTCTATCCTGTGCCCGTTTGCTGGGCACAGTCTGTTTGAAAAGAGTGAACAATGACAGTCCACAATGAAGGTGCTCAATTAACTGTATAACCCAGCCATCAATTAAGACATCAATTACCAGGTTGATTGATGGGGCTAAATCATGCGATTCATTTTCTCCATTCGGCGGAAAAACACTGGAAGCCGCAGTATGTGAAAATTAGTTGATGAATGTTATATTCAGTCCATCTCGCCTCGATAAGACAGAGTTGTTCAAATACATGCATTTTTTTATTATTTTTCCTTTAACTGCATTAAAAAAATACCATAAGACATATTCTTTCAGTGTGAAAAACTGAAATTATTTCCATTTTAAAATCTAAATTAGATTATTGAACACATTTTAAATATATTTGTTATATCATTCAATTTTCCAAATTATACCCATTTATATGGCTCTAAAAATATGTTTGTTATTGCTGTAGATAGTTTGTGCTTGGTTTATTTGTTAAAACAGCTTTCGTCTATTGAGAATCTGGATTATACATTGCATTGCTAATCTGATATCAACTAATTTTTAAACAAATATGTAATTTATCTAAAATATAAAACAGAATACTGCAGCCTCTGAGGCTATATAATATTGTATTACATTAAAATAATATTGTCATTTTTTATGCAACCCTACTCAAACCTTCAGAATCAAACTCATCCTTAAAGTTCTGAAATAAAAATATTCTTTCCCATTTTAGCAGCACATTATATCTTGTACAGTGCATTCAAAGGGAATGGTTAGGCTACAAAAACGAATTATGCACCAGTGCATTACGTTTTGTTACAATGAATACAAAAGTATTTAGATGATAGAGCAATTTGTCGTAATTTGAAGCACTTCTGTTTCCTTTACAGACAAATTTAGAGTTTATGTTTCTGAAGATACTTTTGTAACCAACTTGGTAATGTAATTTCATTATAAATGTAATATAAATTGCTGTTTGTTGAATCAGACAAGCTTTATCCTTTACGTTTATTTTGTGTGTCTCCATACAAAATAAAAAATGCAGGAATGGAATAAAAACATCATCTGTAATTCTAATATTTCCTATGCTCGCAGACTCGCAAAATAATTAGTGTACTTTATTTTCAGGTTAGAATATTTTGTTGCCTAATGTTTTATATTACATTTATCTTTCCTGTTATTCTAACCTATTTGAGCTGAAATTACATCACTTATTAGCTTTTTTTCTTCATTAGCGATTTGACAAATGCCCCCTTTTTTAACATCCCCATATCATTCTGCTTGACTTTCCCCCGGTTTTGAATTCGGTTATTGATTGCCTGTTCTGTTTCACTTGGAAAAGGTTGATAAAAGGAGGTTTTCACTTTCTCTATTGGATGTGACAGCTCCCTAACAAGAATAATGGAAAGGCTCCATTCACAGGCAAATCAGCCCAATTCAGCGTGCCCCTACACACTCAATGGAGGAGTCACAGCCCTTCCCTGCCCATTCCATCACAACCATCTCTCTTCAGCACCCCTCAAACTTAGCGCAACTCTTCCAGCAGACAACATTCCTCTTTGTCAACCTCTCTGCCCGGCCATCAAGCGGATGAATCGGTCAATAAGCGCATGATGAATTTTTAAAAAGACAACTAAATAGACGACAACCGTCAGCTGATTTTCCAGGCCTGTCTGCAACAGCTGATGATGCTTTGAAAATCTCTCAGGACAGTTTCTGTCGGGATATACATTTGGCTTTTTAAGCGTGTTTAAACAAATCCTTTCGGTCCATTGCAAATCAGCATTTCCCAAATGCAGAAATTATACATCCTCTGAAGAAATACGATATCGTTCCTTTCACAATCTAATACCCTGGATTCATTAAGAGAAACCCTAACCCTCAATCACACTTGTGCAAAACAGCATCCTTTAAGCTGCATGTAATAACAAGAGGCCAAGCCCCTGGAATTCCTCTGCTCGGCTGTACAGCGGCCAGGTGACAGCAGCCCACAGGTGTGAGGATTCAGAAAACCGGCGCTGGGCTTGTTCACAGGGGATTATGGTATCAGAATTAACCTGGCTGGAGAGAGGTCATGGCTACTGGGCTTGGGCTTGTGTAGGGAAGTGCTGTAGAGTGAAACTAAGCTTCCCACGACCTGTTAGCTGTGAACTCCTGCACACAGTGGCATCCGGTTTAGGTAAAGTTGGTTAATTAAAAGAGAAATGGCCTTCCACACGAACTAAATAAACAATATTTGCACAGCACAATATTTAAACTCATTTTTTATTCGTTTTACTTGGATCATATTGTCTAACAGAAAAATATCTTTATTTAAAATCATGGACTTGCGTTTAAACCCGGGTTATCGTCTTTTTAGATCACGAAGGTTCATTAAATCTAGCTTCGAAGCAGCATTAGCAGCTAGCTAAACAACCAATCATGAACGGAACGGCGTTTGATTAATTAAATATTCATGCGCGTTTTACGTCACAGAACGTTCAACTTGCCGCATTTCGTTCAGCGTGAGGAAAAAAAAATCATGATGTCAGTCAAGAACTGTGACGGAAGACGCATTGAGTGAGGAAAATACAGTTTTATTCTTACGGTTATTATGTGAAAATCTTGTTCTAGTGTAAAACAGAAGTTAAGCTGATGCAAGTTGTTTATAAGAACGCAATTGAAGTAAATGGGGCTAATATGTGAACTCTGAAATGTTCGCTGTACAGGCACAAGATGTAAACAATATTTACAGTGAGAAAATGACATCTTTTATATCTTACCTGTGTAAAAGTAGATGGGTCATTCCACGAAATCCTGCCTTTTGCGTCCCCAAGAAATAATCAAACATAGATTTAAAATGGCAACAAATAAACGTGCAATTTAAAAACAGCAATACAATGTATGCTTTCAGCAATATTACATAAAAAAGTCAATTAAATATTATTTTAAATAATTTAAATAGCATTTATGCTGGTAAGGGTTTTGGCCTGTCCCTCACTGTGAATTTTCTTTTTCAGCAGGACTTTTAATTTGCAAAATGAAGGCAAAATGATAGAAAAATCACATTTGAATATTGTTGTAAATGTATTCTCTTTGTTAAGCAATGTTTCTGGCATAGCTATGCATTTTTATTGGTGTCTCCTGATTTCATGTCAGCCCTATTACCCTCATCAAAAAAAAAAAAAAAAAAAACCTGTAAAATAATGTACATTCAAGTGAAATCATTTTTAAGAGGTTACATCATCTCTCAAACAGGATTCCAAACACTTAAAACAGAAGCATGTTTCTGTCACTCTTCTATAATGTTCTATTTTTGATTATTTATGAGAACATCATGCAATGTCAATCCTGTTACCATTTTTAAAATGTAAATTTAAACAATTATTATAATTATTATTTTTTACATTTAATATAATCCACATCTACAAGTAAAATCCTTTCAAAGAGTACAGTATGTGCTTTTGTAAACTTGACTATTAGCTAGCAATTAGCAAATTTGTTTGAAATAGTCAAACCTGTAACAGGTTTTCACGTGGGCAACAGGGATGACATTTAATTAGTTTTGACCCTGTTTTTAAAGATTGTCTGTGTAAAATTCCAACATTTTAAAGGTCACCCTCGGTATATTATTGAGCTAATGCCTATATCATTCAGTGGCATATGAGTTCTAATTAAACTATAGTATCTAGTAACGTTCATGTCGGTAACAGGTTTGACAAATGCCAAAAGATGAGGTAGAAAAATATAGTCACTGAGATGGCACAATACAATTTCTTGCAATTTTAAGGTGCCTTCATTTCATGGATATTTAAAAAACATTGATTAAACTTGTTTTATTTTTCAATTTTTCCAAATAAAAAAGTCATCGATTTCATGGAACGACCCAGATATAATTTTAGGGTTTATGATAAAACAATGCCATAAACCCTTAAATTAGTGTATAAAATTATAATCAGCTTTACTAAGTTTAACAGAATAATCTAAGTGGTAAAGAGGTCTGTCATTTCTGTGATAATCAACAGTATGCCACTGTTGTTGACTAAGCTTGTATTGAACCTGCAATATTTCTTTACCAACAAGTGTTTTTTTCTTAGCAGTGAGCATCTTAAAAGTAAGCGGTTGCCTTACAATTCAGTGAAATCATCTCGTTTTTTTATGGCCATATGTTTAAACCGTAGCTATGACGCGCACACACAGAGAAGCGCCCAGAGGATCATCTAGGCTTAGCTTGATTCTTTGTCGATTAGACATGTTGTTGGATTTTGACTCTCCTAAGCACACACAGTCCTCTGTTTCCTGCCATGATTTCTCGCCCTGTCCTGAAAAGCGACTATGAGGAATCCACGTCCCGTTCTGAATGCACACTTGTTCCTACTCTCGATTGGCCATTCAGCCCCCTCTAAGGAGACAAGCCCCAATCACAATATTGTCAAGGCTCTGTTGGTTTTCTGGTTCAAATCCTTGTTCACGCTGTTTGCTGAGTACTCATCTGCTGTGACAGCCTTCAGACAAACAGAGGCTCCTGAAAGAGGTCTTCCACAAGCAGATCCTTCCTGCTGGGCAGTGGCTGAAACGGCCCTTTCTCTCGCCATCAAGTGGAACCCAGCCTATTGAGCCGGCCCCTGGGAGCCCCACATTGAGGCGGGCCACGGGCCAGCGCTTCGCCCCTCGGGCCCTGGGCCACCCTCACGTTGTTCCAGGACACCTGTGCCCACCTACCGCCGGCGTGGGAACCCTCGGCGGCGAACCTTGTTACCTAAATCGGCTGGGGGCTGAGACCAATTTAGAGGCGTTGGTTTTAATCCCGCGTTCTGGCGAAACAAAACGTTAGTCTCAAACTTTGTCAGGTGATAAAACTAGCCAGGCTGAACCAAGAAATGGGTTATCGTTTTAGAAGCTGACCCACTTCTTTACCCCCCATCCACCATCCCCACCCCCCAGATGAGGCACCAACTAAATCTCCATGGCACACTGCAGAAAAATGGCATCAATTAATCAGCATTCATGAACCGTTTACTTGAGCCCCCCTTTGTTTGAAGCAGGGTTTAATCCAGACAGAGGCCTGGCTGTTTGGATCCCCGCAGACAGCAGCGGTCGGACCATTGTACGCTCGCATCCACTGGCACTGCACAAATTCTCATTCCCTCGCACTCTCATTTGCTCATTTGTCATCGACGACAGCGCTCTCGGCTTTCCGGCGATGACAGCTATATTCTTTTTCGCGCCGATGTAAAGGTGATCTTAAAGCGAGCCGGAATCGTCCAAAGTAATTCGATTACATTTATGTGACAGATTACACTCAGGCACGAGCATCCGTCTCATTTTCCGGTCGGAAGTCGTTCGTGCGTGTTTTTGCGGGGCCAGAAAAGGCAGGAAGTTCTCGCTCTCTCTCGACGTATTTCTCTCCCTCCCTCTCACCGAATGCCAGCTTCGCCAATTCACTCCGCCGCATGTGTGAAGACATCTGTCCATATTCCAAATCTCCCATTTTGGTGCAAATGATCCTCCTTGAAGGAAGCAATTTTTACAATGTGGCAATTCTCAGATTTCCATCAAGGCTCAGTGCCTTTGCCTTTCGCCTCACCGAAGAAGCAAGTTTAATTGGAAGGCTGCATTTAAAGTCATTCCACAATTATACAATTATACTGAAGATGCATGTCTGCATGTTGCTCAGTTTGCACCAATTTACTGCACTTTCTGCACAGTTAAGACTAGCGCTCCTTTCAGTGGATGCAAATTCCCCTCATTTGGCTCCAAATGAAGCATAATTGCTCATATTCAAGCAAACACCTTGCTATGAGAGGTTCTTCCTAGTTAGTTCATATTAAATCTGAGGAGAATGAAAAAAAAAAAAAAAAAAGAAAAAATCCCAAAATCCATTTGCGCACACGTGCCAGCTGGATCATTCTGTTTGGGGGAATGATGAGGAAATGGATGATGCAATTGAGCACATTGAGCATTAAACATCCTGCTAGCACTTTTAATTCAGCAGCCGCCGTCTCCAAACTTCCCTGTACGTTCCTAAATGCCAATTAAAGAAGTAAAAACCCGATTCCATCCGTCGAGTTTAGATTCCGCTTAAGAAGCGAATCAAAGGCGATTGTATTTTGCCATCACTGCGTCCCAATTAGTTTCCCCTTCGGTCGTAAAACGAAATGGAATTATATCACCCAGACGTTCCACCACCATCAAAGTATGCTCTAGCCTTTCCGCTCTTTTGTTTCGGACGGCGCAAGTTAGAGAGGGTCTCGTCGTTCAAAAGAGCCAAAGTATCTGAAGTGGCGGCGCAAGCACACGGCCGACAATGGCCTACAAGAGTCTGTTTTAATTCATACCCTCTTTTTAAAAAAGGGGGACAGCACAACAAACCGTTGACCCACTGATATACAATTAAGAGTGATGCGGCAGTTAATGCTACAAGCAACTCTGTTTAACAGTCTGTCTTTGACCCACTGCCACTGAATAAATATAATGCAGGGAGCGAGAGAGCGAACGAGAGAAAGGGAGCCAGGGAGATTTTAAGCCACAGATAAGTAGTTAAAGACCTTTATAGAGTATAACACCATTATCCTTGCTGAATAAAAATAGGATTTAGTGTTTTTTCCACTTAATTTGAATCAAAAGAATCCCCACCTTACATATTGCACTGGTAATGTAATGGAGAGAGAATCACAAAAAGGCTTTGTGGTTCTGACACCTCCTATAGTGGGCCTGTGTTGTCCCGCGAGCAAAAGGGAGAGCAGGCTTTTTCTTCTTCGCCTTGCTATCTGCTAACACATTCTAATTGATGCCGCTGCATTCCTGCACTGGGCGCATTCAATGAATAACGAGTGACGGACTCAATGCCCGTGAATTAGTCCCTTCTAAGAGAAGCAGTAAAACAGCCCCCCTGCCCCCCGGCCCTAGAGCCACCGAGCTCCCCTCGATCCCGGGCCAAAGCCTGCTCCAGCTTCACCGCCCATTAAAGTGCCACTATTGTGCACCGACGCAACCCACAAAAGCTGTCCATCTCTCCGAGGCCTCTAAAGCCCGGACTCACACAGACTGGAGTGACAACCTCTGCGGCCCCCTTCCCACCCTCGCTCTTCCCAATAAACCCCCTAATCCCACCCCTTCCACCAACGCGCACACACACACACACGTGTGCGAGCAAGTTGCGCTCGCTCTCCCTCGCTCGCCTCTGCCCCGCACAAAGCGTCAATCTGTCTTCGGCGTTGGCACCCTCGGCCCTTTGTCCCATCTGCAGGTGTCTGTGAAAGCAGCTACGGTTGCCCTAGACCCGCGGCTCACCACGCCTCGTCCAGGGACAGGAACTGCTGACAAAGACCCAGTGTGGGAATGAGGGATGCGTACAGGGAGTGAAAGTGAGGGGGCTCCCTTAAAATTGATGTCTGAGGAAGTCTCGCAACTTTTAGGAAGTCCTGTCCACAGAGAATAACAACTTGGTGGAGTGACTAGAGCTCAGTGTCACTATGGGAAGAGATAGTGATGGAATGCCAGAAGCAAATGTCTCTTTTCACTCTCGTGAATGTGCAAAAGACTGAATTTAGTATTCTTTAATGAATCAAATAAAACATGCTACTATTACTAAATTGTGAAAACAAAACAAAAACATTGAGCCACCATGGTAATGAAGTGAAAAAATAATTAAAAAACAATTGAGCTGGATTAGTTACCTGTCATTAATTACTCTCAGCCATCATTAACGAATGAATAAAGTGTGCATGTTTTTGGAAAATTACCCTATTTAGGATCACAATACAAACAGGTTTTTAAGTACAAAAATGGTTCAATTACACATTTTGTATACAAAATGCTCACCGTAATTTCTACACTCTTCTGCAGACCTGAATATTTATGCTTTCAACCAGCAAAATAAGTGTGTAAAAACCTTAAGGATGAAAAAGTGCTTCTTGAATGAAGTTTGAACCTACAATCAAAGAATGTGTATGAGCAACCGAGCCAACACTTACTGCATTAGAGTGCCATCGTGTGGGTTTATTACATATTGCATTTTATTACAAATTCATTTTCTAAGCACAAGATACTTTTTATGAAACATCACCAGGGAAACTTAAAATGTTATCATAGTTATCTAAAGCTATAAAACATTTTCGTTACCTAAACGTTAACTGAGATGATAATAATAATAATAATAATAATAATAATAATAATAATAATAAACTTAAACATGTTAGCTATTTCAGCTAGTTGGCACATTTCACATTCTCATTTACCTGAACTTGATTAAAATCACTAAAAACATATAAATCTGAAATAAAAAATAATAAAACTATATAGATATACACTGATGCTCAAAAGTTTGGGATCAGTAAGATTTTAATGGTTTTTAAAGACGTTTCTTATTATGCTCATTAAGGCTGTGTTCATTGGATCAAAAATACTAAAAAAATGTAAAACTATGTTTTTCTATATTAATATACATTAAAATTTAATTTATATCTGTAATTAAAGTTGCATTTTCAGAATCATTACTTTAGTCTTCAGTGTCACATGATCCTTCAAAAATCATTCTAATATACTGATTTATTATCAGTGCTGAAAACAGTTGTGCCGCTTAATTTTTTTTTTTGGAGCCTGTGATACTTTTTTTCAGGATTCTTTGATCAATAAAAGGTTAAAAAGAACAGCAATTATTTAAAACAGAAAGGTTTTCTAATAATATACACTACTGTTCATAGGTTTGGGATCAGTAAATTTTTATTCTTTCTTTTTTTTGGAAGAAATACTTTTATTTACCAAGGATGTGTTAAATTGTGATAGCATAGATTTACATTGTTAGAAAATATATATTCATTATATATATTTATAATATATATTTGGAATAAATGCTGTTCTTTGTTATTCATCAAAGAATCCTGAAAAAAAGAATCACAGGTTCCAAAAAATATTTGGCAGCACAACAATTGAACAACTGAAAATTCAGCTTTGCATCACAGGAATAAGTTATTTTTTAAAGTATATTAAAATAAAAAAACATTATTTTATATTGTAATAACATTTTGCAATATTACTGTTTTTTTCTGTATTTTTGATCAAATAAATGCACTTCTTTAAAAAAAAAACATTACAAGTCTTACTGATCCCAAACTTTTAAGTGTTACTATATATTTCCTAACAAACCATACATCAATGGAAAGCTTATTTATTCAGCTTTCAGATGATGTATAAATCTCAAATTCGAGAAATTTACACTTATGACTGGTTTTGTGGTCCAGGGTCACATATTTACCAAGGGTGCCTATATATATATATATATATATATATATATATATATATATACGAAAACTATACATTTAAAAACGAACTCCAAATATTAATTAATAACAACCTTAATAGTATGCATATCTCAATGATATACAAAAGACAGTATTTACAACTAGAAAAGGAAATGTACAACCTTCTGTTTTATAATACAGGCAAACAATAATACATTTACATTTATTAATTTAGTAGAGAGACTTTTATTCAAAGTGACATACAAATGAGGATATTAATGATATTTTCGACTCAACCTGCATTACACAGATCTCTGTCCAGTAAAATGGTTTTTAGAATGAGAAGGTCATTGGTTGTCAATTGTATAGAATGCGGTGGCCCACTAGGGGGCCCCAGTAAACTTTTAAGGAACTTCCATGCAACATGTAACATCCATCCATTCCCCAAACCGTGTATCCTCGGATGGCCAGTATGTGTAACATATTTCTTGTTTTAGAGAAAAGTTATGAACTTTTTTTTTTTTTTTTTTAAACATTTCCAATATACATAAGGAAATATACAGTATATGGAAGGTCTTTGAATAAAGAATTTGACAATGGAGGACCTTAGACTTACAAAGATTGAAAATCACTGCCCTAATATCCTTTTCCTCTGATGATAAAATAGCAAATAATGGAAGTGAAATTAAAATTATTAAAATAATTAAAAAACAATTAAAAGATGAATTAGTTACTAATTATGCATTATCAGCTGCCATTAATGGATGAATGTGTGTGCATGTTTTTTGGACAATCAGCCTGTTAAAGGTCACAATAAACACAGGTTTGTATAAGTACATGACATTGAGACACATGTAATGCCTGCATAAATTATTGAATGTTTGTGATGTTACATGCTTGCTAGGCAGTTTCTAGTTGCTAGGCCGTTGCTTCACTCTTACTCAATAGCAGGACCCTTTTGGTGCTAAATATGAAGGTTTCAAAAAACTTTTAATAGTGGTTTATTTTCATTAATATCAGTTTTTTAAATACATTTTTGTTAATATTGTTTTCACCTCTCTATGTGCCAGGTCTTATCATTTCTAGCCTTTTTAAGTCCATCAATATTTGTGCATTCTGAGTGACAGTTTCTCTCTGCAGATGATGACGTTATGGGGTGTGACAGCTTCTGGGTAGAAATACATAAATGAGTTTAGAGTTACAATATTTCTCTTATCTTTATGAAGGCACAAAGTAGCATGATTCCTTGTGAGCCTTAAAAGCAAAAAAATAATAAAAAGTCATGGGATAGCTATAATGTTTTATTGCTGTTGTTTTGTGACTGGGCATGTTTATGCATAACCCACGCAATAATTTGCAACTCCAACCATATGGACCATAAATTCAACGTCCCTGTTACGTAGAAGAGGACTGAAGTATCCTCAGCTGAGCAGAGGGTATTGATAACACTTACATGTCATGTTTGAATGAATAAATAAAAGAGAAAAAGACATGATTGGTAGGAAACCAGTTTTTGATTCGAAGTAAATGATTTACTTGTTGAGAGTGTAGTTGAATGGTTGAGTTTCAGAAAATCAGTAATGAGGTGGTGTATTCTATTCATTCAGCATATATATATATATATATATATATATATATATATATATATATATATATATATATATATATATATATATATATAACGTGCTTGCAATTTAAACATCAAACACATGATGGTGCTATAACAAAATCTATCAACAGGCTGACAGCGTGAGTAAAGGGGTGAGTGAGGACGTCCATTAGTCAGTACGTGTGGTAAAAATGCATTTTATCTTATCCCACACACGACAACGTTAAATCATTGATGGTTCACAATACGTTTGACGGTCTGTTATGATTTAGGGCACTGATACAGTGATTCACATCGTCGACCTGAATTACATTAAACAGAGGTGGTGTTAATGCATGCAATAATGCGATAAATTAATGTGATTTACTTTATATGAGGTTCATGATACTACATAATACACAGACTTGGGTAGATTACTTACAAATTGTAATCCGTTACTGGTTCCATTGCATGACCAAAATTGTAGTTATTAATGTAACCTATTACATGAAACATTTTAGGTAATATAATCAGACTACGTTTGGATTACTTTTAACCTAATTCGTTTATCATATTGATTTCAGTAGGATAATCTTGTACTACATTGAAATAAAAATACAAAGAGTAAGAAAATGTACCATTATATTACATCAAGGTTTTCCAAACTGGGGTTCGAAAAGGAACTACAGAGGGGTTTTAATGAAAAGCTAACAATTAATTAAATCATAAAAATAAATCATCAAAAAATAATAATCAAAATTAAATAAAAATAAAACACTTATTAAAAAGTTTACATATTTTATGTTTACCTTTCTATTTTGGAATCTTAGGGTTATTTCAATGAAATATATGAGGTAAAAAAGGTTCAGATCACAAAAAGTTTGGGAATCCCTGCATTACATGTAAATAAGAAATAGTGTGACTTTGTGCATTGAAAGACAAAAGCCTTCCAAAGACATAGAAATGCATGGTTACATAACCCACTGAAAAAGTAAAATAAAATAAAATAAAAATGAACGTGTTCATCAGTACCTGAAATGATTTTTGTAAATCTAGTGGTCAAATGCTGTGGAGCCACCAGACTAGTGACAGGTCTTGGTGTGAATGTCCACAAAACTGAAATTTCTGAATGTTTCTAAATGGTAGGGTTTTTTTTTTTTTTTTTTTTTAGAAAGTAACATTTAAAAGATAAAAAAAGAGGAATTAGAGAATCAATAAACAATGAATAATTGTGTGAATGATATGTAATCAATAAAAAGTAGTGCTGGGCAACGATTAATCGCATCCAAAATAAATGTTTTTGTGTACATAACGTGTGTGTACTGTGTCAGTATTTTGTATTTATAAAGACACACACATACAGTATATATTTTGAAAATACTTACATGTAAGTATGATTCTATTTTTCTTAAATATATACATGCATGTGTGTGTATTTATATATACATAATAAACAGAGCACTGTTTTTAAGCATTATTTTATTATTATATTATTAATATTATATCATAATATATTGAATTGAAACATTTAATGACTGTTTTGACCTTGTTATTTATATAAAAAAATATTCTGGATTTTCCATGCTTCGTCCCAAGATGTACTGCCAAATATAGACCAAAAAAGAGTAGTGAAAAAAAGGTATTTTTTTTTTTTTTTTTTTGGAAATGCAAGAAAACTCCCCCGAAACTACGTTTCCCAGAAACATTGCGTCGTGACGCCACCGAGGGGCGGGGCTTTTTGTCGTAGCGGCTCTTGCGTTAGGAGAGTAAAATGTGTTTGACAGGAATCTGAACGAGAGGAGGGGGCGGCGGCACACGAGTAGAAATCCGCACCTTCAAGAGATCGCCATCACTTTTTCCCCCTCGTCAATCTCCAGTCGCGTGCAGTCCGTTAACCGCGGGGAGGCGAATGCGGTGAATTATTTGGAGGCTCAGCAACAGGGCACACAGAGTACAGGATGCCGCTGAGTCTATCAGCCCCGCCGCGCTCGGGGAGCTCCCGCGACTAGCGCCGCGCAAAGTATCCAAAAAGGAGAATGCGAATGGTTAGAGAGGACAGGATTCAATTAATATGGAAACGATGTAGCTTCACCGCCGCATTGCATATAGCTCGGGGAAACAGGTTAGAAAGTAGATAGCTAAATAGGGCGCATTTTGCCGTCATACATGCAAACTTACTCATCATCAAGCTCAACTAGCCTGTAGTTGGCTGCAACAAAAGGAACAGCTGCTCGACAGTGTCTTCAGATACCAAAGAAGACAAGAAGAATTGAAGATGTTACGGAGGAGGCTCAACCGATTGGTATGTATGGCACTCTGCGTGTTACTTTAAAGCCAGCTCAAGAGGATGTAATCGAGTCTGTAACTACAGATCAGCCTGGCGCATGTCGACGAAACATCTCAAATGCTGCATAAGTGGAGCGTTTATTTGAAAACTAGGGAGCCACCCTGCAGAAAGCTCTTGAGTTTCTCAACACCACCAAAGCTGTAATTAGTTGAGGTATGCTGGCACTTCCTGTTAACACTGGCCAGCTGTTGCTAAGCGAGTCTTGCCACGCACATTAGCGATTCAGAATAGGACTTTATAGGCTTTAGCAGCCGTAAAAATATTATCTTGTGAAGTTGACACTTGTTTGAAACGCTCTTAAGTTGGCGACCTAGGGTTTGAGACACTGGCGACGACTCTGCTGTGGTGAAGATAATCGTTTTAGCCAGCTCGTTCAGATGTGTCCTGCCAATTTTTTTAAAAGTTGAGCTGCAATCCTGATAGCGCTAATCAAATAATACTGCTCAGTCTTGCAAGCTAAGCCCTTCAAGTGTTATACTTGAATCCAATAATTAATTTCCTAATGCCCTTCGTTGCTGTCGCAACCTTTTAGATGCAAACTTTATTTGGGCATGTGATGCAGTAATTCTGCTCTGACCACATAATTGCAGAGCATCGGGGCAGTGCTGGAGGAGCTCTTGAAGTTTAATGTCAGGTTTAAGATGAAGCCTGTTTTTAGTCTTAGCTGTTTTAGACTTGTGGGAATACTTGTAATCAAATTTCTCCCTGTTTGTACTTCAATTATTGTTGTAATTCGCCCTTACAAATGAATTCACTACGCTTTCCGTATCCTTAAAGAGATAGTACAACCTAAAATAAACATTTATTTCCACACCCTCATTGCTTTGTGAACCTGCATGACTGACCTTCTTCCATGGTGTGTTAAAGGAGATGGCATCAGTTGTTATTCTCTTTCATTGTATGAAGAAAAAAAGAGCAGTTAAAGTTTCTATGGGAGAAGGAAATTCAATTCATGTTTGGAATAACATGCGGGAGATTAAATCATTATGGCATGTTATGGTGTGAGATCAGAACCGGTCATCTTGTAATGTATTCTAATGCGTTTATTGTATGAAATGAAGCCTCTCGGTTTGCTTAATGTTATATTACGCTTATCACTTATCATTTCTGGGTCAGTGTGGGCAAACCACATTCTCACTTGCTTAGTTTTGGACTGTTTGCATAAGCCAGACCTTGGTCTAGGTTTACCTCTTAATTCTGGCTGTAAGATGTATGTAGCTGGAATTATTAGTAGTTAGCATGAAAGGAGGAGGCCTTTGCAGTAAGGATGGATCACAATTGTGACTAATCAACTATCTGTACAGACCCTCTCTGAGAAGCTGCATCTTTAAATTGTTGCATTCCACTGTGCTGTTTTTCTATGTAAACATGTTCCAAACTTATGTATTTGTTCTTTTCGAGCCATGCATGCTTTGCGGATTCTCGCAGTCAAGTTCAAAGAAGGCCATTCTTAGATCTTGCATTTTTCAAATGCAAATGCATTTGTTGTGAATAGCCACATAAAGTCAGGATGAAATGAAAAGTCACTTTATTTTCTAAATGTATGTTATGGATCTTATTGTGAAAAATTCATCCAATATTATGTTTAATTTTTATTTTTTTTTACATGGTAATTTCTTTGATAAAAATGTCCTAACTGGGTCTTGCGGTCGAAAACAACTCCGGTGACGTATGCTAGACTTCTTTAGTCATTCTTTAGTCCCTGCAAGCTCGCATTCATCTGCCTCTATTCTCAACTGCATCACCCACATCAACAACTGATGGATAGAACCAAGTCTCCATCATATATATATATATATATATATATATATATATATATTATATATATATATATATATATATATATATATATATATATATATATATATACATATAATATTAGAATCTGTTACACTCAGATGTATGTGATTCACTTATCACATCAGATGCAATATTCACTTTTACATGGTGTTTGCATAAAAATATGTCTATAGGATATTTTCATATGCTTTTTTTTTGTATTCGTCATCCTTTCCTATCAAAATGCTTGCTACAGATGCAAAAGTGCAGAGAATTGAACCTGATCTGATAATTAATTTTTAATTTTTTAAATTTTTTTTTATGACAGACGAAAGTTTCGGAGGCAGTGTGTAAACGTGACTGACGTGAGGTCGTATTTATTTTTTAACGGGCAAAAATTCTGATGAAAATGTCGGACTCAGAGTGCAATGATCTTTAGCGTTGTGTGGACACAACCAATGATAAAAATCCATTCACTCCTTTTTTATCCCCAAAAAACCTAAACAGTCTCAAATATCAAGCTGTTTTAATATTCTGAGCATTATGACATCACACTGCCCAGACCACGTACACACTGTAAATAAATTCGGTTGTCAGTTCACCGTTTACTCTTTAATTGTGTCCTGTACACACATAATTCACTAAAACTGGAGTGACAACTGCATTCGACAACCGCATTAACTCTTGAAAAATACAGGTAGCGACAACCGCATTTACAGAAATTCTATGCAGTGTGTACAGAACTGAACTGAACAACAAGTTGTTAATGACGTAAAGTTTGACATAAAAGATGGCATACTTTTAATAAAGTTAGAAAAATGCCATTACAGAGGTAAAAACAAAATTCATCTGTAAATCACTTTAAGGAGTCAAATATCACATCGTAATAAGAAAGCTAAGTCAGTAAGTTTGATCAGATTTTTCGGTTGTTAATTAGAAGGCGCCCCTGAAATTTTGACTGTGCTCCTAAAAAGAAAAGTAAGCATAGAGCCTTGCATAAAGAATCATACCAGCTTGAAAATGGACATCCGATGTCCCATTTAACACCAATTAGTTGGCTAGCTGATTTTGAAAGAATTGCACATCTCTATTGGTTGGTCACATAGTTCTAGTGGCACTGACTCATGGTTCCTCTTTTATCCTGAGCTGCTTTAGTAACTTGTCTCTTTTTATAGTGTAACTCTCCAATAACCTGTTGGTGCCATTAGGCTAAATCGTGCTGCTGGCAGTCTGAGCCCTATAGATACCAGCAGTAATAGACCAATATAATGATACCATGCTCTGATATTCCCGCAGGTCTTGTAATGTTACTCAAGTCAGCATATTCTCTTTCCCTGCTATGGGATTTGCTATCTTTTTGTATGAATCATAAATAACGTTTGCGTGGCCGGCTGGCCACCATACCTGTTGTCACTGACGCAGATAGTATTGTTATTGCAGCATCTTATTAGAAGACATTCTTCTCAAATAGCATGGACAACTGTTTACTGGAAATTCAAGGTCTGTGTAAGCTGTACGGGCAGGAATCTCCTGTTTGGATGTGCTGCTAGCTCTGTATTCTTGGTAAAGTCATTAAAATAGTGTTAGCTGCTATAGCAATGCACTTTTTTGTTGTAGTTCTCTGACAGAAATGTGAAATCTTGGTCCTTTGATGTTCTCTCAGTCCTTGAAGATAGTGGCCTGTTGTGTCTTGGCTGATGCCGTGGAGGAAATGCGATAGCATTCAGTTTTGAATCTATTCGTAAGGATGGGAAAACAATATTGGCGGATATGAAAGGCCTAGGTTGTTTTGCTAATGTGTTGTTTCCTAGTGACTTTCCTTGACTAGTTGGCCAATATTGCGTAATCTTAAGAAGCAGGAATTGTGATCTTGATTAAACTATGATTAATCGTACCACCCTATTATTTACAGACATTCTCTGAACAATCAGAGTTTATTTGCTTCAGTTGTTGACATATCTACTGTACGCCAGGGCCTGTCTGACTGGATTTCACTTCTCTCTGAGAATTTATCGGAGGTCCTTCCTCTTCACCAGTTAAAGGTGAAGCCAGAGCTTCCTTTGGCACGTATGACGCTCTCTTAGGAAAGACTTTGCCTCTTTGAAGCAAACCCCTGAGGAGATCTGAAGATGGAGCTGTGTGGATGTTATTAACCGTGGCTTACCCAAAAAAACACTGCAAATGTTTGATGTGAAAGAGTCCTTTTTCTCTCCTCTCTAGTTTTTCACAATAATCATTTTTTAATAATTTTCACGATATTGTGAAACATCTGTGGGATGTTTGTCTTTGCCTTCTACCATCTTTTTCATTTTATTGGGCTTTTTGGCATCGGCGAAAACAGGAAAAGGGTGGGTTGGTGAATGTGTGCTACGCAGGGAAATTAGGAACCTGGATTCAAACTTTGGTGACCCGCCAGGCTGCGTCTTTTTTCTGATAGCATTGTAGTGCTGTTTTCCTTCAGATTAAAGTTGCAGAGAAACGGAAGTAGTGACAGATGTTTTCTTCACTATTGTGATGTACATCTGAGTGAAACTGATTATCAAACAAGAAAAAATATAGGTTGAGGAACTGGTTCTGTCCATTGGTTGATTGGATTTTGAAATGTGGACGTTGCACTTAAAGGGATAGTTCACCCAAAAATGAAAAGTATGTCATTAATTACTCACCCTCATGTCGTTCCAAACCTGTAAGACCTTCATTCGTCTTCTAAGCACAAATGAAGATATTTTTTGATGAAATCCGAGAGCTGCATAGAAAGCACTGCAACTACTAGGTTCAAAGCCAAGAATAGTTGTAGTAAGGATATCATTATAATAGTCCATGTGACATCAGTGGTTCAACCTTAATTTTATGAAGCTATGAGAATGCATTTTTTGTGTGAAGAAACTAAATATCTTAATTTGTGTGCCAAAGATGCACAAAAGTCTTACGGGTTTGGAACGACATGAGGGTAATTAATGACAGACTTTTCATTTTTGGGTGAACTATCCCTTTAAATAAATGTGAGGCTTTTTCCTCTATGTGCAAACCAAATTTTAAGAATGTCCCATCACTATAGAGATCATTTGCATGAGTTTCTGTGGCATTGTTTTTTCAGCAGTGCTGAGATTTGAACCTAGCAAGGGCTTTCAGTACCCCTCGTGATTGGCTGTCTTGTCCGTACTTTGTCCGAGTAGTCAGGCGTACTGTCACGCAAGGGCCGCTCAGTCCTGCTCCACTCCGCTGCCTCCAATGTGGTATGTCCTAGCTGCTAATCAGGCGGTCGTCTGGCTGTGCCTACAAAGGATGTTTTTGGGTGTCCTGGTGGTGCAGGAGCGCATCATAAACAGAAGCCGCCGGCCTCAGAGAACCCAGTGTGCAGGTTTGTTGGAAAGCAACCGCTGTCAGACAGCTCACCCAACACTCGTACGTGTGTGTGCATGCGCTCTGTGAGGAGCGCTCAATCCCCAGGCAATGCGGCTGTGTATGTGTTTAATCTGTCAAATGCCCATCTTTATGAGGTGTAGACGTAAAGCCAGTCAGTTATGTCTCAAGGCAATGTAAACGGGTAGAAATCAGATTTTTTTGAATGTAGCTTAAAGGATCGGTTCACTTCCAGAATAAAAATTTCCTGGTAGTTTACTCACCCCTATGTCATCCAAGATGTTCATGTCTGTCTTTCTTCAGTCGAAAGGAAATTAAGCTTTTTGAGGAAAACATTCCAGGATTTTTCTCCATATAGTGGACTTCAGTGGTGGCCAACAAGTTTCTTGCTGTTTCAATGCAGCTTCAAAAAGCTCTACACGATCCCAGCTGCGTAATAAGGGTCTTATGTAGCAAAATGATTGGTAATTAAAAAAACAAAAAAAAAAAAAAATAATAATAATAAATTTATATACTTTTTAACCATAAATGCTTGTCTTGCACTAGCTTGAACTCACACATTACATAATCATGCACATGTGATGTAGGCGGAAGTACCGACCCAGTGTTTACAAAGCAAATGTGTAAAAGAAAGTCAGACACCCTTAACAAATAAGGTAAAACAACAATGTTGGACGATTTTGAAGTTAGAGGAGAAAATAAGATTAATTTTTCGTCCAACCCTACATTTTTTTTGAACCGACATACACAGACGTGATTACGCAATGCGTGAAGACGCACATGCGCAACACAGAGCTTGTGCAAGATGAGCATTTGTGGTTAAAAAATATAGAAATGGTCATTGTTTTATATAAAATGACCAATACTTTCACTAGATACTTTAGAACCTTATTCTTTGACTGGGATCGTGTAGAGCCCTTTGAAGCTGCATTGAAACTGCAATTTGGACCTTCAACCTGTGATCCCCATTGAAGTCCACTATATGGAGAAAAATCCTGGAATGTTTTCCTCAAAAACCTTAATTTCTTTTCAACCGAAGATTATCAGAAAATTTTTATTCTTGAAGTGAACTACGGTAGTCAACATTCGAAGTGGATCAAAACCTTTCATCAAAGTTGTCCTAAAACCAAAACAATACTCATTCTTGTCTTAGGACAACTTTGAACTTTTTTTATCCACTTCCAATGTTGACTACTGTAATCCTTTAAGACGCTGTGAGTTATGTGAAAATTAACAGCCATGTTAGCTATAAAGTGGGATCGTCACAGCTCTTTATGATAACTTTAATAAGCTTCATCTACAGTGTGTCTACACTGTAATGGAAAAAAAGATCTGAGACTTCTTTAAAAAGCATTACATGTTGCGTACCTAAAACTAGTGTAAATAAGTAGTCACTCCTTTCTTTTATACTGCTTCATAAAAGCCTTTATTGCAGAAACTATTTCTGCTGTGAAGCACTGCTTACGTGCATATTACGAATGCTGCAGACTGTCAATATGTGCACCTAAAAGAATATATGCAGCTTTCTTGCCACAAATATAAAGTTGTGAAACAAGCCATGGCCTAAAAAAAATGCCTGACATATTGTAACAAGTCTGACATATTGTAACAACCGCAGACAGCACTGATCAGTATATAGATATATAGATTTTAAAGATAGAATTATCATGTAGTAAATGCAAATGATTTAAAGGGATAGTTCACCCAAAAATGAAAATTCTGTCATTTACTTACTCAACCTCATGTCGTTCCCAACCCGTAAGACCTTTGTTCATCTTCAGAACACAAATTAAGTTATTTTTTATGAAATCCTAGAGCTTTCTGACCCTGCATAGACAGCAATGCAACTGACACTTTTAAGGCCCAGAAAGGTAGTAAGGACATTGTTAAAATAGTCCCGTCCCAGCAACGCGTCAAAATAAAAGTTTGGTTTAACTTGAAGACATATATTACTATTGTTTAGTAGAATGTATGTAATACTACTACTACTACTACTACTACTACTACTATTAAAACTTTATATTTTAAGGAATAATCACACATTATTTATTTCATGTTTTAATTTTAATAGTAGCTTAAAAAATAGTTTAATTTTCATTTGATTAAAAGATACATTAAATCAATATTTTATGCCTTCATTTGATAACCAGAAAAATTGACGTATTGTAAAAATAAACTTTCATAGGGCTCTAAACATGTAATTTTTTTTAAACATTTAATAAATTGATGTCAAATTGTATGTTTCATAATTTTCATTAATTAGACTTTCTTTTTGATTAATAAGATGTAATTTAACCATTAAAAAAAAAAAAATTTAAATGGAAAAAACGGAATCCAGAAAAATTACAACGGAATTTTGAAAAAAATAAAACGGATAAAATAGAACAGATTTCTTAGGGTCCTAGTGAGTGAGTAATGACAAAATGTTAATTTTTGGGTGGACTAACCCTTTAAGCATTTGTATTTCATATTTAATGACCCCAAGTTCTGGACGGGAAGTGGAATATTTTGTACTGTTGTTAGATTTTTGCACAACTTGGAATTTTGTTAGATGAATAATACTCATGCCTTTATTTAAAATGTATGTGTGTAGTAAAATATAAATTTTAAAATTATTATCCAATCGCACATTGGTTGGTTTTTAGATTTGTGGTACCAGTTGAAATGTTAACGACAACTGGTAACCAGTGAAGCTCATGCCTCAAACCCTTATAAATCCATCCTCACTGTATATAATAATGGGAAGTGCTTAACAATTACCAACAATTGTTTGGGTTTTTATTCTTTTACAGCACAGCTCATGCTTTGACAATACAGTTCACCGTCTATTCAAAACAGATTAGCACTAGCCTTGTCCCTGGTATTTTCTGTAAGCTGCTCTTTGTGCAAACCCAGTGACCATGTACCTTCACCATCTCAGAAAGCTTGTAACAGCTTGTAGCATTACAGGCTGAAGATCTGGCTCCATTTGTTTTGACCACCTAGAAATGCTCCTCAGCTGGAATTTTAATCTCATTCTCAGATCAACCACCTGACCATCGCAAACAGCCCCTAATCGTCGCTGACCACCTGTTGCAGGGGTAGTTATACCGTTGATAACCGTGTTGATGGTGCGATAGGCTTTTCGGGGTAAGTGGCGGAGGGTGAGGGGCCCACATTGGCCTGCCTGAGCCAGTGGTTTATTGGCCTTGTTTCATCAGGAGAGCCACATATTGATTAGAGTCCTGCTCCGTTTTGCTGCCATTTGTCTTGTCCCTCCCGAACTGGCTGGCAGACAGAAATGCTTATGCTGACTACTTCTTCTTCTTCCCCTCTCCCTCTTTCTCTTGCTCTCTCTCTCATTGCACTCCGGCTCCCCATAATGAAAACTCAGCCAGCCGCACAAGGCTGAAGCCTACATCCCATCTGAGTCAGGATGGGTGAGAGAAAACGGTGGAAAAAGCAGACAAGGCAATGGAAGTGCGTGTGCGGATCTACCTGTTGTATCCCTCCGTTACCTTCCATATATAATAGCCAGGCTTTCAGTGGCTGATTGCCACAGCGAGGGCGTCGGAGATCAAGGAGCGTCCGGGTCTATCTCTAAAAGCAAGGCTGAATTCTCAGTTTGTCATTTTAAATAATTTACGTGGCTCGTTTTTAAAATTCTCCTCACAGCGTTCTTACTTTCCCGCTGTATATCGTCACCAGGGCTTGTGGACTTCAAATGCATTCCTGTCATCCATATATTTATAAAGCCTCATCCTGAGATTCCCTGTGTTGTGCCCTAGCTGCCGGCAATACCCCAAGAGCGCTCGCGCCGCAGCGTGAAGAGAATAATGAAAAGTGTAAGTGTGTGAAAGGGAGACGGAAAGTGTGTGTTAGTGTTTCTTGCTACTTTTGCTTCTGTAGGCAAAAAAACAAGACATTTTCCACTTATACCAGCAAAAGGACCCATTTCCCGGCCTTGGTTCACACCCGCACACTCTCGGAGTTCCCACTTAAATAACGGACTTCGATGAGCCCACGCTGGATCTTTCACATCCGTCCGCTGCAGGAAAAGAAATGAATCTTCTCTCAGCTCACCGACGCCTGCGAGCGCAGCCGTGGCCCTGCAGCTCAAACCGCTTGCCGCCTCAGCAGCCCGGGCTCACATTAGTTTCCTTTTCCTGTTAAGGTCTTCTGACAGAGCTGGCTTTTTCTCTGTCCCTTTCAAACACAATTTGCTGTAATTAATTGAACGGTAATTACAGTCAGTGATGCTAAATGTATAGTAAAAGATAATGGCATCTGAGCCACAAGAGCTGAGATGCAGATTTTTTTTCGGCACGTCAGCATTTAGATGCAAATATCCAATGTTGAACGGGAGCTAGAACGACTCGCTCTTTCCCATCACTCCTTCCTCTGCCCCTCCCCCCGCTTTTTCTCTCTCTGGGATGAAAGCCACAGTGCAGTCAAACTGATTAGTTTATCCAGAGACGCACCGTGCAAAGGAGGAGACACGATAGTACCTAAGTTAAAGCCATACTGCTATTGTCCTTCCGACATGCTAGGCTGGAGGGAGTTCTCTATTGCTTGTATGCACTATAGATTTTGAAGGGGACTTATTATGCAAAAATCACTTTTATAAGGTGTTTGAACACAATTGGTTAAAATCCACCCAGTATTTTTTTTTTTATAATCACAAAAAATCATAAACGGTCTCTTTGAACACACAAATCCAGATTTCTCCCTACAATGATATTGTCGTAGGGAAAAAGTCCCACACATTTGCGATGATCTGCGTGTGAGGAAGAAGTCTGCAATTACTGTTTTCTTGCTGTAGCTGCTGGAGATGTACAGCGTCAGCGTCAGACATACATTACAAGTGTTGTGTGTTGGGATGCACCAACGAACATAGGAGTCTCCGTAGACTCCCTCCATCTGAGCCGCTGAGGACACTGTGGTTAAATGTAATTTTCGAAGGAAATGTCCCAGAAAAAAATCTGTAAAGTCCCCTATACGTTTACGTAGGGCTGGGTGATATGGCCAAAAAATGATCACAATATTTTTTTTTCATATCAATCGATATCGATAATTAAAATATTAAATAATAATAATTAAAAAAAAATGATAAATGTCAAATTTGTATTACTTTCAAGTTTAAAGGCAGATTTATGCTACAATGTGAAAGTTGTAAAAATCTGAGTTTGTCTTTAAACTATTCTTTATGGTCAGAACATGACAAACACTTCATGTTTTTAAATTATTTACACTTTTCCCAGCCATTTTTCCTCCTGTTACTCTTGTTATCGTCTATCGAGGAAATATATATATATCGCGGATTAATTATCGTTATTGAATTATCGCCCAGCCCTATGTTTATGGATCAATACCAGCGTTTTGTGCGCGAATGTCAGCTCCAGACAAAGTATCACACGTTTGTTCTCCAAATTGCCTTTCTGAAAGTGCTTATTGGCAAGCTGTAAGGCTAATGTTGCTAAAGCTACCATTGTCTCTGCCTGTTTTCACTGATGCTGCCTTCACATGCTACCAGAATGATCGTAAATAGGAACTTGGTAGGTAAAAATTGCAACATGAAGTCGACCGCTTGAATTTGTCGAGCTTATAAGTGGGACTTATAAACTTTGTGATGCATGTGAATGCACCATGAGACCAACTATGTTGTTATTTTTATTGTGCTGTGCTCCCTGTCTGTGTGATTCATAAATTATGCATTATTATTCACAATACAATCAAATGACTGACTTTTTAACCAATTTTGGATCGAAGATACAAGGCCTGAAAACCGCTTCTGAGAGTTTCTGACTTTTTTCAGTGTGTGAGATTGTCCTGTTTTGGTTTTGCTGGCTTTTGAAACTCCGCCTTCTTCCGAAAAGCTAATTTGCATTTAAAGGAACAAACACAAAAACGGCGCGTTTTGGCTCATGCCCTAAAAGTGCAATTTTAACAAGCTGTAAAAAATTATCTGTTGGGTATTTTGAGCTAAAACTTCACATGTACGCTCTGGAGACATCAGAGACATCAGAGGGGCATAATGGGTCCTGTGGCTTTCAACAATGATAATACTTACACAGTTACAAAGTGAATATTTAGGTTGGCATGTTATTTTGTTCAAATTACCTCATATATATTAGAATGGGTTTGAGTGAGTTAAATAACCAGCTGGCAAAGCAGTTCAGTTTACTAGTGTTCAGCTCTTTAAACTGAAATGGTTCAATTCCCAATATACTGCTATTGGATTTTTTCATGTTATAGTGTACAGCATAATTTTTTCCATCAGGTTTTTATCAACTTTGATTTAAGTAGTTTAATATGATCAATTTGTCTTGTCTTTATTATTGTTTAAAAAGCCTTCATCAAGAAACATTTGTTATGAAATTTGTTTAAAAGATTTAAAGGGATAATTTACCCAAAAATGAAAATTATGTCATTAACAGGGGCTTCCGCACTGGAGCAACGTTTTCATAGTTCCTGGAGCTATTGGCGGAAGTCCACAGGAACTAGTGGACTTTGGTTCTTTTTTTTTTTTTCTTTTAGGTTTTAGTTCCCTCCGTTTGGAGAGTACTTCAGAGTAGGTTCTAAAACAGTTATATAGGAACTACCAGTGACATACAGTAATTGGTCAGACGCATACGAAACAGTGGCTACGCAGCATTTTTAAAAAGCAGTGTAAAAATATTTACTCCACGGACATGGGGAACGCCACGCTAATGGCTTTTGTCTGTAGTGTTTTTCCTCCGCTTCAATGATATGTAACACTGCAAGATGTCATAGGAGATTTAGTCAGATTACAATACTCTTTTAATCGTGTAAGTTGTGTGTTTACATTCCATCTTTATTATTGCAAAACCCACAAAACATAACAAACAGCTCCGATCACGAGATCCTCTATTTACTGGTTGTTGACGTTGTAAATGAAGCGCATGAAGACGTCATTTTTGACCATTTCAGAGTTCCTGCTGCTGGCATGAATGTATCCAGAAAAACGGCCCAAGGGGGAAATTAGTTCTGTGGGAACCACCATGCTGGCTAGTTCCTGGAACGTAGGTCCTAAAACGACGTGGTGTGAAAGCCCGTAATTACTCACCCTAATGTCATTCCAAACCCTTAAGACCTTTGTTCGTCTTTGGAACACAAATGAAGATATTTTTGATGAAAACCGAAAGCTTTCTGACCCTGCATAGACAGCAACGCAACTACCAACCTCAAGGCCTAGAAAAGTAGTAAGGATATTGTTGAAAGAGTTCATGTGACATCAGTGGTTCAACCTTAATTTTTCAAAGCTGTGAGAATACTTTTTGTTTATTTAACAATTCCATCTCTTCCATGTCAGTCTCTGCCATGCGTTCACAAGAGTACCACGAAAGTTGTTTTTTGTTTTCATTGCACACACAAAGTATTCTCATAGCTTCATAAAGTTATAGTTAAACCACTGATGTCACATGGCAGTGTTTATTTATGGCAGCCAGCCACAATATCAAAACCGCCACAAATATATTTTCCAAAAGGCATTGAAAAAACCGTCAGTGTTGCAAACTTGAAGACGATCACGACTCACCATCTGCTCAGTGGTCATGCCTTTAGAGAGAAATGCATCTTTACGGATTACATAATGGAAGGTTTTAAAGTAATAACTTAAAGCTTTCTTTAGATATATTTATCAAGTATTCACTTAGTTTTGGTTAATTTTTGTGAAGCACTCCTGTTCAAGACCCAGAAGGCAGAAAGTGCATCCTTTTTTTTCTTTTACATAAGCACAACGTTTTGTTGATATTGTAAATGCACACAAATAGAAGTTGTCATTTTACATTTCCGAATGATGTATTACTCCTTACTTTTAGGTGCAAAATGACAGCGTGTTTTAAGTTGTCTGCAAGTGATTGCGTTGGCACCTCCATGTCCTGCAAAGCGTGCCTTAGCTTCCACTTTCTGCACAAAAGATTGGCTATAGGGTCAGAAAGCTCTCGGATTGCATCAAAAATATCTTAATTTGTATTCTGAAGATCTGACAAAGGTCTTATGGGTTTGGAACGACATGAGGGTGAGAAATCATTGACAGAATTTTCTTTTTTGGGTAAACTATTTTTTTTAACAGTGGCTTCAAAGTCCAGGCATCTGTGGTTGATCTTTCAGACCAAGAAAAGCATGTTTTGCAAGTGTAAGGCAACACAAAACCTCATTCAAAACTCCTTTACCTTTTGAGAATAGACTTTTGATGAGATCAATATGGATATGCTGATACATGTATGGGATAATACACACTGTCAGGGTTTATTTTGTGTTAATGATTGGCTGACTGTACATTTTTACTGCTTACAAAAATAGATTTGTAAATGAGATTTGACTTCTCAATTATGTGAGAAGAAAGGATGTGTGTAGCGATGCAGAGAATGAAACTAACACAAGTAATCAGCTGTACGGGACAATGAATTGAGTCGTTAAATATTTCACTCAAATGCCATGATTGACCAATCAGATTTAAATATTTGAAAGAGATTAGTAATACAGGTTAATCACATTTTCCCCATCTGTGGGACCTGATAAACTAAGGGACATAAAGAAATAAACGGTCATAAAATTTGCTTTCATGTTATCTCTGAAGTGTAATATTGTCTGTAATGGTGACAGTATTACACTTTAGAGTACTGTTATCTCAGTAATGTTCATAAACAAGTTCCCAGCCTCACTCACAGCAATCTGTCATCACAAGTCACATTCTCTTTGTGCAGACAACAGCACAGTGGCTTCCCGTTGTTTTCTCTCCCTCAGTTTTTCCTTAAACTTTCACCTCTCTCACATCCCTCCGTAATCTCGCACGTCTCTGCAGACTCCGTCTGAGAACTGGGATTGAGCCAAGCAAGCACAGACCAGTTGCATTTTTATTTGCAGTTCAGAGCAAGAACAGGCTTGTCTTCTGCAAGTGTTTGGGAACCCATCTCGATTATAATTTGTTGAAAAACAAAAGGCCATCAGCATTGTCATCACTTGCCGAAAGCCATCAGTGGAAACTCATCTCACACATCATTTGAGCTTGCGACTTTCAGAATCCCCAGTCCCCAGTTTAGTTACTTTCTTTTTTTTCTGCATCTGTCCTTTTTTTCGTCTCTCTGTCAGTGAGGCCGTGTTTAATATAGGCCAGGCCACAGTACAGAGTGTCTACTGCTGCACCGCTGCTCAGACTTCTCTCACTACCAGTCTTCACTTCACCGTGTCGTGGTGCTATTAATATCCTCCCGGTGCCACCCTGTATTCTGCACATGATGGAGAATAAAAGACTTGGGATTCTAGGCATTGTGGGATCTGGTATACTCCGTGGCGACTACTATCAGTATAAAATGTGATGAATGAAGGTGGTTAAGCTTTTTATTCAGGTGTATTATCAGGTAATGCGCAGAACGTGCTGAAGCCGCAGCTGAAGTCTTAATGTAAAGCTGATGATGTTGATATTGCTTGATGTATTTCATTTTTTTTGTCCATGGAAGCTCAATCTAAATCAGATCTAGATGCTGTTCTGTGCTAGACAAATTGATAATTTAATTTAGCTGTGTAAATGTAGGCTTGATGTCGAAATAATGTGGGTTATGTTGTGATTTGTGGGAACTCTGCTCTCCCTTGCATAACTACGTTGAAACTGTAGCCAGATGGCTTGTTTTATTTGGCTTTAAGCTTGTTGAGTGTTTCACTGCTATTGTAAAGTACAGAACCGGCACAGTGAGTGCTGCCCACATCATTCATAACAGTTCAGAGAATCGTGAACCATTATTAGACATGTTTATACACATCTTTTGATATATTTATTTTTTTTTCCTGTGTGAAAGAAGTGTGTGACTGTTGTGTAGTGCCCTGGAAAATTTTATTGCAAATTCTGCTCCTGGCAGTATTTTAAGCATGTCGGCTTTTTGAAATTAAGAATATTAAAATTTTAAGAATGACTCATAGTTTTGGTAGTGTCAGTGAGAGTGAAAAATTAGTAAAAAACTAGTTTTGCCATGTGCCATGTCATAATTTGCTTATTATATTTCATTATATTATGTTAAATATATTAGAATTATTATTTTATATTATTAAATTTCAGTGCAACTCAGAAAGAAATTACACTTAAACATTAAAAAATAATTAAACGATTAAGAAAAGCAAATCTAAAGACCACTGAGTACAAATGAGAAAATATATTATATTGTATTGTATTTTATTGTATTGTTGTATTATATTGTATTATATTATATTGATTATATTAAAATTACATTATTACATTTTGCAACTCAGAAACAAATTACACTAAAACATAAAAAAACTGAACGATTAAGAATAGGAAATTTAAAGTCCACTGAATACAAAATAGAAAATATATTATATTATATTATGTATTTTTATATTATATTAAAATTATTTTATATTAAATTTCAGTGCAACTCAGAAACAAATTACAAAAACATAAAAAAAGTATTATATAATATATATTATATTGTATAACATTATATTATATTATATTAGGTATTTTTATATTATATTTGTTATTTTATATTATTAAATTTCAGTGCAACTCGGAAACAAATTACCCTAAAACATTAAAAACAAAATTAAACATTAAGAATAGCAAATCTATGAAGTACTTAATACAAATGAGAAATTATATTATTTTACATTATATTAAATATATAATTTTACATTGTATTAATTTTTTTATATAATTACATTTTAGTGCAACCCAGAAACAAATGTCACTAAAACATTAAAAAAATAATTAAATGATTAAGAATAGCAAATCTAAAGACCGCTGAATACAAATTAGAAAATATATTATTTTATATTATATTATATTAAATTAAAGTTATTTTAAAATGATATAATAATTTCAGTGCAATTCATATAAAGATACTTTTGATTGATACTAAATGTATTATTTTTAGTGTTAAAATTCAGTCAGACTCAGAAAACTAAACTACACTTTCACACAAAATAGAATTTAACAATTAAGAAAAGCAACTATAATGTAATATAATGTAATATAATATAATATAATATAATATAATAACAATTTACCTTCCAGCTATTGTCTTTGTAAATAAATCTTAACAATTGATGAAAAATTATTTTTGTAATTTTTAATAAAGAAGTGTTTTAAGTAGTTTTAAAATCCATATTAAATGGTAAATGTAAAATTATATATTTAAAATAAATAATAAAAAATGTAAAATCAATTTAAATGTGTTTTTCTGTACAGCTGAAGTATTATGAAGAGTGTTTGAAATTGTAATTGCAAAGCTATCATTGATCCTTAAAACTGATTCTGTTGGTTTTAGGAGACCGTTGCGCCCGGTGAGCGCGGTTTAGATCTCTAAAAACATGCCCTTTTGGACTCGCTCAACTTCGCCCTGCTGTTAGCATCAGGTTATGAGCTGCGAACAGCGAGTGGGTGTTGTACGTTTCAATACGGCCTTCACAAAACCCCTTACACTTTACTCCAAGTCTAAATCCAAGCAGTTATTTTAAGCGTCCAGTCCTTTTCTTTTTTTTCCCCATCAGTGCTTTTAATTACTAGGTCCTTTTTCAGTGTAGCAACAGAGTCTTGTTCCTCTGGCAACCAGTGTCTCCCTCTGTCAGCGTTCGTCCGCTCAGACGAAGCGCCCTTGCATTTTCGAGTATTCAAATTAATATGCAAAGTCAGTAGTAGACCATTTGCTTTGCCATTTGTTTGTGGTTGTTACTACAGGAGTGAGCTGGTCACGTGGAGCGTCTCATCAGCCCTGCGCCACGAGATCTCCGCTGACATCCACTTTCAGGAGTATTTAGAAGCTCATTGTTCACTCAGTCATTCACACTCGACTTGACCCTGTTCTTCTGCTCCCGGGCTGTCACTGTCACTTTGATGTCCTGCCTTCTTGCCCTATTTTCTTAGTATAGATGGTCTGCTGTTCTGAATGTTAGTGGTGGAATATGGCTGTGAATAAACCACTTTGTTTGTCACCATCTTGTCTTTGTGTAATGCAGGCAATCTGGTTCGGATAGGTTTTCAGAAAAGGTGACAAACCTGGGCATTGATGGATGACTGAGGGCTGTGCATTTCTGCATTGCCTCGGGGCCCATTTGAAATGCAAAACATGCATCCACTCAGGCAAGTGAATGAGGAAGTGCATTGTATGGAAATCCCCTTCTCGGTGAACCAAATTCTTGCCTTGTCACCTTCTGTAAAACACAAAATTAGATGTCTTTTTTTTAGCATTTGCAGTGCCTACGCAAAGTATTCACAAGCTCTCCATGGCCTTCTGATGAGAGAAGCATCCCTGCCATCCCTGTGCATTGTTTGTTCTGGTGGCCAAACAGCTCGGTTGTGGTCAGCAGACCGTAGAGACCTCTTTCAGCTAGTTTCAGATCTCCCACATGATATCCCAGACTGTAGGTGAGACGTCACACGACGTGACTGTTGATGTGTCCGCGCAGCAGTTTTATCTCCAAACTGAAGCTTTTAACTCGTTCTTTCGGTTTCTTGCACTATCACTTTTCGAGGACGCTCTGCCTGTGGTAGATTTACAGCTGTGCTGTACTCTTTCCATTACTTAATTATTAATTTAACTCAGAGGGTGTCCAAACTGCGGCTCTCTGCCTGTTCCGATGCGGCCTGGAGGATGTTTTAAAAATATAACAGATTTTGGCCCGCTATTGTGAAATTATATGAAATTCTGAACACTGAGTTTATCTGTCACATAAAGCCAAATCTCAAGAGTTATGTTATATTCACAGGTGTCACTGACTTCATCCGGTCGCTTTCTTTGTCCATTGTGATTCTGGTTTGTAGTAAAAACACATGAGAATGTGTGTTATGCAAAGTGCTGTTCACCTTATTCTTCAATGTGGAAGAAAGCCTATGGCAAGACTTCCGATTCATTCTTTATAAGAACAGAAGAAGAATAACGAAGTGCAGTAAACAGTAAAACTGTTTGCATTACAAACCAATACATTCATAATTAAGATAATACATTAAAATATGGTAAGACACACCAGTTTGCAATATCAAGCAGCAAAATGAGCTGTTTTGTACATCGATGAATAGCTAGATGCAGATGAGACCAGAAAGCCAGACCCATAAAATGTATAAATGGCTGCACCCGTTCTTACAGGAAAAATAAGGTGGATACAAGTGTTTCACAGTTGAAGTTGGAAATGTAAACACGTTATTGATCGTTGTGACTGAATTTGTTTGTTTTAGTCTGAGATCAAAGTTTGGTCTCTTAGAAACATGCTCTTTTGGGCTTCAACTTTAACTTCAACACCCTGTTGTTCATCAAAACATGTCAAAGGTGTTGAATATTTTATATACAGAGGCAAAGTAATGATTGAAAATGCGATGTTTTTCTACACTACTGTTCAAAAGTTTAGGGATCTGTATGATTTATTTATTTATTTTTTTTAATATTATTGAAGTCTCTTATTCACAAAGGTTGCTTTGACTTGATAAAAAAATACAGTAAAATCAGCAGCGTTGTGAAATATTATGTATTTTAAAATGTAATTCATTCCTGTGATGCAAAGCTGAATTTTCAGCATCATTTGTCCAGTCTTCAGTGTCACGTGATCCTTCAGAAATCATTTACTCATTAAAGAATCCTGACAAATATGTCATGGTTTCCACATAAAAACCAGCACTGATAATAATAATAACTGAGAAGCAAATCAGCATATTAGATTTGCTTCTCAGTTGTTATTATTATCAGTGCTGGTTTTTATGTGGAAACCATGACATATTTTTGTCAGGATTCTTTAATGAGTTGAAAGTTTTAAAAGGACAGCATTTATTTGAAGTAGAAGTGTTTTGTGACAAACATTTTTATTGTTGATTGATCAACTGTGAAGTTGAATTGTACAGTTTACCAATTCAGTGCATTCTTACTGAACAGAAGTTTTGAAGGGGTTTTGAATTGGGCTACTTCAACACAGTTGCCACGAGTTGTTTTTCATGTCCGTGGGTTGAGGCGACCCCAATAATGTAATATTTAACCCCTGGAATGTTAATTTTACCAGGAGAACCCTGTCAAAATATGTGTACCCCTCGGAACACAATATTTAAATGGGGGACCCCCCCTCAAAACGCAACTGGGCTACTTTTGTGCTAGTTTTGAATAGCAGTTGGGCGGGTTTTGTTGTGAAAACCTGGCAACCCTGGGTGACGAGCCGTGCTCTGAGACCATTTACTTGCTGACTAGCATGCTATTAGGAAAGGTGATCGAAAAGATTAATAAAAAAACCCTTATACTCACTTCTGTAAGTGAAGCTGGATCACGAATGATTCGCGTGAACATAGACTCATTTAGGTAGATCAGGAAGTTTATTCCCTTTAAAAACAAACATAATCCACTGCGTCTTCAGCAGTTCAGATTTCGGGAGTAAATGACAACTACTGTGTTCATTACATCCAACAATGAAACACCTCAGTCGCTTAGGAGCCATTCTTGTCTACGTCCCTGCTCCGTAGTTGAAACAATGGCGGTTGGACTGTTACAGCTCAGTCAGCTCACTCAGGGCGTGTCTAAGGTAAGACAGCTGTGTCAATCAACAATCGTGGGAGCGGCCTTGGTCCGTGTGACGTCAGAGAGACGAGAAGCTGAGAATGACCTGATTTTAAAAAAGGGTATATTATTTTTAGGGATTAAATAAAAACCACTGGGTGGATTTTTATTTATTTTTTTTTAATTATAGGGTGGATGTATACACACACTGCCAACACACATTTATGTTCAAACAATATGTAAAAGTGAATTGTGCATCCGATGACCCCTTTAATTTCTTTTCAAAAGTAAATATTACTCACCCAAACCTTTTTACACTACTGTATATTGCAGAGAAACAAATTTTGGTGTTTTTGTGTCAGCTTACTTCTTCAAATACAAAAGATCCAAAACTGCATTGTTGCATTTCCTCTGAACATCTAAGTGTTGCTTTGCTATGCAGAAGTCTCTGCCACAATACTGTGGTGGTGTGGGTGGTTGCGAAGGTCTAGGGAGTGGAAGGTTAAAAGGTTGCTATGCAGTTCTGAGGATGTTCTGGATGGTTGCTAGGCGGTTGCTTACTGGCCCAAGTCAAGCAGAGCCCACTTCCAAATTCTCTAATTTTTTTTCTTCATTCTGGTGCCTAGATATGACGCATTTATCGTTTTAAAGGTGCTGTATGTAATTCATGTAACTTGTTTCTCTGAAGAACAATGCTGCAGCCAGTTATTCTACTTTGAAAATATGCATTCCATTTTGGAATGTCTGTTTTTGTTTTGGTTTCGGTGATTCCGCCCACTGACAGTTTAATCAATGTTTTGACACCTCGGGTTGCCAGTTGGTGAAAAACCCGCGTATTGAAGCCATGGAAGGCAGAGACCGAACTGGCTCAGAGAGCTAAAAAGTCTCGACATCCATATAAAAAAAAAAGGGCATATGACCAGTCGTCTTCCATTGTCCTGTTGTGTGTCTTCAATCTGGCAACCCGTGTGAAAGTCTGAGCAGGAGGTGGAAAAAATGTACTGGAGTACAACCACTGGCTGTCAATATTGCAATACTGCACCTTTAATATCCACCAGGCAAAAATCATAAATCAAGTTGCTTAGATAAGTAATATAACAGCCGTGCGTTTTGTGGTATTATTCATGTCTGTAGAATTTACCAGACTTAAATACTTAGGAGTTCAAATCCTTAAGTATTAGCAGTCGTAATAGTGATGCTTGCCTTAGCAAGCTCTGCTAATTATAACTGCAGCATGCCATCCTGCCAAATGCAGAGAGAAATGATATGATTTACAGCAATCAATTGTTAATTCAGCTGTTATTGCATGCACAGCAGTGTGGTGGATAGAGGTCACGCTCTCACTCTTTCATCTTTCAATCCACTCTTTATTTACTGCTGAGAAACACCGAACGTGAGATGCAACAGCTTAGGGTTCAGGAAGTGTATTTATAAGTGATATATCACAGACCATTTCCCATCCCATTGCTCAACAGCAACGCAATCAATCATTTGCTGAGAGAGTTACTCTATCAGAAGCTGACTCTGTGTTTTTCTGCAACTTTAAAACGTTTCATCAGAATATTCATTACAGTTCCAGGTGCCTGGGCGGCAGGGGCAGCTCAGCTTGGCAATTTTGTCAGGAAGCCTCATTTATTTTACCTGGAAATAAAATATAAAGCCTTAAAAGCAAAAATAGGCATGGAAGTCATGAGCCATGACTGTGCAATCTGTGGTTTGTCCATTTATCAAAGGTAGCTTTGTGTAAAAACGCAGACTATTAAAAAAAAAAAACGAAAAAAAAAAAAACAGGGTGTTCTTGTAAATTTTATTGCGACAAAGTGGTTAAATGTGAGCTTAGCAAATGCCATTTGTCAGTCTTTTAACACATACCTATATTTTAATCTTTTTCTTAAGTTAGTTGTTAAATGTTAATAATTGTTTAAATACATTTTTTTTTTTTTTTTGGTTAACCGAATGATCTTGCCTTCTTTGATTCAAAAGCATAGTTAAAAATACATTTTAAATTTCAATTACATTTTAATCGCAATTAATCACATCGAAGATAAATAAAAGTTTGTGTTTGCATAATATATGTGTATATACATACACATACATATAAATATACACAGTACGCACACGTTAACACAAACTTTTATTTTGGATGCAATTAATCGCGATTAATCGATTTCACCATTCAAAACACATTTTAAAACTTTTTAATGAGCTTTCTGTCCCTCTATTGAAAGTCCAGGTAGCTAAATGTTTAAAGATCCAAAAAAGATTCTAAAGACTTTGTAAAACTAATTTATCTGAATTAAGTCATCTTGTGAAGAGACAAAAAGATGTAATTTAGCAATTTATTTCATGCATAGAGCGCATTACATTTGGTGAACATGGAAGCTTGTGTTTTCAAATGGAATATAGCAACAGATGAGTTTGGAGTGACATGAACTAGTTTAAATATTAACCCAGTTTTCGTTTTTTAAGGAACTGCTCCTCTAATAAGGTGAAGCAGGCGTTTGTCTGCATTCATGGCACGCTTCTGCTTTCTTCTGATGTGAGTGTCGGACTCAAACACGTGGTGAGCCGTCTGCATCTGAGTAAGTGGTCGGCAGCTGTAACGCTGGCACAGGCTGAATGCTGCTTTATGTTTCCATTGAAATCACAGCATGCTGAGGCCTGGAAAACCACTGCTGTGCTTGCGCATTTATTTGAAACCGTGTAAACATGATGTCTTTAAAGTCTAATTTGATATAGTAATGATACGCTTTACTCAATTCCCTAACGTCATGTTTATTCTGTGGCAGCTGCGTCGGGTCTCGATTGAGCAAACGATGTTTGTGTTATTGATCCTCCACTGCTTTAGACAGTAGCGGAGAGTGGGGTAAGCTGTGCCACGTTTTATTGATTTGACCTTTAGTCAAGGAGAACCGAGAATCCCTCAGATACTTTAATGAAAATTGTTGTGGACAAGAACAGTGTAATAGTATTTCCTGCATTTGGATGCAAAGCTCACTGTTGGGCTGATGGTTGAGCCACTGGCATGCTCGCAGCTACCGTTTTTTGAAAAAAAAAATAAAATAAAATAATAAGTAATGGATTTATTTAGGCCAGGCACTAATGATTGTTTTGATAATCGAGTTGAATCTGTCGATTATTCTGACAATTAATCGAGTAATCGAATAATTAAAATGAATTTTTTGGTTTGTAGTAAGAAACAATAGCCTTAAAAATTACTTAAAATGCATATATAATAGCAGTAAGACAATAATAGTTCAAATAAAGTATCAAAAGCAAGTAATCATATGGTGTCATTGAACAAAACTGTTAAAATACATAATGTATTATAAACGATAGAGCTAATGTACATTGCACATTCTAACAAATGTCTGCAGAGGGCGCCAACGGCCTGACGATTGTTTTTACACTTTACTGCGTGATCTAATGCTTGTTTAATATTGACTTAAACATTTAATTCAAATGTCCATTTAATATTTGGCCAATTCTTTATGATAGAAAATTTACAGCCAGTGTAATTTCTTGAATATGTGGACATTAAAACGTGTAAACTCAGTGAGGGTTTAAACTTTTATTTTGAAATCGTGATGAACAGTTAGCATATTCAGAAAGATATTGATGTATTCTATAGGTTTATAAATGATTTACTTTACAAATCTGACAAGACGTTCCACACATGTAAATGATAACTGAATAAAGCAGCAATTACTGTGAACGGAGAGGTTCTGACACGGACGTATGTAACCTACATGCATGTAAATAATTAAAGCGCATATATTAAACCTGCATTGAATATATTTATTTAATTGAATCGCAGCGTTTGTGCGTTCTTAATAGCATTATACTATAGTATGATTTTTAAATGGGTTTAATATGTGGAATGCATCACCGGTATTTTGACGATTACTCAACACGGACAAAAACAAATCAAGGATTTTTTTTATATCGAATACTCGAATAGAATCGAGGAATCGTTGCAGCCCTACACTGTAAAAAACAATTTGTTGAGTCAACTTAAAATAATTTGTAACCTGGCTGCTTTAAAATTTTAAGTTCAGTCAACTCAAAAAAAGTTTATTCACCTTAAAATGTTAAATTATACTGAGTGACAACTTGGATGTTTGAGTTGAATCAACTTAAAATTTTAAGGCAGCTGGGTTACCTACCCATCTGTTAAGTTTAGCAAACACAAATATCTAAGTTGTTACTTGGTACAACTTAACATTTCAAGTTGACTAAACTAACTTTAGTTGACTGAGCTTAAATTTTTAAGGCAGCAGGGTAACAAATTATTTTAAGCTCAACAAATTGTGTTTTTTATTTTTTACAGTGTAGATTTAATAAATTAAGATGAATAATTTACTTTGTGTGTTATGGTACTCTCTTAAAATTAAGAAGGAATTTTGAATAAAGTCATTATTTTTATATTCTTTGTGCACAAAAAAGAATATCGTAGCTTCATAACATGTTCATAACAGTGTTGAACCACTGATGTCACATGGAGTATTTTAACAATGTCCTTACTACATTGTTGGGCCCTGAAAGTGGTAGTTGCTTTGCTGTCTATGCAGGGTCAGAAAGCACTCGGATTTCATCAAAAACATTAATTTGTGTTCCGAAGATGAACCTAAGTCTTACGGGAACTATTCCTTTAATTGTCATGCAGTAAGTATCAATCCAAATGCAGTACCTACTAGTCAGTGTGTGATTTTGGGATACAGACAGCTGTATATGAAAATAAGTGGTTGTGTGACAAAGATTGTGTACGTTTTGCTAGACTAAGGGGACTCCCTTAAGACTCCCCACTCTTCCTTATAGGCTAATGCGTTCTTGCTCAGCTCTCGTAAGAGCTCTTTGCGGTCCATCCGAGGTCGCACTTGACACCATTGTAAAGATAATTCCATCATTTTCGCTTTCCTTATATTAGCGCCTCCATTGTTTGGCCTTGAATAACCAGTTTTGAAAAGAGTATCGCCAGCATCTAGCACTTCGAAAATAAAACTAGGCCCTATATTCTGACCCTCATTATGTTTAACACTGAACTCCCTTCAAAATCGATGCCAGTTCAATGGCACGTTTCTTATCTATCCTGTCCCCAGGCTTTTTTCTTCTTATGCTGTCTTTGTTTTTTTTCCTCCTGTGATTTGTATTCTCTTTACTATCCGTGTCTGTTCTGACAACATTCCAGAATGATGCTGCTCTTGTGTTCTGTCTGTTGTTGAGTAACTAAGATTTATACTGAGGCCTGTCAGTGTTTGCTTAGCAGGTAACCTTGAGACAGCGCTGTAATGTTGATCTTGTGGTTAATGACTCCCAATGAGAAGGACACACAGGAGAAGATGAGCAAGATTCGGTTAAAAACACAAGTTCACTGACCTGCACTCTTAACCTATCCAGAGTAATCGATCACTATCAGAACTGAACTTTCACACTGATTCATTGCGTTTTGCACTGTAATCAATCAATGGATTCCTCTGTACTCGGTTTCCTGAAAACTGTTTTTTTACTTTTCAGAATAAATGGGTATGTCTTTAGTGTTGTGATAGGTTTGAAATTAATTTTATGTTGGTGACATGAGCACTAGTTTTAGGCCTCGTTGCATGATTTGTCATGAGAGATGCTGAGGAGCCAGTTCACTCAACAGTTGTCTGTGTCAGAGCCCAGTGTCGTCCTCGCATACCATATGTGATGTAGTGCTGCTCCATGAATATTTAAAAAGTTTTTGTTGTTTTTTCCTGGGAAACACACCTCCTTTGTGTGCAAATGAGGCTTATTATAGAATTGTAAAGAATACGGAAATGCAGATTCATAATGTCAGCATTTGTAGCTGTTTGCTTGGACAAAAGCCACTTATGTTTGCTGACTGTTGAAATGAATGTTTTTCATTAATGATTCTTACAGAGAGTGAGATGAAAGAGAATGACGTGAAAAACTGGCAACATCAACGTCATTCAAATAGATTTAAGAATTGTCTCAAACTCATTAATTGTTTATGTAAATTAATGCTTTTAAGGGAGGCTGGGAGTGGGTTGGTTTTTTTTCAAGATTATTGTAACGTTAATCTAGGGCTGGGCGGTAAATCGATAGCGATGATTATCGCGATATAATTTTCCTCGAAAAAAGGCCATTTATCCAACATTTGTCCACTCGGCTGTCGCCACAATTAATGGTCTGGTTTCTACAACTTTAAATTTAAAAGAAATAAAAATGTAACATTAATTGTGATAAATATAGATATCGACTATATATTATTTATTTATTTATTATTATTATTATTATTTTTTTCCGGCCTTATCACCTAGACCTACGTTAATCGAATCATGAGTATATAGAATATAGAAGTGCAGATTTGTATACTAGCATGTTTTTTGATGCTAGCATGTTTTTAACAAGATGCTAACATGAGTAGCATGATGCTAGCAATATGTTAACATGATTACAATGTTGTTAGGATGTAGTATGATTAACATGTTGCTAGCATGTTTTCACAAGGTAGCATGAGTATTATGCTAATATGTTTCATGCGTCTTTAACACGCTATTAGCATGTTGTAGCACTTAGCTAGGTGATGCTAACATTTTATAGAATAATGTTTGCATGATGCTAGCACATTTTAATGTATGTTAATCATGTTTTAGCTATTATAATTTTTTGCATGTTTTAACACTTAGCTAATTACTATTGGCATGTAGCTGGAAGCCCTATTTGCTAGCATGAGTCAAAAGAACCAACTCCTGTCTTTCCGATGTTCTGATGCAAAGATATGGGTCTCGCTAGACGGTTGCTAGGGTACTCTGGTTGCTAGGGAGTGGCTTGGCAGCTGCCAGTGATGATACTCCAAAGGCTGCTAGCTAGTATAAATTATATAATCCAACCCCCATGCTTCTATGACATTCGGATGTGATGCCTATTTGGGTTTGGGTTGCTAGGGTGCTCGATAGTGGTTGTGGTTAGGAAGTGGTGGAGGTGATTCATGACTGGCTGTCTGGGGTCAAACGAGCACACCCCCACATGTCTCTATGATACTATGATCTAAAGATATTCATCTGGGCCTTTTATAATGACAGTCTATGGGATCAGTTGCTGAGGGCGTGGCTTCATAGCTTCACAGTAATCCTGACAGTCTAATTGGTTGAGTAAAATGAGCCTCTATGACATTGTGATGCAGAGTTATCTTCAGTGCAAAATTTCTATGTAAGTTATAGTAGGAAAAACGTGAGTTCAGATGCTGTTTCATGGGCCGTCCCTCACCATAGTCTAGGGGGCAATTTTGGGGGGCTCTTGCACCCCAGGGATACAACCTTTACCCCGTTGCGGGGTATGTTCTCACACAGCTTGACAGCCTTTTCAGATGTGGTGACCTACGTTTCTACAAAATTGCTTGGCGCCATGTCCAGTGTTGCCAAGTCCATGTTTATTCCGCAGGCTACTTTAACACTTTTTCCGCGGGTTGAAGCAGCCCAAAAAAAAATGTGTATTTTACCCCTGCAAATGCAATTTTTAACGAAGGAACCCCCTTGAAATGTGATTGGGCTAGTTTTGAGTAGCAGTCGGGTGGGTTTTGTTGTGAAAACCTGGCAACCCTAGCTACAACCTGTCAAAGTTTATGGTATTTTTCGGCTGCTTTTTCGCCCACTGTGCGAACGTTATGCCCGATCACTTAGAAAAGTCATAGCACACCTCTTCTCAATAAGCTGTGTGATTTGACGCCTCTTTCATCGGTCTGTGACAAACGGTGTGGGAGGAGTTACCCGCTGAAATTTGAACGGAAGAATAATAATAAACAAGCACCACTACTTATTCAAATCATGAGAGTGCTAAAATAGTCATACAGCATTTAATAAGAATCTGAACCAGAATTTTTAATCTAGTAAATGAGGGCTTATTGAAAAGTGATGTTTGCGTACATTTTTCTGTGATCATGCCACAGCCTAATTGTAGCTTGAAAAACCGAGAAGACTTTTTTTCCCTTTAATTTAAGATCCGAAGATCTTTCATTGCTCTGTCTTTTAGCCATTATCTGTTCACATTTTTATGACTCAGTTTTCCTGAAATATGCCATTACCATTTGCAGAATTCCTTCAGGTGCTAAACAACAGACAGCACTAAAATAGTCATCATCAGTGGAGTCATTCATGGTGGATTCCCTCCCAAAGGCCCGTTTCTAACCCTTCTTCAGACTGTAGTTGATGTATAACTAATGAAATGAAGAAACCGTATCTGATCAAGCATCTAACCTAAAGGGCCTCACTGAATCACTCTTTACGTAGCATTTTGACCTTTTTGTGAAACGCTGAAACTGCAGCCCTCACACACAAGCGTCGTCACAGCCCTGATACCCTTATAATTCAGTTTAGACGTTACACAGGTCGGCGTCCGTTTGCTTTGTTTTCCACGGCCCTGGGCTGTGTTCCTTTACACCGGGTGGCATTTGGAGGTGGATTCAATCCCCTGAGCTCTGGAACCTGTGCCATTTCCTCTCATCTCACACCTGCCCCTCCCCTCTCCGTTTAGACCAGCCTGTTTCATCCGGGACTGGGAACGCACCGCATGCCACGCTGATGTGTGAAGAGCCATCACGCTTCACAGAAACTTACGTAATCCCAGGCTCTTCCCAACCAGAATATACTGATTGCGCCGCCACGTACGTTTTCAAAAGAAGCCGAATCGAGGGCAGATCCAGTGGGAGACGAGAAGATGATGCAGATGAAAGGGGGAGAAACAGTCGTTGACTGTTTTAAATAGCTGTCTCCTCTGACTCAGAGTGCGGATGTGGATGAGAGCGACTTGTATGCTGAAGATTTGCATCTAGTTTGCAGTAGATACGCACAAGCCTCTTGTTCCTCGAGGCCCCGAGTGAGGGACGTGAGTTATCGCTCACCACTGACGCATACTGATGCGCTGTGATTGAGTTTTCAGGTGATGAATACACTGATGCGAGCGATTCGGGCAGATACGCGAGCGCACGGGATCAGCGTGTTATCTGATACACGCCGTAAGTCCTGTCGGCGAGGAGCTGAGCATCGCCCGACAGGTTGTGACAGCACTTAGCCTGTGGCCTGATGCCTACCTGATGGGGAACAGATGACCCGAAGTCCCCGACGGAGGGGGGCTCCATAAACACACACGCACGCTCAGCTCGTGGCTGAATTAAACCCTCAGATTCTTTCTCTCAGTGCATTCTGAATTATTCACACCAGCAGTTATGCTACTGCCGCTCGCAGTGTCCCGGGAAACACTGAAGGGGGGAGGGGGGCGAGAAAGAGTGGGCGGTGGGTGGGGTTGAAGTGTGATGCTGAAAGCCTGCTGAGACGTGATGACAGCGTATGTTGTCTTCATCGAGACCCTCAGAGACTGAGAAATGGCGGCGTCTGCGAGTGACTAACTAAAAGTGGCATTTTTAAGTTCCAGCAGTTGCATTATAGTACACAGTTTAAAAAAAGCATCTACATATTTTCCATCTGTGACCCTGAACCACAAAACCAGTCTCAAGTCGCTGGGGTATATTTGCAGCAATAGCCAAAAATACATTGTATGGGTCAAAATGACTGATTTTTCTTTTATGCCAAAAATCATTAGGAAATTAAGTAAAGATCATGTTCCATGAAGATATTTTGTAAAATTCCTACTGTAAATGTATCAAAACTTAATTTTTGTTTAGTAATGTTCATTATTAAGAACTTTTTTTTTTTAAATTTTTGACAGCTTTTAAGGTGATTTTCTCAATATTTAGATTTTTTTGCACCCTCGGATTCCATGTATTCAAATAGTTGTATCTCGGCCCAAATATTATCCTATCCTAACAAACCATACATCAATAGAAAGCTTATTTATTTCAGCTTTCAATCTCAGTTGACTGATTTTGTGGTCCAGGGTCACATTTTAGTTTTACAGGGACTTTTTGAGTCACAAATAGTAGGAAATGTTAAATACCACATATTTCCCTACATAAAAACCCATGTTAGACAACAGATTTTGTCCCAACTAGTCCCAACTGAATAATATTGCTAAAATGTTAAGCCTTTTTGAGTTCCCATGAAATTATGCTGGATGTTATAAGGTTATTAATTTGCTGTTAGCTGACTTTAAGGTTTTGTTTGTTATTTCTGGTGTTATTAAGAGTTCATCAACGTACATTGCAGGGCTAACTGTCATGTGTCGCACCCAGAATGTCTCGATTCATTCTAGTGACTCATTTTGTCCGAAATGATCTCTCTCAGTTATAACACTGGAAAGTCTTGGTTCATTGTAGTGAGCAAAGTTGTTTTGAAAGATCCTCTCTCTCCCTCATATGTAACACGGCAAAGTCCAGCTTCATTCTAGAGAATCATGTTGTCCTAAATGGAAATCTCTTTTTTGTGTAACTCTGCAAAGTATAGATTCATTCTAGTGAATCGAGTTGTATAAATGGTCTTTTCTTTTATATGTTGCCGTGGAAAGTCAAATTCAAGTGAAATTCCTTGTTCAGATAAATAATGTGAATGAAATTTGTGATTCAGAAAACAGTTTGCTCAGTTTTAGAAATTAGGGTGTATTCAATAACTTCCTTTTTGTGCCAGGAAGATTTGCCACTGATTTAAATTTGAAATGACATCATCTGATCAGTTATATGTTTAAAAAGATTATATTTTTTGGCTTTTTTGATACTTTATTATTCAGATAGGATAGTGGAGAGATGACAGGAAAGTATTAGGTAGAGAGAGGGGAGCGGGATTGGCAAAGGACCTCAAGACGGGAATCGAACTTGGGTCGGCGTGAGCGCAGTTGCGCTGTATATGTCGGCGCACTAACCACAAGGCTATCAGCCTATATTTTTCAACTCATTTTGGTCGATAGTCGATATATATTTGCTTTTGTTTGGAAACAACGCCAAGTCTCTCCTCTGCGAAAATTATAAGCAAATTATTTTTAATTTTGGTTAGTTTTTAACAAGAACTTATTTGTTACAATTAAATAAACAATAATTAAGTTCTTTTATAATGACAGTACAGCTTTGAAAATAACTATAATCTATATATTAATCTCTGCATTTATTTATTTATTTATTTTTTTTTTAGAAAAATGCAGGGGTAACCTTAACATTTTTATTTAAAAATGTAACATTTGTAGATGGTCTAAAGCAAAAGTTTCTGAAAGCAAATGATTCTGAAAATCTTCTAGAGCTCATAATTTATAAAAAAAAAAAAAAAACATTACACATTAATGAATAAATCAGTATCTATAAAATTTAAATTACAACTGTCATGTTTGTGATTATTATTATTTTTTTTTTTTTTCCCTTCCCAATTCATGTAAGCTATAGCTTCTAACCTTTAAATGAAAACATACTCATGATTTTATGACACTAATTACTGCTTTATTTAATCAGAAACACAGTCTAAATGTTATTTGTGGATTTTACTTTATTTTTATTAGAAGTTACAGGTTAAAACTCCTTACCGGCATTAGGACCCTGGGAGGCTGCCGCTGTCCCTCTAGAGTTCCTCTAGAGTATATTATTTGTGATTAACAAGCAAAATATATAACAACTAAGTTACATTAGCCAGCAAGTTAAACCTATGTCTTGCCTGGCTTCTAAGCTTCTCTTCGCACAGCGGTGATCCATGCTCGCCGTCTCCTCTCGCCTTTCCCACAGACTTACACTGTTGTGCGCTTGTACTTTCCCAGGGATATATATCCGGTAGGGGTGTAAGAAAATATCAATACACAAGTATCATGATATTTTGATCGATACTGTATCAATTCTCAAAAACGAAATATCGATATTTTAAAAAAAAAAATCATGCACAATTCATGGCAGATGCTTTGTTTTGAGTTTATATCCTGACCGCTAGATGCCAGGAAATATTAGCATAAAGGCACGCCACTAATGTTATTGTTAATATAGTTTGTTGCTAGTAATGGAGAATAGTTCCTGCTTCTGACTTGGTGTACAAAGTTAAAGCATGGCGTCATTTCGGCTGCACAGGTCATGGGGTGCTTCTGCTGTGCAGAGGGCTGGCAGCCGCACGGCGGTTCCGCTGCTTGCCATGTCCTGTGTTAAAGGGTCTTTGTGGCGGGCGGTGTGGTAGCTTTCTCTCGCTTTCGCCACTTTCTCTTGTAGTGGGGGTGTTTTGTGCAGTTGGCGATTCCACCCGGAACATAAATACAAACTAAAATCTTGTGAAATCCAAAACTTGTGAAATTCTCAGAACAAAAAGGTTCTAAAGATATTCAATACATGTATTTATTTTATTGCTTGACACTTATTTTGTTTTCTTTAGTATTCCTGCAAGCACTTTATTTCTCATTGATATTAAGCAGATGTAATTCTTAAGTTCAAAATGATATGACATTGTCCCCCGGTTTCACAGACCAGGCTTAAGCCTAGTCCCAGACTAAAATGTGAGTCTGAGCAGTTTTAACTGAGAGAAACTTGCACCGATTGATCTTAAAACATGCCAGTGCCTTTGTATGTTACAACTGTTAACTTAAACTGTGAACCTTTAAAGCAGGGTCTAAAAATATATACGCTCTGTTTATACAAGCTTACATTTTATACATTTAATAACTGAAGAATCCTGCAGGCATTTTATTTTCCCCCTTTACTCGTACTGCACAAAAAGTAATTCAATAAGAATGTTACAGGGACTGATCTTTTGAACTTTTTGAACTGAGCTTTTTGCTAAGGTTTGCATATGAAGAGTTCAGATGCAAAAGCCTCTAAATCCATCTGACATATTTCTTAAAAATTAGCATTTCTTTTTGGCTACTTTGTATAGGTTTCTATGTAAGTACAGGTACTTCTTAATTGGGCTGAGGCTGTAATTTAGTGAGTTTGAAGTAAGAGTATTTGATAGACATATAATAGGTGTCAGGAGCATTCACTCAGTATCATTATCTCATTTTTGACCCAGATGGCTTTTAGCTGTTTTAGCATCTTAACTCTTCATATCGTGGTGTGTTCTTAATTACAGCTTTCCTTAAAGTATATCCTGTTCTTAAAATAAGAAATATCCCAATACATCGCCTTGTTTACAGTATTGCAGTGTATTGCAACCCCTGTATCGTGATGCATATCGTATCGCCAGATTCTTGGCAATGCACAGCCCTAATATCCAGTTCACAATATATTCCTAATATTCATTCTCTGCCAGCAGGAGGTTTCCCCCGTAACTAGCTAGACCAATAACCAAACACAGACCGGAAGTTAACTTTGGGCCAGGCATGCGCATCCGATGAAATGGTCTATATTAAAGCCAATCTGCCAAAACGAATGGAATGTGCCACTTTATGTGTCATAGTGTGAATAAACCCTGCCTCTACAGAAGAAAATCAGTGCCTGCTTCTATATCACTGCCTGGTTAGCCCCACCCACTGATTCGCACATTAAATAAGTGACGAGAGAGGCAAACGCAAGTCTACACAGAAACCAAACGTCTTTGCATTGCCTTCCTTCTGTTCCTAACATTAGGAAAGAGTGGATGAAGTTCATTCATTGTTTAGTTCGTTTACCGCAGGTTCGTTTACAAACAAGCCTGATTTTCAGAATGATTAAAAATAAAAGACGATGATATGCCAGCTATATAGGATCTGATAGTAATGTTGTACCACACAAGTATGAGTGACTGTTTTTATTACGTGGTCACTATTGCTTTGTCTGTTATCACAGATCGTTTGATATGTACTGAATATTTATGTGTCCATCCATGAAGGATGTAGGCTGTCAAACATGCACAACTTTTAGCCAATCACAGCATAGCACAACACCTATTCAAACAGAGCGTTTTGATGAGGGTGGGATAAAACAGAGCAGAAAATAGCTATTACTTATAAATTGCTTTTGTTGTAAAAATTTTGATAACATTATAAGTGGACCTCGGAGAACAGTACAAAATAATTAAAAAGGCAGTTCTTGACCCCTTTAAAAAGATGATGAGTGGCTTCCAAGTAGCTACTTTTTTAGTACCTTGTACTTTAGCTTTTTTAGAAAAGGAGCTTGATTTGTAGTTTAGCTATTGTAAATGAAAGAGTAGCAGTGTGCAGTTTTAATGTGGCATCTTCAGCTCTGCTGGGGAGTAATCATAACTGCCACTATTTTATCTCTTGTTCTTGAAGGAGACGTGAAACGCATACACGTAGGAACACCCACTCCTGTGACAAACCATAATCAAGCCAATGTTGACCGTAGGCCACAACAGGAAAAGCTTGCAGACATCTGGCTTCCTGGCTGTCCGTCACCTTGTGTGTTTTCCGTGCCAACGTTTCCTCCGGCAATTCCGTGCTTACACAGCTCTGAGTCAAGTTGTTGCCCTTTTCACGCTACAGGAATGTCCCGGGTCATGAACTTGACCACAGTGGAAACACTCAGACCTGTTCCAATGTTTCTTAGGGGATTTTTATACAGTGGGCGAGCAACAGCAAACCTGCCACACGCAATTGGTCTTAAAGGGATAGTTAACCAAAAAATGAGAATTCTGTCATTAGTTACTCACCCTCATGTCGTTCCAAACCCGTAAGACCTTCGTTCATCTTTGAAACACAAATTAAGATTTTTTTTTTTTTTTGAAATTCCAAAGCTTTCTTACCCTGCAATGTGACTTCCACATTTAAGGCCCAGAAAGGTAGTAAGGACATTGTTAAAATAGTCCATGTGACATCAGTGGTTCGACCTTCATTTTATGAAGCTATGAGAATACTTTTTGTGTGCAAAGAAAACCAAAAAGGATGATGCAAGAAGCAACGCATGTTGTCTGTTTATCATCTTTTTATTATTTTGTGGTACTCATTCTTTTATCTCATCACATTCAACTCAGATAATCTCCCAACTCAGGTAAAAAATGATTTTTTTTGCAGCTGCGTTGTAGATTCAGCATCTTTGCAGTGTCTCTGCTGAATTGCAGTGTGGGAAACACTGTGTTCCGTTCATTGAATATTTCTGAATGTTCACCCCAGCTATTCCCTGCCTGTTTTTCACACAACAATACCCAAACACTCTCAGCGCTGTGTGAAAATGACCACACGTTCTCTGATCCCCCATGTTGCCATCTAGGAAAAATATTAATAAATAAATCATGTGATTGCATTCACTTCAGAGTGAGATCTTACAGCTGTCAAATAACAAGCTTGTCCAGTCTCAGGAGCTTGATCACACTTCAGCTTGTGGGATTGACCCACCTGACCTTTGTTATACTTGGCTGCGTCTCTCAGTAAATTTGGAGCTGTGCTAAAGCACGTGCTGCAAAGCTCAAAGTAAACATCTCAGACCTTTAGTTTGTTATTTTATTTTAGGGGTTGTGTTTATTTTTCAAAAACATTTTTATGTGCATCAGAATTTTTTTTTTTTATTGATTTTATGCATTTATTAAAATTGCAGAAAGTCATTAAAACAACAAAACCATGAAAGGAATAAATTCATGCAAAAAAAAAAAAAAAAAATTGTTTTTCAAAAATATTTGGTAAGACTGTGGCATCCAGTGCATGTAAACTCTCAGAATAAAAGGTACAATAAGTGTTGTCACCTTTTCAAAAGGTACAAATATATACCATTTATGTACACTTTAGGTATGTATCGTTAAGTTACTAATGTTAACCCTTTAGGGACATGAAAGGTGCAAAGGTGTACCTATTTTAACAGTACCACCCCAGTAACGGCTTTTGTACCTTTTTTTTTCTGAGAGTGTAGTATAAACAGCTACATAGTGTTACCTTGCTGACATTTTAAAGGAGAAGTTCCAGAACAAAATGTTACAGATTACTCACCCCTTGTCATCCAAGATGTTCATATCTTTCTTTCATCAGTCATGAAGAAATTATGTTTTTTAAACAAACATTTCAGGATTTCTCTCCATATAATAGACTTCTATGGTGCCCCCAAGTTGAAACTTCTGGGCTCTAAACAACCCCAGCCGAGGAATAATGATCTTATATAGCGAAACAATCTGTTATTTTCTAAAAAAAAAAATACAATTCATATACTTTTAATCTCAAATGCTCGTCTCGTCTAGCTCTGCATGAACTGTGTATTCTGGTTCATGACAGTTAGGGTATGTCAAAGAACTCCCATCTTATTTTCTTCAACTTCAAAATTCAAGAGTTCACACAGAGCTAGGCAAGACGAGCATTTGAGGTTAAAAAGTATATAAATTGTCAGTTTTTTTTTTTTTTTTTTTTTAAACGCACAATAATCAATCGTTTCACTAGATAGGACCCTTCTTCCTTGGCTGGGATTGTTTAGAGCCCTTCGCAGCTGCATTTAAACTGCATTTTGGAAGTTCAAACTTGGGGCACCATAGAAGTCCAGTATATGGAGAGAAATCCTGAAATACTTTCCTCAAAAAAACACAATTTCTTTACAACTGAAGAAAGAAAGACATGAACATATTGAATGACAAGGGGGTGAGTAAGTTATCTGTAAATTTTTGTTCTGGAAGTAAACTCCTTTAATAAAAAGATTTCACAACAATACAATGACCAAGCGAAAAAGCAAAAATGCTTACTTTTTCGAACACGTTACTAGTTCTCCTGTTTGACTGATGTTTGTCAGACTTAAGGTCATTGCACACCGAATCCAAAATCTTCGCATGTTAAAAAATAAATACGACCTCATGTTATGTCAATCACGTTTACACACTGTCTCCAAAACATTTGTCCGTCATAAAAAAATTTGGATCGGGTTCGATTTTATGTATTTTTCGCATCTGTAGCATTTTGAGAGGTGTTTTGACAGATCAAAACCACCGTACAAGCGTACGCCAAAATCCATAATTGCGTCTGACTACTTTATAATATGTGGCTCCAGTAATGTCAGCAAAGCATCAAAGTTTACTGACATCCTAAACTAAACTTTGAATCGCCTGGGATAATCCCACAGCTCCTTAAGGAGGTGCACACAAAAAGTATTCTCTCCTTCCTCTCTATATCTTATAATTGGATAGACCCAATATGTCTTTTCTTTTTCTCTTTTAAGAAGAGAGTGGACAACAAAATCATCCTCACTGCTTGAAGATTCCATTTGTGTATCGTTTTGCGAATATTTATTTATTTTTTTAATTTTTTGTCCTCCGCAACGGATAAATTAATTCGCATCGGACTCAGTTTGTAAGGTTTCTGTGCGTGACGAATTTTTAAAATGACGAATACGAAAATGTCAAACTTCATTGTGCAGTGACCTTTAGTCCATGATTCAGCTGATGTTGCTGTGTCACTTTTAACTGTTCATGTGAATGATCTCTCTCTTCTTCTTCCTGTGTCCCTGTAGTGTGGAGGAGATGAGAAGCGAGTGGACAGCAGGACAATCTATGTAGGACATCGGCCATGTCCGGACACCGAGGCCTTCATCCCCTCTAAATTCTGTGACAACAGGATCGTGTCCTCCAAGGTAACTTCTGGCATTTGTTACGCTTCACCTCGTCACGAATCTAAAAGCACGAGCCGAGCCGTTGCTTAACCTCGCTGTAGTATAATCAGATTTTTACAGGATAACAGCATTAGAGGTTTGCTAGCTCTCTACAAGGGCCTGTTTGTAATTTTCTTTAGCTCGTAATTAGCAAGTGTTGTTTAACGCCATGGCAACTGCACCGCAGCGTTAACACATAAGAGATGCGCGCTAGCAGCAGCATGTGGAGAGTACGGCTGCACCACGCTTCTCTCAAGCCCTGGTGTTCAGCCACCTGTTCCTCCAGGTGTGATAAGTCTGTTGGGACCCACCTACTGCGTTTGAACTTAGAAATTCCTCTTTTTTCCCCTCTGCGCTTTTATAATTTGCACTTCGCAAACTGCAGTAAATCTTACCACCCCCCTTCCACCCCATGAAACTCTCTAATTTGCCTGTCAGAGCAGTGCTTGAGATCCGGTTGATAAATACATAGTTGCAATTAACGCTCAAGTGTTCAGGGTGGTTGACTCTGCCCCCCTTAATCTTGTGGGACTTCCTGAATCTCCTCATTCAGTCGATAGATGAGGAGTGTTTTAAGATACGAAAGGAAGAAACAAGGGAGTAAGAAGTAATAGATTTATCAGACCTGTGGTATCCGGTGATCAATTCCTCTCTGGCACGAGGCTCTAAACACGCTTTAATTACCTGCGCTGAAATGTTTACACTTCTCTATGCATCTGCTTTGCATCGAACTCGCCATAACCTTTTCTCCAGGCTATCCCTTGGGTCCCATTTTTCCTTTAAAAGAGGTCCAGACCTGCCATGGCTTCTCGAGTTCACCTCAGCTTCACATCTGCTCTGTTAGAAATTATGATGTATTCGCTTTTATCTTATTGCAGGTGCCCCAAACTGCCCTCTCTCACTTTCTTCACCCATGGTGATCCATTATTTAGCAGTGATGGTTATATTAGGTGGCAATAGCTGTCCACATTCCAGTTATTTTCTGTCTCTTTCTCGCTCTCTATCTCTCCTCCCACAATACCCAGTCAGTATTTGCATTTATTTTCAGTCGTATTCCTGAGTATTTGGCTTATTGGGTATTTGAAATTCAAGCAGTGATAATGTATACTTCTGCCTAAAAAGTGCATTTTTCAATTAATTATGTTTTATGAAATGATACAGCTTATTTTTTAAATTTGTGTCATACTATTTTATACACATATTTCTGTTGAATATAAATGTATTGTAGAATATGTTATATATTAAACATTTATTGTCATTTATTACTCGCCCTCATGTCCTAACCTGCAAGACCTTCCTTCATTTTTGGAACATAAACTAATATATATATTTTTTTAATGAAATCTGAGAGAAAAACAAAACAAAAAAACAAAAACAATGACTTTATTCAAAATGCGTTACTTTTTGTTTTCTTTGTAAAGTATTCTCATAGCTTTTTAAAATTATGGTTGAACCACTGATGTCACATGGGCTATTTTAACAATGTTAGGGCCCTATGAAATTAATTTTATTTAATTTTTTTTCCCCATTTCCATTTTTTCCCCCATTTCCATTTTTAATTTTTTTTTCGTCTTTAATGGTTAAATGAAATTTTATTAATCAAAAAGCATGTCTAATTAATTAAAATCATAAATGTTTTCACATCAGTTTACCAAAAATGACATGTTAATTACATATGTTTTATTGATAACAAATTCAGTGTTTTAGCATGTCTATTTTTTTTAAATGCATGAAAAACAACTTAATTTATTCAAATGTATTCTTAAAATAGCCTTATGAATTTTCTTTTTCCTAAACATTTTGTTATTTAAATTTTTCTGGTTATCAAATGAACTTATAAAACATTAATTTCATTTATCTTTTAATTTTTGGAAATTAAACTTTGGCAAACAAAGGTGATTTACTATTAAAATTAAAACATGGAAGAAATGTTGTGTGATTATTCCTTCAAAAAATAAAATTGTAATAATTTTAGTAGTAGTTGTAGTAGTATGTACTTTATATTGAACAATAGCAATATATTTCTGGCAGAATGTTTTCAAGTTAAACCAAACTTTTATTTTGACTGGTTGTTGTTAACAACTTTAAACTTCTGTGTGTATATGATATGATGCTAGTTTTACTCAAATAAAATGGTAAAATGTTCATGAAGAAGAAATTGCTCATGTATTTATGTCCTCATTTAATGAGACGACAGATGCTAAAATCATCGTGAACGTTATGCGAGCTTCAGAGACAGGCAGAACATGCCGGATTCATATTTAAATTTTTGCATTTCGCATTTTTGTGGGTTAATATTCACAGATCCTAGTCCATATCACAATTTAATTTAGGTGTAATGACCTAGTTTTGATTAATTCTTTCAAAGTTTGCCAATTCCTTGACATTCCGTGTTATAAAGTAAATTCCATTTTTTGACTGGATTCCGCAATTCCGTGCACATTTTCCGCATTGCGGAAATCATAGGGTACCACAATGTCCCTACTACCTTTCTGGGCCTTGAACGTGTCAGTTACGTTGCTGTCTATGCAGGTTCAGAAAGCTCTGATTTCGTCAAAAATATCTTAATTTGTTGTTCTGAAGATAAACAAAGGTCTTACGGGTTTGGAACGACATGAGGGTGAGTAATTAATGACAGAATTTTCATTTTTGGGTGAACTATCCCTTTAAATTTTGGTGTTAACTGACAGTCGTAAGCTAGCGTGCTTCCGCTGTTGTGTTCATTTCCTAAAAGAGAGGTGAATAAATAGCGAGCCACTGCCAAACGGATCATGCAGGTTCCCCTTTCTGGAGTTCACCGAACGAAGGCGATAAGTCACTAATCCAAATCAATGTAATACCTGCTGGCCCAGAGAGCTGCCGCCCGGTCACACACATCAGAGAGCTCCGGAGCTATTGAAGTCGTCTCCCTCTCCCAGAAAAGCACAAACACAGGAGATGATGAATATTGAATGCATTTAATCCTTCCACCAGCTTTTTATCAGGATGTGGGTTTACACTCACATTGCTGTAAAGGAATAGTTCACCTAAAAATGAGGTCCGTTCTATCCATATAATGAAAATGAATCTGAACTGCAACTGATAAGCTTCAAAGATGACTCAAAAGCATCAGAAAATGAATTCACATAACTTGTAAAGTCTTCTGAAGCTATATAATAGCTTTGTGTGAAGAGAGTATAAAAAAACAATTTTTATTTTTGGATGAACTATCCCTTTAAATATTTTTTACAGCTTTGCAGTAATTGACAGCTTGTTGGGTTTTTTTTTTTTAACTTGTTACTGTTTAACACTTTTTTTTGTTGTTGTTTTTCTGTTTTCTCACTTCCTCAGTACACAGTGTGGAACTTCCTGCCAAAGAACCTATTTGAGCAGTTTAGAAGAATTGCTAATTTTTACTTCCTCATCATATTCTTGGTGCAGGTAAGTGAGTGCATTGATTAGTCATAAGTGCTTGCCATCCCCAGAGAGACAAACACTGTGTGTGTGTGTGTGTGTGTGTGTGTGTGTGAGAGAGAGAGAGAGAGAGAGGGAGAGAGAGAGAGGATACAAGTGTGTTTATGTGTGTGACTCATAGCCTTGCTGGTTCTGCCCTGTGCTGATCTGATGTCATTGGACCTGTGAAAATGGCAGAAAGAGACAGCGAGACGGGAAAGCCTTTGCTCCGCTCCATAAAAGCACATGAAGACAACCTTAGTTAAACTAGAGAGTGGAACCACGTAAACAGCTGATCCCATTTAGTCAAGTGTGTGTATTTAATAAAGGGTAATGGTGGATTGCTGAAGAGCATATGGTTTTGTTGCTGTCAAGTACATGAGGAGTGAGAAATGAAATGCACAATTTGACACCTGACTTAGCAGCTTGTTTTAAATGTGTGAGATTGAGGCTAATGATTTAACTCACTATGACCGTGTCTGAAACAAACGCTGCATTCTCAGACAGTATTGTGTATATGGCAGTAAGGCAGCATCGAGGCAGTACTGTTTAAAGGTTTAGGCTCAGTACAATTTTTGTAGTTCTTGAAAGAAGTCTCTGATGCTCCCTAGGGCTACATCTGTTTGATTAAAAACATAGTAAAAACAAGAAAATTTATTCAAAATGTATTCTTGTGATGCAAAGCTGAATTTTCAGCAGCCATTACCGGAGTCTTCAGTGTCACATGATCCTTTAGAAATCATTCTAATATGCTGATTTGCTGCTCAAGGAACATTTATTTTATTTTTATCAATGTCGACAGATTTGCTGGTTAATATTTTTGTGGAAACTTTTTCAGTATTCTTTCAGTGGAAAGTTCAAAAGAATAGTATTCATTTAAAATAGCTTGTCTTTCGAAACATTGTGAATGTTAATGCAAAGTACGCCTTTTGACTGTTTTTGCTGTCTGCCTATTCAAAACCGCAGACAGATCTTCTGAAATCAGCAAATACATTGATAAACATTTTTTTTAATTAAATATAATTCATGATCCAGTTTATCATTGTATATTATGTGAATCTAGCATTGTACACTACAAAGGTTTCTGAATGGAAGAAGACTCTTCTGCTCACCAAGCCTGCATTTATTTGATCCAAAATAGAGCAAAAGCAGTGATATTGTGAAATATTTTTACTATTTAAATAACTGCTTTCTATTTGAATATATTTTAAAATGTAATTTATTCCTGTGATCAAATCTAAATTTTTAGTATCATCACACCAGTCTTCAGTGTCACATGATCCGTCAGAAGTCTAATATGCTGATTTGCTGTTCATTTATTATTATTTATATCATTTATAATATTATACTCAACTGTATTATTACAGTTGAGTAGGCCTACATATTTTTATAGATTCTTTGATGAATAAAAAAAAATCCAAATATAAGCATTTATCTGAAATAAAAAGCTTTTGTAACATTACACGCTATACCAAAGAAATTATAGAAATTAATACTTTTATTTAGCAAGGATGCTTTAAAATTGATCAAAAGTGATGATAAAGACATTTATAATGTTACAAAAGATTTCTATTTCGGATAAATGCTGTTCTGAATTTTCTTATTTATCAAAGAAACCTGCAAAAATTTTTACTCAGCTGTTTTCAACATAGTAATAACAATAAAATGTTTTTTTAAGCAGCAAATCAGCATATTAGAATGATATCTGAAGGATCATGTGACTAGAGTGATGATGCTAAAAAATCAGCATTGAAATTACAGGAATAAATGACATTTTAACGTGTATTCAAATAGAAAACAGTTATTTTAAATGGTAAAAATATTTCAAAATTTGTACTGTTTTTGCTGTACTTTGGATCAAATAAATGCAGGTTTGGTGAGCAGAAGAGACTTCTTTACAAACATTTAAAAATCTTTTGACTGCTAGTGTATATTACTTGTATTATATGCAATAGATCGTACAGATCGTACACCATAATGTGACATTATGGTTCTAAAAAGATGCCTTCTTACTAAAAAGCTTTAATCATTGACCAACTAAACGAGTTAAGTTCAAGGCTTAGTCCACCCAAAAATTCTGTCATTAATTTCTCACCCTCAAGTCATTCCAAACCTATAAGATCTACATTCATCTTCGGAACACAAATTAAGATATTTTTAATGAAATCCGAGATGTTGAGCCACTGGACTATTTTAACGATGTCCTTACTATGTTTTTGGGCCTTGAACATTTCAGTTGTGTTGCTGTCTATGCAGGGTCAGAAAGCTCTCGGATTTCATCAAAAATATCTTAATTTCTGTTCTGAAGATGAAGAAAGGTCTTACAGATTTGGAATGACATGAGGGTGAGTAATTAATATGTGTGCATCTCACAGTAAATCTTACATACATCCATGCTGTGACATGATCTGTGTGTGTGTGTGTGTGAGAGAGAGATCCCCAGGTGTTTGCCCGTTTCTGGCATGCGTCTGGCGTGCCTCTACTAATCCTGCTTTTCTCTGGAGGGGCTCCTTATCCTCTCTGACTAGCTCTCCCCACGCAGCCCACTATTATAACAGCACGAGGGAGACACATACACTCGCCTGTCACACAAGAACTGTGCTTAAATCACCAGCCTCCAAATAGATCTGCACGATTCTCCTGAGGCCCGTTGCAAACACACCATCATCTTACGCCCATTTCTGTCTTCCCACATCTTCATCCTGCCATTTTTCCGCTCCTCACCCCCTCTCTTTTCCTCATTTCTTTGTTCTCCCCCCTTCTCTCTCTCTTTCTCCCTTTCCCTGTACGCCTCTGCAGCACGGCACTGCTGACGTCAGCAGCCAGGAAGCCCTCTGTAGTTCTTTTGAGCCACAAATAGACACTGACTGATAAAAAAGCACCAGTACGCTAAAAATAGCACTGCGTGCCTTCGCCGGGATCCTGATGGGAATAGAGAGATGGAAGGAGGGAGGAGAGGAGAACAGAAGGAGGGGAGGAGTTGAGGGGGATCTCTGTCTCTCACACGCACATTTTGACACACATTCTGCTGGAATGTTCTAAATACCTGTGTGTATGTGTGTGTGTGGATGGATGAGGGATTGCGCTAACAAGCAGTCAGTGTTCAGCCGAGTGGAAGTGTGCGTAACCATAAAGAGGAAATTAGCACATAATCTTGAGTAAATGTTACGGAAAGAGTGAAATAAGAGGATGCTTTTTTGTGTGTACAGGAAGTACAGCTTGTACACTATGATTCATTGAATCTTTAAACTGTTAAACATTCTATTCAGAATGTTATTTTAAATAAGTTAATAATAATCTAGTTATTTAAAAGCATGTGCATGGCAAAACACGATGTACACAAATACCATGCCAGACTGCAATTCTTCAAAAAAAAAAAAAAAAAAAAAAACGGAACAGAGACGCATCTGCAGTGGTATTTGTACCACAAAACTGGTTTCGGTGCAAGACTCAGATTTTACAATAGACCTAAACTGGTGACCCAAAACGACACCAAAACCTTTTACCATACATAAATGTCTTTAAAGCATGTGTGACTTATATTATTGCACAATATAGTTAGTTTCATTTTATTATTTGCATTTAGAATTTTTTTTTTTTTCCCCATGCTGTTTGAAACCAGAGCAGATCTGTGACCCACCAGTTGAGACAACATAGGTTTGCACTGTGGAAACACATGCAGGTGGAAGCCTGCAGAATATGTTTTACGGGCAAGGACAGAAAGTCTCAATAAACGTTATTTTATAGTGTCTTAAAGCGACCAACCAACTTTATGAATTCCATGAACTATATATTTAGCAGTCATGGGACACAGTTTGTCACGCTCAAAAGTCGTACATTTTTATGCACAGTGTTTTAGGTCACTTTAACTTGTGAAAAATTTCCTATGTTTTTGTTGAAAAAATTAAGATGCCTCAATTTAAATTAATTAACCACAATTCATTTATTCTAAAATATTGAAATATATGAGGTGGGTGATAGACTGGTAGACATAATTAACCAGTAGAAATTTGTCTACCGGTAGAGATTTTTGACTATCATCTCTATCGCGGTTATACACTCGCGTGACATTGCTGTGCTACGTGGTCACAAAAACATATTGTTTGCATGCATTTTTAAGCAAGTGATTTTAAGCTATTAAAGCGCAATCAGCAGCGAAAGAGAACTAATTTTGCTATATGCTTGAACTAAGCACTGTCAGAAAAAGCACATGTAAAGCACAGTTATTTTTAGGGGTGCCCTCAACTAATGATTTTTCTGGTTGACTAGTAGTCATACATTTTAAAAATTAGTTGACTATTAGTCACACATTTAATAAAACATAAATCATGAAAATCGCCTATATAGCCTAATGAGCGGTCAAGTGCATGCAAAAAAAAAAAGCTTGCCACAGTGCCGGCAATTATAAAAAATAATGAATGTTTTAGGGAAAAACAGCAAAGAGACTGCATTAACATTTTTATAATTTATTGATAAACTAGTGCTTTCTTTGTTTTCGGTTTGTGTCTACATGTTTTATATGGTTTATATAATCAGGGAATATTTGTTTTCTATTTGAATTGGTTAATTTAAAAGTAGACATTTCACTCTCTATAGATAGCCTGCACTTTGCTCTCATTATTTTACAAAAGCGCAATGTTTTGTTGTTATTCTGAGTGCACGCAAATAAATGTAAAGTCTTTACAGATTCGAAAGATGTATGACTAAAAATTTAGTATTTTAAGAGCAAGCGGCGCCCCCACCGGCATCATGCAGTAAGTGCCATGTAAGCTCCAAGCCTACCATGTAAAGTTGCTACTACTTCCATATTTCAGATGAAAAGCCATATTTGAGGTCGATGTACTATATTACCACATAGACCAATCATTAATGATCTGTCTGTAATGGACCGCGTGACTTCACCACTTCACCACTGGATTGTTTTTCTCACAACTAAGCGGCTAATAAAATTTTGGTCAACCAAGCCTCTTCTCATCGACTGATGGTTAGTCGACTATTAGGGGGCAGCCCTAGTTATTTTTGCCGCTTTATAGACCTTAAACTGTAAATACACTCCATGTATGTGTCAAAATACCTGTTTTTGCAAGTATCCTTGTAAACATAGTAAGTTAGGTCTTAGGGTTAGTGAAAGCAAACAGCTGAGAAAGGAAACACTGTAATAGTATTTTGGATTCAGACATCTCTTAAAATGACAGCAGTTTAATACTCTTTCTGTCAGTCTGTCATTCAAGTTAATCAGACAACAACAAAAGAGAGAAAATCTCTCATTGCTCTTGACTAAATCACTTTCGTAAGTTTAATAAGAAAAAAATATATACATATTTAATTTGCATGGTGAAAAATATGCTGTGTTTTTATACATTTTATTATTTAATTGCTCACTGTTTACTTGTCTTCAGTGAGCTTTTTTTTTTTTTTTTTTTTTAATTAAGGCTAGAATTAGTTTTTTTGTGATATTGACACTGGTGACAAGAATTATGAAATTTCTATGGTGTCAAAAATCATTAAGACCTTATTTAAAGCAAAAATGACTATTGTGATATATCGTTACCGTTAAATAAAATGACTCTTATCATGATATAAGATTTTGGTCATATTGCCCACCCCTAATTAGAATTTTATTTTAAGCATTTTGATTAAGTTGGTTAATTCTCTCTGTGGCTCCCTTTAAAGGTTACTGAGGCTCCCCAGTCAGTCCCGATCCCCAGTTGAGAAGACAGTATGTTATTTTAAGACAGTATGTCATATTGAACAGACTGTATTGTGGTTCCTCGCAGCCTCATTTTCACATGTGGCCAATTAAATTGCAGTTGTCTAGTCTCACTAAGGTCTGTGTTGGTATTTAGTAACTCACACGTGTGCGTCTGCCTCTGTAAGGTGTTTCGGCGGTAACTGATGTGTTCAGCATTAGCTTTGGGAATTGGCTCCCTTGAGGCGGCGGTTAAATGGATGGTGTTTTGCGTCTACGTGGTGGAACTAGCGAGGTGGGTCTGGCAGTGATGGGTGGGGGTGTTTTGTGTGAGCGAACAAATGACGAAAGGGCAGCACTTCATCAGAGAAGTGACTATTTCATTACAGTCACTGATGAACTGTATCAGTGGCACTGTCTGTTACTGAGCGATCCAGGGGAATAAACTCCCATTGCACATGTGTGTTTGTATGTGTGTGTGAATTAAAAAAAGGAAGCAAAGAAAGCATACTGTAGGACGGACTGTCCTCAGCATTTTGGGCCGCATCTCTCTTAATATTTTTAATCGAGTGGGAAGCCGCAATGGGTTCTGTCCAGATGGGCCTTTATCAATTTATTAAATCAAAAAAACGATGTGCGGGGCCGCTGGCCCCCACAACATCCATCACTTGCAGTAGCCACGAGCGCATTAGAGCGCTTTCTGCTGACCAAATCCCAGACTCAGCCCTGGCTCCCGTGGAGAAAGGATAGTCTCAGAGAAAAAGAAGAAAGAGAGGAAAAACACACCTGCCACAAGGGAAACCAGGGGTGGGATTCACAGGGGTCAGGTGCTTTCTTTGGTGTTTTTCATGCTTTCATTAAAAAAAAAGCCTTTCTGGACTGCTGAATTTAAAGGGATCTTTCACACCTATTCTTCCAAGCCGGTATGAAAATGCTACAGTAAAAAACCTGTTGATTTGGTTCAATTGTATGCAGTAAAAAAAATCTAATAGGACATTTCGTGTCCATTTTTACTTGCAGTAATGTACAGTTTAAATGTTAGGACTAGGTATTGAGACAAATTTCATGATTCAATTCAGTTTCTATTCATAAGCTTTCAATTTGATTCCGATTTCAATTGAATGTTGATTATTTTGGATTTTCAGCTACAGTACATGGGAAATTTTCTCAAGGGAAAAAAAACCTCTCAACTAATGCTGTAAAAGAGTGAGTCAACTGGTACTACATTATAATATTAGGGGTTAAAATTAACTGTGTAAGAATTACATAATTGTGTTTCTACTCCAATTCATGTATAAACATTTAAATGGTGGCTGTAATTAAAACTTGATGGATTTATTCAGACATAAATTAAATATTGAAGAACAGGAAAAATTATAATGAATATGTTATATGACACATATATATATATATAGTACAATGCTCCTCTCATTTTTTGTAGCTGACTAATAAGTTTATGGTCACCAGATGTTTTTTTTTTTTTTTTTCTGAGGTAAATGTGACGTTATGTGGCTTATTGTTTACAAGCTTTTATATTGACGTCTTTCTGTGGTTGAAACACTAATTTAGTGATCTATATAAGACCAGATATGAATTTCTGTAAATTGTACTCTTTAGGTTTTTTGTTTTTGTGGAAACACTTTAGTATAGGGAACAATTCTCACTATTAGTTGCTCATTTGTGCGTATGGTACAATGCACCTTTTCTATATTATATTGATATTAGTGCTGTCAAATGATTAATCGTGATTAATCGCATCCAAAATAAAAGTTTTTGTGTACATAGTATATGTGTACTATGTATGTTTATTATGTATATATAAATACACACACATGCATAGATATATTTAAGAAAAATGTTGTTTATATATTAAATATATTTATATAGAATATTCATTATATGAATAAAAAAAATGTGTATATATATATATATATATATATATATATATATATATATATATATATATATATATATAATATTAAATATATACATGTAAATATTTTCATTTATTTAATATATACTGTATATGTGTGTATTTATATATGCATAATAAATGTATTTACCTCAAGTTCGTGTGACTTCCTCTTTACCACTTGGGCTTTGGTTGTCAGTATGTTGTAAATTTGCAAAGCAGATTTTAGTAGTTTTGGCACATTAACTTTATATCAATTAAAGAGAAGGGTTTTTTTGTTGTTGTTGTTTCAAACTGTAAATTTAAGTTAAATCTGTAAAACTTCCAATGTTGCTATCATAAAATAGCCCTGTAAATAAAAGCTGCTAAAAAAAAAAAAAAATTTTAGAGCATCAAAAAAAAAAAAATCACAAAAACAACAAAAAAAAAAAATTAATTTATCAACAGTCTGTGCTAATAAGAAATAAGAGCTGCAAAAAAAAAAAAAATCATCTAGATCATCATCAAGATCATCTTTTACTACTATCTGTAGTTACTGAAAACAGTTTTGTTACTTTTTTTTTTTTTTTTTTTTACTGAAAATTAAAGTTAAATCTGTAAAACCTCAAATGTTGTGACCATAAAATAACTCTGTAAATAAAAGCTGCAAATAACTTAAAGACTCACAAAAAATAAAACTTCATTTTTCAACAGTCTGTTCTGTAAACATTATAGCAAGACCGTCCTTTCCTAGTTACTGAAAACATTTTCTTGCAAAAACATTGTTTTTACCATAGTTTTTTTTTTTTTTTTTTTTTTTTTTAAACTTGATTTTAGTTAAAAGCGTAAAACTTCAAATGTTGCTACAATAAAATAGCTAAAATAAGCTGCAAATAACTAAAGACTCACAAGAAATAAAACTTTCATTTATCAACATTCTGTGCTGTGAAGGAGATTATGACAAGATTGTTTTTTCTGTAATCTGTAAATGGTTACTGAAAACATTGTTACTTGCAAGCATTGTGTATTTATACCATAGTTTTTACTTTAAATGTTGCTACCGTAAAATAGCTCTGTAAATAGAAGCTGCAAATAAATAAAGACTCAGAGCATCACAAAATAAAACAAAAACAAAGAGGACAAGAAATAAAACTTTTTGTCAACAGTCTGTGCTGTAAACTGAACAGAAAACAGTTTTGTTACTTTAAAAAAAAATAGCATAGGTTTTTTTGGGGGAAGTTAAAAATTTTTTTTTTTTTTTTTTTTTTTTTTTTTTTACAATAGTTTTTTGGGCTCCAAAACACTGTCTTTCATTGTATGAACAGAAAATCACTGAGGCATTTCTCAAATGTCTTCTTTTGTGTTCTGCAGAAAGAAAGTCATACAGGTTTTTGCATGACATGAGGGTGAGAAAACAATGACAGAATTTCTATTCATGAGTGAACTATCCCCTTAATGTTGCTTTCTTCTGAAGGTGTAGCAAATTAGCAAGAAAAGATCTCTTTTCTTTCTCCTTTCTGTTCCTGATGGTGGTGCCGCTAAACAGCTGTCAGCAGACACCTGGCAACTGAGAAAGATGTCTAACGCATGAAGGGCCACTACTGAAAGATCTGTGCTCCTGTGAACACGTGTGTGCACATATGCCGCTCGTTTCTCACGGTGCCGCGTGTTGTTTTAGCATAAGCTGTGGGGCAGGATTTATAGATGCCTGAGTGCATTTGGGTTGGCCTGCGAGCTGTAACTTGTGGCTGTTAAGTAACGGCTTGCGTATGACATGAGGAGGAGGAGGTTTCATGATTGGCCAGATCACAAAGCGGTTTAGATGACGTCCAATGGCCAAAAGTGAAGTGTGTGTGTGTGTGTGTGTGTGTATGGATGTTTCAAATGGGTTGTTTGGGATTATTTGGACTTAGACTGAGTAAGGGCTGAAAGCACTTCTTGGTGTTTGTGTGTTGAGTGTGTGTGTGATCAGGATGATGGGGATTATTAGCTCTGAGCTGGAGCACTGCTGGTCTGAGATGGGCTTTCACCTTCTGAAGTCCCACCGGCTTTACAGTGTCTCCCTACAGGAATTTTGGCACCGACACGGCACACACGGCATCTATGTGTTTGAGCCGTTTTCTGCAGTGAAGATGCTGTTTCTCACTGTGGTGTGTGGTTTTTGCGCTGCCTGCTTTCAGCCAGGCCCTGCTGGGTGTGAGAGGAAGACGCAGTGGGTTCGTGTTGGCTGTAGCTCATAGGACGAACAAAATGTTCACATCTCTGTGATCTCAAATTCAGACCTTACCCTCTATTTCTCTTCCAAGTATACACCAACATAGAGCAAGTATTAATAACACCAAGTGGTTGTGACCTTTTGTTGTTTCCTGAAAGAGTAATGGTTTGTACACTCTACTGCATGGCAAACTGCTCAAGTTAAAGATAGGCTGGTGTTTACTGTTCGCAGCAATTGGATCTTAGATGTTTAAAGTCAAGCTATCATGGTTATGACGTGACACATGTTTGTTATGTCCAGCTGCATTATTAAAATACTAACAGTAACTTACTTCCATATATATATTTATTTATTTATTTTTAATGTTTTTGTCGGTTACGACAGTCACTGTGTTAGATTAGGGCTGCAACGTTCTATTCCAGTATTCGAATTAAAAAAAATCCTGGATTGCATTTTGCCGGTGTAATCCGCAAAATACCGGAAGTGGCTCATTCCACATATTAAACCCATTTAAAAATCTTAATAAAGTATAATGCTATTAAGAATGCACAAACGCTGCGATTCAATTAAATAGATATATGCGATGCAGATTTAATATATGCGCTTTAATTATTTACATGCAGGATACATACTGCGGCTCCCTTCACAGTAAATGCTGCTACACAAAATGTTATCATTTACTTGTGTGGTGCATCTCAAACGCAACCTCTGCATGTTGTTGCGAGTTTGTGTTTAGCATAACATTCATCTGGGAACACAACGTGCGCTATTTCATCAGATTTGTAAGGTAAATCATTGATAAACCTACACAAACACAGGAGAATGCATCATTATCGTTCTCAATATGCTAAGTGTTCATCGCGATTTCAAAATAAAAGCTCAAACTCTCACCCTCCTCATATTCAAGAAATTACAGTGGCTGGAGCTTTTCTATCATAAAGAAATGGCCAAATATTAAAGATTAAGTGGACATTTGAATTAAATGTTGTTGAGTTAATATTAAACACGGATTAGATTGCACAGTAAAGTGTAAAAACAATCGTCAGGCCATTGGCGCCCTCTGCAGTCATTTGATATAATGCGTAATATTATTGCCTCATTGCTATTATATATGTATTTTAAGTCATTTTAAAGGCTATTGTTCACTTAGGTCTATTTTTTTTGTTACTACAAAAAGATTTATTATAATTATCCGATTACTCGATTAATCATCAGAATAATCGACATTTTACTCGATTACCAAAATAATCATTAGTGGCAACCCTATGCAATTTTGACTCCTAAAATCTTGTCGTGTCAGACTACATGTTCATCTCTTGCCATCTTTAATGGCGTGTGCTGTCATCAATAGCACAGCATTAAACAGAAGTTGTTGTGAGTGTAAACAAACAATGACTAGAAAGAAAGAAAACCAGACAAACCTGGACTGCATGAAGAGCACAGTATGGACTGTCAAAGAGAACCGAGGTAAAAATGTATAAAGCCGCTTCTGTGTTTCTATCGGGCAGTGTCACAGATGTGATGGAACTCATCGTGGACAACGACGGAAACAAATTGAACATGCTAGACTTTCTGTGGTGACGTGACGCGCCACAGTGGTGGCCTCGGTTGTTGTCCACTGTGAGACACACTATGTGAGTGCATTGTTGTTTATGAATCTCCACGACACCCCACGTCAAGCAGATCGTGCTAAAATCGTGTAGTCTGTGCATTATTTTAAAGTGTGCAATTTTACTTATTTTACCTAAACAAAGATTTGTTTGAGTTCAATTCAAGTTTGGTTTGGGTTACCCTCTCAAAATGAATATTTCTTTTTTGATGCTGTACATTAATTTAATTTATGTAGCCAAAATAATAGAATGTGAATATATCAGCCATTATTTCTTATTATACATAACATGAAATTATTGTCTTGTATAGGGCTGCCCTTGACTAAAGTTTTTTCTGGCCTAATCAAGCGTACGTTAAAAAAAAGCTCCATCTGTCATCCAGTAAGCGCACTATGTTCAGCTTCCACACTCCACACAGACACTTATATAGCACATAATTTACTAGGTTAACATTAGATTTAGTGGCAATGTAAAGTTGCTACTACTTGCATATTTTTGGTTGATAAGTCGTATTTGAGGTCAATGAATGATAGGTGAGTGTTTGGATGTCCTGCCCAATGTACCATATTACCACAGACCAGCCGTTAATGATCTGGCAATCACGTCTTGTGGAATTTTTTTTTTTTTTTTTTCCTGGGACTAATAAAATGTTGGTCAACCAAGCCTCTTCTCGTTGACTAACGGTTAGTCGAGCATTAGGGGGCAGCCCTAGACTTATAAGTATAGTCTAGAATCGGTATTGTTTGAATGTCCTTAATTGAATTAATTTATTTTTTTCAGATTCTTTAATGAACCGAAACTCCAAAAGCAGCGTTAATTTAACATGCACTGCAGTTCAAAAGTTTGGGATCAGTAAGATTTTACATTTTTTTTTTTTTTTTTTTTTTTTTTTAAAAACAAAGTATTTTCTGTTCACCAAGGCTGCATTTATTTGATTAGTTATACAGAAAAACAGTAATATTATAGAATATTTTTGCAATTTAAAAGAGTGGATTTCTATTTTAATTTACTTTAAAATAGAATTTATTCCTGTGATGCAAAGCTGAATTTTCATCATTATTACTCCTGCCTTCAGTGCCACGTGTTCCTTCAAAAAGCATTCTAATATGCTGATTTATTGTCATTGTTGAAAACAGGAGTGCTGCTTAATTTTTTTTGGAACCTGTGATGCTTTTTTTCAGGATTCTTTGATGAATAAAACTTTAAAAAGAACAGCATTTATTTAAAATAGAATTTTTTTTGTAACAATAAACACTACAATTCAAAACTGTGGTCAGTAATTTTTCTCTCTCTTTCAGCAAGGATATGTTAAAGTGTATAAAAAAATCATAGTAAAGACATATATTGTTAGAAAATATTTCTATTTTGAATAAATGCTTGTCTTTTTAACTTTTTATTCATCAAAGAATCCTGAAAAAACTCTTACAGGTTCCAAAAATCTTAAGCAGCACAACTGTTTCCAACATTGATAATAAATGGAAGCTTTACTGTTTATTTAGATAAATATAATGCATTCTTAGTGAATAAAATAATTTAAATTGCTTCAAAAAAAAAAAATCTGAACCCATACTCTTGAATGGTGGTGTTGCATGAGAATAGTCTGATACTCTCACCTACCAACCTGCCTGTGCAAAGTTCAGATGTGCAAATGAGCTCCTGTTACGAGCATGTAAAACCAGTAATGTTTTTACATGAGACTCAGCAGGAAGGAACATGATGCAACCATCCACAACGTTTTGTTTTGAGAGAAGTACACCCACAGCAATAGTAGGTAACTGGTAACTAGAATTCCATCGGATTTGAATGGTAACATCACTGATGAGTGGACTCTCAGAATCTCCAATAAATGCAATTTCAGGATGAATCAGTTTTTGGACCCTTTCCTCTTTTTTTTTTTTTTTTTTGAAAATGATACTGTAATACACCTCTGTTAATAAAACACATATGTGTCTCTGCTTATAGGTGATTGTTGATACCCCGACCAGCCCCGTGACTAGTGGTTTACCTCTGTTTTTTGTCATCACAGTGACGGCCATCAAACAGGTTAGTCATCTCTTAGCTATCACTTGATGTTTCATAGCCATGTGTCACTGTTTAAATAATGCCGACCCCAGTCGAGAGTTCGGCTGACCCTGGAGTCCATCTCTCACACGCAAAACAAATGATCCGGGGGCTTGTCACAACACAGTGGTCCTCTCACAGCTTTAGATGTTTTGTTTTAGGATCAACTTTTTCCACCGGCCTGCTGCGAGGTTTTTAGAAAAGCACAATGGAAGGTGGACTTCCTTCCAGATATCTGTGGCCGCATGCTGAGAGGGGCTCAGGCCTTAATTGGGCTTTGAAATAAGAGCCCAGGGGACCGTGTGACCCCCATCCCACTTTGACTTCAAATAACTCAACTCATTCAGCTCATTCACACAGTTTCCGTTATTAATACAGGCCTGCTGTACAGCATGGAAACCATTATGTGTGAAATTCTCAGAATTGTTTTATTTTTGCATGTGAGTGTATTAAGTGCATTAGGTGTTCTCGTGTCTCAGTTCTCGTTTGACCTTCTGCAGTTTTCACACCGCTATACTGTTCTGACATTCTCTGTGTCTCTCCTCAGGGTTATGAGGACTGGCTGCGGCATAAAGCGGACAGCGAGGTGAATAAGTACCCGGTGACGGTGTTAGAGGACGGCCGGTCGGTGAAGAAGGAGAGTGAGAAGATCAAGGTACCTTGTAGTTGCTGCACCCTCGCCAAGTCTCTCTTTTTACAGGCACCGTGGGAGCAGGGTGTGGCAAGTTGCCGTACTTCTCGTGCGGACAAGAAATATGCCCACAAGGGGCGTTCACAGCTGGGAGTGTTTTCTTGCTGTATATGGAATGGAACAAACGTGTCGTACACTATGAAACAGTTAGGGCCACAGATGTTTGGAAGAGTTTGCCAATACAGCTAGCTGGATGTCAATTATTTGTGTTTTAGCTAATAACCACTTTTGTATCTATACACTACTGTTTAAAATTTAGGGTAGGATGTTTTATTATTAAATTATTATTATTATTAATTTATGTATGTATGTACAGTGCACAGCATAAATGAGTACACCGCCTGTAAAATGTAACAAATTGAGCAATTACTCTTTACTTGCAAGACATATTCGGGTTCGTTGGAGATATAATGTTCCAACAAGCTTGCTTGATCAATTACCAAAGAAGAATGTCAAAATTATTTAGCAAAATAAGATTTTCTTATCAAAGTGATAAAATGTTGTGCTGCAAAAATGAGTACACCCTCCTCTAAGTTACTAAATAAAACTAAAAAAAGAGAACAAAAGTGTAGGTTTAAGGCTGTTTTTGATCAACAGGTAAGTATATTGAACCAAAACTTTTAAAGACAAGTAATTTCCTTGTGTTTTATAGCCTACTGAATCATACACAGACTTAATGCTGTCAACAATGAAACCACTTGGGAGACAACTGCCAGGTGACTTATTTCTTAGCATAAAAGAGGAGGAATACCAAATTACTGTTTTAAGTGTGAAAATATAGCAGAAGAAGCACCGACATTCAAAAACAATGGACTTGTGACAAGGCTCCTGAAATAATCAGGTCTTCACTTTAAGTTTTGATTTAATGATGAGTAAATGTTTGCTACAAAAAGAGCCAGAGAAATACAATGCAAGAGTCTCAGAGCCAGCAAAAGCTATAAAAGGAGTGATACTTTATCTCACAGAGTACAACACAGCCTGCAGAAGTGACATGCTTGGTTATTGTCACCACTAGAATTACCTACTGTAGCCAAAGCACAATAAACTCACTTAACCTCTTCCAAGGCCCATATTTACTAAATATAGACTTCAGGGAATCCATACTCTGGTCTCAAGAGACCAAGTCGATAATTTCGGATCCAAAAGCATCCAAAATGTTCTGGTGTTGCTAGAGGAGGAGTACAGTGGAAAATGCCTGGTACTCACAGTGACGTTCAGTGGTAGTAAAGCTCTTCTACAGGGATACATGAGTGCTGAAAGTGTGAGGAAGTTGTGCTTTATCAAAGCTGTCATGAATTCACACACTACTGTGTGATGTAATACAAAAGAAATGAAACTGCAGATGCTACACTCCCCTCATTCCCAGCACTGTTGGGCATTTTTTTCAGCATGACAATGAAAATCCTTCAGTGGACATGTGTTTCACTCAATCTTAAAGCTTTCGAGCAGCTGTGGGGGATTCTGTAGAGACGAGCTGAGCAAAACTCCCCATTAAAGGCCAGGGCATTTAAGGAGGTCGTCCTCCAGGAGTTAAACAGGACAGATGTGAAAATTTGTCATGAACTTGTACACTTAGTGCCAAGAAGGGTCAGAGCAGTATATTTAAAGTTCTGGAGGTCATACTAAGTACTAGATTATTATATTATATTATTTGCTGAACTACATCTAGGGTGTACTCATTTCTACAATCATTTATTTAAACAAAATTGGCTAATTTACTTATTTTACAGAAAATAATGGCATATAGTTTGTAGCTTTTTATTAAGTATATGTTTAATACATTTAAATTTTGCCATTTTTCCATGAATTATATTAGTGATCATTAAGAAAATACATCTTTTATATTTATTCAGAGGGGGTGTACTCATTTATGCTGTTCACTGTATGTATGTATTTATTTATTTATTTTTTTATTTATGTTTTTAGCAAGGATGCATTAGAATCCTGAAAAAATATATCACTGTTTCCACAAAAATATATTTATATAACAAAAAACTTTTTTTCAACATTCATAATAATAATAAGAAAAGTTACTTGAGCAGCAAGTCAGCATATTAGAATGATTTCTAAAGGATCATAAGACACTGAAGACTAGTTAAAAGACAGTTAAAATTCAGCTTTGCATTACAGGAATTTTAATATATTTTAGGTAATAAAAGTTATTTTAAATTGTAATAATATTTCACAATATTACTGTTTTTACTGTATTTTTGAACAAATAAATGCAGCCTTGATGAGCATGTATTTTCATTTGCAGTTGCAGTCTAAAGTTTACATATACCTTGCAGAATCTGCACAATGTTAACCTAATGGTTAAGGAGTCGGGCTTGTAACCAAAAGGTTGTGGGTTCGAGTCCCAGGTCAGGCAGGGATTGAAGGTGGAGGGAGTCAATAACCAGCACTCTCTCCACTCTCAATACCACAACTGAGGTGGGTCCCTTGAGCAAGGCACCGATCCCCCAACTGCTTTTCCGGGTGTGTGTTGACGGTGTGTGTGCGTGTGTTTGTTCACTACTCACTACTGTGTGTGTGCATTTGGATGGGTTAAATGCAGAGCACAAATTCCAAGTATGGGTCACCATACTTGGCCACACGTCACGTCCTTTCCTTTTTTTTCCTTTCCTTATTTTACCAAAATAAGAGGGATCATACATGCATGTTATTTTTTTATTTAGTATTGACCTGAATAAAATATTTCACATGAAAAACGACCAAGAGAAAATAATAGTTGAATTTATAAAAAATGACCCTGTTTAAAAGTTTACATACACTTGATTCTTAATACTGTGTTCTTACCTGAATGAACCACAGCTGTTTTTGTATTTTTTATTTTATTTTTTTTTAATTGAGAGATTTATATTCAACTATTACAGCAGGTTCAGAAGGTTTTTGAATTTGAAGATCAGGGTAAATTTAACTTATTTTGTCTTCTTGGACAACATGTAAGTATCTTCTGTAGCTACTGGAGGGCAGTACTAAAAAATAAAATAAAAAGATATTTAGGCAAAATAAGAAAAATGTACACATCTTCATTCTTTTCAAAAGTTTACACCCTTGGCTCTTAATGCATCGTTATTCCTTCTGAAGCATCAGTGAGTGTTTGAGCCTTCTGTAATAGTTGCATATGAGTCCCTCAGTTGTCCTCAGTGAAAAAAAGATGGATATCAAAATCATTCAGTCATAGCTGAAAAGGGTTCAAATACATACAAAATACAAAATTGTGGAACCTAAAGGACTTTTCTGAAGAACAGCAGGCATTCTAACTGTTCAGGACCAACAAGGGACTGATGAACAACTATCACTAAACAAAAAACACAGCTGTGGTTTATTCAGGTAATACAGTATTAAGAATCAAGTGTATGTAAACTTGTGAACAGGGTAATTTTTTAAAAATGCAACTATTATTTCTCTTGTGGACTATATGTAAACGTCTTTTATGTGAAATATCTTATTCAGGTCAGTACTAAATAAAAAAATAACATGCATTTTGAATGATCCCTCTTGTTTCTGTAAGATAATTAATATTTTGCAGCTTCTGCAATATGTATGTAAACTTTTGACCTCAACTGTATATTCTTATAGTTTACAGTAGATGTTACAGTTTGCAGTCACATACCCATCACTCCGACATATCAAGAACAGAAATACTCATTAAAATTATATTTTAAAATATCACTAATAGGGCTGGGCGATATAACGATAATTTTCGTGCTACTATGCAAGACCAGTGGTTACTTTGAATAAAACTGAAATAGTCAGAAAAGTTAAATTTCACCATATAAAAATTTGGTTGTTACAATTTTTACAGATGTTACTATTTTTGATAATGAACAAAAATGTTTTTAAGGAAAAAATACTCAAAAAGTGTAATGAATTCAGAAATATGACGTGTTGTCATGTTCTGACCGTTAAGAGTAGTTTAAAACCTAAATTGCAGTCTGGTTTCTAGAATTAGTTTAAGTAGTTTAAAATGAGAAACATGTGAATGTAACTTCATTCATTGCCTAAAGTTTTTAGTATTTCCATTCGATTTTACTTTAAAATTACATTTTTAATTTACATATTTGCACTTAGCGTTGTAACTTGAATCAAAAGAGACCTGTTACCCAGCAGTTGAGAAGCACTGATCTGTGGTTGTGTGTAAGATTGGGTCAATGTGTTTCTGGTCAGGTGGGTGATGTGGTTGAAGTGGTGGAGGACGAGACCTTTCCCTGTGACCTGATTCTGTTGCAGTCCAGTCGAGAAGATGGCACATGTTTTGTCACCACAGCCAGCTTGGATGGAGAATCCAACCACAAAGTGAGCTCATGCACCTCTGTTCAATCTTGCATCATTTCACCCGTCTTTCTGTTCGTAGGGCCCTATGGTTTCTGCACTGTGTGGAAATCCAGTCATAAAAATAGAACATATAATGTGGAATGTCATGGAATTGGTCAAATTTTGAATGAGTTAGGTCATTACACTTAAATCAAAATGCGATATGGACTAGTATCTGTAAATATTAAGTCACAAAAAGACTATTTATATATGAATCCTGTATTTTCTGTGTGTCTTTGTGTGAATGAATGGCGTAGACGCGTGGTTTCACTGAAATCAGAGCGTCACACACATATTGGAGCGTGCGTGACGCTCTGATTTCAGTGTCTGTCGTCTCACTAAATGAGGACCTAAAAACATTAATAACATCTCCAGAACTGCTCTGAGAGTCACTCCATGAGCATTTTGCCATTTGATTTGAGAAAAACTAGCATCATATCATATACACAGAAATTTAAAGGTGTTTAAATGTAAAAAAAAAAAAAAAAAAAATTATAATTTCAAGAATAAATTGTAATAAATTAAGTAGGGCTGTCAAATGATTAATCACGATTAATTGCATAGAAAATAAAAGTTTTTTATTTGCCTAATATATGTATGTGTGCTGCGTGTAATTATTATGTATATATAAATACACACAAATGAATGTATATATTTAAGAGAAATGTGTTATGTACAAAATATTTGTATTTATATATACTTCTTAAATATACATGAATGTGTTTATATTTATATATACATAATAATTACACACAGTACACACACATATTAGGCAAACTCAAACTTTTATTTTGTATGTGATTAATCATTTGACAGCCCTAAAATTAAGTTGTATTTGTGCATTCAAATACATGCTAAAACACAGAATTTGGTAACAACACAACATATGGTGAGAAAAAATAAAACATTTCATAGGGCTCTAAACATGTATTTTTTGTTAACAAATTGATGTGAAATTGTATGTTTCAGATTTTAATTAACTAGACATGGTTTTTGATTAATAAAGTATAATTTAACCATTAAAAAGGAGTCAAAAAATGTAAACAGAAAAAATGGAATCCAGAAAAATTAAGGCAACGCACTTCAGGTGAATAAATAAAAAAAAAAATGAACTAATAGTTATCACCTTACTTACCCAGTTGATTGATTACATTGATAATTGCAAACATTTTTTGCATTACAAGTTTTCTAAAATGTTAGGTTCAAATATGCAAATGAGGCATTGTTTAATGAAATACGCGCTAAGTTGCATTAATTTCTAGTACAAAAATCTAAACACTGGATGAAGTCAGTTTCAAAATTCTTGTTTAAGTTTTTTGACACATCAGAGTCAAATGTTTTTACAGAGGGAATTTTGGGTATCTCATTTTTGTCTCTCCATAATTCAGAAAACACTTAGAACAGACAGAAAACAATATATGTGACCATGGACCACAAAACCAGTCATAAGGGGCAATTTTTTGATATTGATGAATAAAGCTGAATAAATAAGATTTCCATTGATGGTTTCCATTGAAGTTCTTAGCAATGCATATTACTAATCAAAAATTAAGTTTTGATATATTTATGGTAGGAAATTTACAAAATATCTTCATGGAACATGATCTTTACTTACTGTCCTAATGGTTTTGGCATAAAAAAATGTTACCATACAGTGTATTTTTGGCTATTGCTGCAAATATACCTGTGCTGCTTAAGATACTCTTTTTTTTTTTTTTTTTTTTTTTTTTTTTTTTTTTTTTTTGTGGACCAGGTTCACATATTATCACAATTTTGGGGGGAATAAAATGTTCAAGCAAATTATATATGAACAAATCCCTCTGTAAAAACCTTCAGGATATAGACAGGAATTCAAAATGTAAAGTTTGGTGTGTATGTGCTACTGAAGTGGAGATTTATGGCTTGGTGTAGGAGGAAAAAAAAAATCATGAGAAAACAGCTTTTAAATATATGTATTGTAATTGAAATCTATTGACACAAATGGATCAAGTGTTATAAAAGAAACACATTACAGTGTCATTTGGATGTTTTCTTTCCACTAGTGGGAAAAAAAGCCCAAAATCTCAAACTTGACAGGTGCATGAAAAAACAAGTGTATTTTGCCTGCAGCGTCTCCCTTTAAAATGGAAAAAAAAAAAAAAGATTTTGGAATGGAATTTGGGAAAAAATGAATAAAACGGATTTCATAGGGCCCTACTGTATGTTCAGAACCACTTAGGTACAAATATAATTGTCTTGATATAATATAGATGTTATATCATTTTTGCTTTCTGTGCACTTTTAAATAAGAATCACCTTGAGTGATTTCTATTTAAGTATAAATAGAATATGAGATATGGATTCATATATCATTCCTTTACGCTTCTTTAGCCAAACTCTTTAAATAGGTGGCCCAGATCTTTCCACAATCATCCTTCTGCTCCTCGTCATTCTCCCACTTCTATCCGTCTGTATTTGTGTGTACAACGTGACCTGGAATACTAATTTCCCTGTCTTTTCCTGCAGACACACTACACGGTGCCAGACACAGAGAAGGACCTGCAGGCTCTCACTGCCGCCATCGAGTGTGAACAACCCCAGCCTGACCTCTACAAGTACGAACTCCTCTAGCACTAAAGCACACTTAACTGAAACCCCTTTCAGTGCCTCGCTGATGCATTGCATCTTGAAGAAAAAACATTTTTCGTAATATGTTGGGTCCGGTTTGAGCTCCGAGTTCATATCAGTAGCTAACAGTGTGATTCCACAGAAGAGTCAAACACTTTCCGGCCTCTTCGCTTGAGTAATAAGAACAAACAGACCTTGAAACAAACACAATTTGCAAGTTTAGAGAGACAGTCCTTCAGGCCGGCCTCTAACTGTAGTAGCAGGTTAACTCACCAGCGCCCCCTATTGTTAAGCACATCTCGTTAAAGCCTGTTTAGGCGGGAGAACATTTGCATTTCTGATTTCTAGAGCACCAGATGTCGCCTGCTAAAATTCAGTCTATAAAAAAAAAAAACTTCAAAGGGCTGTTGCCAATATGCCAGACTGTTGGGTCATCACCAATGAGCATCTTCCTTGTAATTGGTTCATTTCATACAAGGCTCATTTGCATAGCGTACTGTACTGGAATACAGATATTATCATCAAGCCTCTTCAATGAGGAAGGAGATATAAAGCGAACGCAACGCTAATGCATGTGCATTAGTTCTTTGCCTCCGCTGAATGTTTTCAGGTTGACCTCATCAAGCGCTCTGATTACATTCATGGGACGTCTGTGCATTAATTTGAGTTTGTGGTTGAGAGAACATATATGAGGGTGTACATGCTTGACTGGAGCTTGTTTGCTCTGTTGCAGGTTTGTGGGTCGAATGCACATTTACAAGCCGGAGCAGGAGCCAGGAGTAAGGTGAGAGCGTCTTTGGTCCGTTCCCACGGGCCCACTATATCCCACAGTACCTCCTAGTCACTTCAGCTCTGTCTTTTCCCTTTGCATTAGCCTCTGATCATTATTCCATCGACCCGTAACGCCATAGCAGCATTAAAGTAAAGCCAGCCTGGCAGCTTCTCAAGCTCTGCACGCTCTTCCATTTGTCACTAGACCGTTTGAAATGTTTTTATGAGTCTCTACGCCGTGTCCTTCACGAGAGCGGGCCAGGCCAAATCCGGCCTACATATTTCCAGCAATGCTGCTCATTAGGAGCCACTTTAACGTGGGTTTGCATGCCAGGATGTGTCTTTATTGACATAATTGTTTGTTTTTATGGTTTAATTTAGATCTTTGGGCCCGGAGAACCTTCTCCTAAAAGGTGCTACGTTGAAAAACACCAAGAAGATTTATGGTAGGACCTGGCACCTTTTAATTAGGGGATTTTTTTTGATGACGAGGAGTTACATTCACACGAATCACTCTTCGTTGCTTTTTCTTTTAAAGGTGTCGCAGTATACACGGGCATGGAGACGAAGATGGCGCTCAACTACCAGGGCAAATCTCAGAAACGATCAGCTGTTGAAAAGTAAGCGAGTGACGAGAGCGGCATTATACCCTAGTGTGCAGTCTGGTTGAAATATTGATTTTTGGATTATTAGCAATGTTCATTTGAACGATTCAGTTGTTGATTGCAAATACCAAGATTGATTCTTGTTTTTTGGTGGATGTAAAAACCTATCTATAATAATATTGGCAAACTATACATAATAAAATAAAAAAAAATATTATTATTATTATTATGATTATTATTATTATTATTATTACACTTTATTTTACTTTTTATTTTTAAATCTTTTTATGTGGAAATGTTATTTATTTATATTTATTATTATTATTATTATTATTATTATTATTATTATTATTATTATTATTATTACTCTTTATTCCTTATTTAATTTTGATTATTTTTTTTCTTCATTTTTTTATTTTTATGTGAAAATTTTATCTATCTATCTATCTATCTATCTATCTATCTATCTATCTATCTATCTATCTATCTATCTATCTGTCTGTCTGTCTGTCTATCCATCTTTCTATCCATCATATTGACAAACTATGCATAATGCATAATCATTATTAAAATAGAATAAAGTATAATAATACAAATTATTACATATTATTATTATTATTATTATTACAATATTATTATTAATAATTATTACTATTATTATTATTATTATTATTATTACAACACTTCATTCTGTTTTAAAATTTTCTTTAAAATTTGATTAAAATATTGTTTTACTATTATTTTTATGTGGAAATGTTATTTATTATTATTATTATTATTATTATTATTATTGTTGTTGTTGTTAGTATTATTATTATTATTACACCTTATTCTACTTTATTTTTATTTAAAAAAATATTTTTATGTGGAAATTTTATTTATGTATAATCTATGTATCTATAGGTAGATCTATTGCCAAACTATACATAATAAAAATAAAAAAGTAAAATAATCATTATTAAAATAGAATAAAGTATAATAATAAATTACAAATTAAAATAGAATTGTGTTGTAGTAATAATAATAATAATAACTATTATAATTACACTTTATTCTATTTTAATTTAGATTTTTACTTTTTTATTTTTATGTGGAAATTTTATGTACTTATTTAGTATTAGTATTATTATTACTACACTTTATTCTATTCAATTTAGATTTTTTATTAATCAAATAAGATTATTATTTATTATTATTATTATTATTATTATTACACTTCATTCTATTTATTTTTTCTTATATTTTGTATTATTTTTATGTGGAAAATGTATTTGTTTATTTATTTGTTTATAGTTATATAGTTAGTTAGCTATCTATCTGTCTGTCTATCTATCTACAACTACTAGTACTATTATTATTATTAAATTCAAAATAATGAGTGATTCAGGAAAACTTTAGTGTTGTTATGCACGAAAAGTTTTTTTTAGCATTTTATTTTGGCATGTTTAACATGATGACAAGTTCTTTTTTATTATTATTTTATTTTATTATTAAAAAATAAAATATTTATATTATTTTATTTATTTTATTATTATTTTATTTTATTACATATAATCACGTGTGTGTTTTCTGTTCTTTGCAGATCCATCAATGCCTTCCTGCTGGTGTATCTATGTATCCTCATCAGTAAAGCTGTTGTGTGTACTACCCTAAAGTACGTATGGCAAAGCAAAGAAGGTCAGGATGAGCCTTGGTACAACCAGAAAACCCAGAAGGAGAAAGACACTAATATGGTGAGCAGTTTGTCGATTTCACATCTGACCGATCTGAACACGATTACACGAATCAATTAGCAACTCCCTCTATATCATCAGTCATTCTTAATTCTCAATTAATATAAATAATAAGCTAATCTGGTCTCAGGTGGCTGTGGTCAGCTCTTACAAGGATCATACTTGATAAATCATAATTAGGGCTTAGCTTTATGTTTAACCTCCATGTTTCTTTGCTGACATTGTGGTTTTGAAGAGACTGAGTGCAGGTGTTCCTGTCTTTGTTTCAGTATTTGAAGATGTTTACAGACTTCCTCTCCTTCATGGTCCTCTTCAACTTTATAATCCCCGTGTCCATGTACGTAACTGTGGAGATGCAAAAATTCCTGGGCTCTTTCTTTATCACTTGGGATAAAGACTTCTTTGACCCGGAGATCCAAGAAGGCGCGCTTGTCAACACTTCAGACCTCAATGAGGAACTTGGCCAGGTTAGACATTTCTCTGCTTAAATACGACTCTTTATCGGTTTCATTCGGAAGTCAGAAATAACGTGAATGTAATCTGAACTGTCCCTTGCTCTTGCATGGGCGGTGAGGTCATAGATCACCCTTGGCTGGTTATGCAGATGATCACTCAAAATTACAGGCCATGCTTCGTTAAACTGATTTATGCAAGCAGACTGGTTTTGTCACAAATTAATTGTCCATCCTTATCCTCAGACTCTGTTAATTTGGGAACGTGCTTTATTGCCTGGGTTTATAGTCGTTAAGGTCAACATTTGTCTGCGCCCTGCAGGTGGAATATGTATTCACAGACAAGACGGGCACGCTGACCCAGAACAACATGGAGTTCATCGAGTGCTGTATAGACGGCTTCCAGTACAAATACAGAGACACCCTGAGCGAGCTGGATGGCTTCACTGTGACGGACGGGCCTGTGAATAAACTGCAGCAGAGGGCTGGACGGGTGAGTTACTCTCTTTCGGAGACCCCGAGGACCTCTGATGGGATTGATTTTACATTTACGGATTGTGTTGTTGGATGTGTACACCTCAATATGTAAACTAACTGCAGACCTATTGAATCATAAATCCTCAGAGGCTGCAATATAAACACAAAGGCAGTAAACGTCTAATGTTTGTGTTGGCAGGCTATGAAGGACTAAAGTTATGTGTATTAACTCCTTTTTTTTTTTTTTTTTTAGCACACTCATATTCATTATAAACAGACAGTCCTTTGAGAGCACATCTTTTGTGAGGGCCCTTGTCAGGGTGTAGTGCACATGATCTCTATAATAGGGTTGTCGCGATAACAAAATGTTAGTATTCAATACCAATGCCAGTGAAATTTCACTTTTCTGTTATTTTAGTATTATTAATGTACTATTATAGTCTTAATAATATCTTAAATAAGTTTTTATTATAATTATGTCATGCTGTCAAATCGATTAATCACGATTAATCACATCCCAAAAAAGTTTACTTATGTGTGTCTACTGTGTATGTTTATGTATTATGTTTATTATTTATATTACATATATTTTTTAAATATATAAATATATGTGTGTATTTATATATACATATAAATATACATAGTACACACATATGTTAACAAACTTTTATTTTGGATGTGATTAATCGTGATGAATCAATTTGACAGCACAATAATTATTTAAGTTGTCATTTTAATTGTAAAGTTTGAGTAGTTTTGTTGTTTTTGTGAGTTTTGTGTTTTTATTTAATATTTCTATTTAGTGTTTGTGAATTTTTTTTTTGAGTAATTTTAGCACCTAAAATCCTAAATCATAAATTCATTTTCAGTTCAGTTTTTTTAGTTTAATAGTTTTAAGCTAATATTTATATTTTATTTCAGTGCGATTACTCGATTTAACAACATTTGTCATTTTAATTTTAAAGTTTGAGTAATTTTGTTTTTGAGTTTTGTGAGTTTTTTTTTTTTTTATTTAGTTTTTGTGAGTTTTAGTACTTCATCCCAAACTTATTTTCAGTTCAGTTTTTGTTTAATTTAATAGTTTTTAGCTGATATTCGTATTTTGTTTCAGTGCAGTTAATCACGATTAATTGATTTGACAGCACTATAATTATTTAAGAGTTCATTTTAATTTTAAAGTTGAGTAATTTTGTTATTTTTGTGAGTTTTGTTTTCATTTAATATTTCTATTTAGTTTTTGTGGATTTTTAAATTTGAGTAATTTTAGTACTTCATCCTAAAGTTATTTTCAGTTCAGTGTTTTAGTTTAATTGTTCTTAGCTAATAGTGTGATTATAATCGTAGTTCATCCATTTGACAGCACTATAATTAAGTTATTTTAATTTTGTTGTTTTTGTGAGTTTGGTGTTTTCATGTAATATTTCTGTTTAGTTTTTATGAATTTTTGTTTTAGTTTGAGTAATTTTAGTACTTCATCCTAAGCTTATTTTCAGTTCAGTTTTTGTTTACTTTAATAGATTTTAGCTAATATTTATATTTTATTTCAGTGCGATTAATCGATTTGACAGCACTATAATTATTTAACTTGTCTAATTTTTTTTTTTCACTTAATATTTCTATTTAGTTTTTGTGAATTTTTATTTTAGTTTGAGTAATTTTAGTACTTAATTCTAAACTTATTTTCAGTTCAGTTTTTTAGTTTAATAGTTTTCAGCTAATATTTATGTTTTATTTCAGTGTGATTAATTGCGATTAATCGATTTGACAGTACTATAAATATGTAACTTGTCATTTTATTTTAAAGTTTGTTTAATTTTGTTTTTGTGAGTTTTGTGTATTTTATTTTAGTTTGATTAATTTTAGTACTTCATCCTAAACTTATTTTCAGTTCAGTTTTTGTTTAGTTTAATAGTTTTTAGCTAATATTTATATATTTAATATTTTTATAGTTAATATTTTATTTCAGTATGATTAATCACAATTAATAGATTTAACAGCACTATAATTTAAGTTGTCATTTTAATTTTGAAGTTTGAATAATTTTGTTTGTGTTTTCATTTAATGTTTCTATTTTTTTTTTTAATTTTTATTCTAAGTTCTAAACTTATTTTCAGTTCAGTTTTTTAGTTCAATAGTTTTTAGCTAATATTTATATTTTATTTCAGTTTTATTTTGATTAATATAAAATAGTTTTAGTTTTTGTTAACATTAACAACACTGATACTCACAAATATGGATTTATTAGTAAAAAGCATGTGTCATTTTGTATACCTCTTTATTTCTATCTATCAGGAGAAAGAGGAGTTGTTCCTGCGGGCCTTGTGTCTGTGCCACACGGTGCAGGTGAAGGAGGCTGGATCTGAAGTAGTTACAGACCAAGTTGATGGGATCGACGGGATGATGCACCACCCAGAGGAAGAAAGAGGCTTCATCGCATCCTCCCCTGATGAAATTGCACTGGTCAAAGGAGCCATGAAGTAAGATAATGACATGTTTCTTTTTTCAGTCTGATAAAAACCCATACTGCCACTTACTGCCATAACTTCTCTCCTGTTCAGATACGGCTTCACCTTCCTTGGTTTGGAAAGCAAGAGCATGAAAATAAGGAACAGGCAAAATGAAATAGAGGAGTAAGTTACGACCCTTGAAACTAGAGACTCATTAAGAACGTTATTGCTAATATGCTGCATTAGTATGTACACCTCCAGGTGTTTTTGAGTTATATAAAATGAGTTATATGGGTCTATATAATGTTTCAGGTACAAGTTGCTCCATGTCCTAAACTTTGACCCAGTTCGAAGAAGAATGAGCGTCATTGTGCAGACCAAATCAGGTGAGCTACAGATCATTACTGCTGCTTGCTATGACTTTTGCTATTACTCATACTCAGGATTATAGATTTGAATATACAAATAACACGTCCCACACCATTTCTCCTGGTGAAGTGAATGATAACTCAAACCGTGTGAGGAGGGATGACCTTTTTAGCACTTAGACTTGCTGGATAAAGTAGGGAAATGCCATAGGTTTGCACTGAAGCAGGAACCCAAGCGCAGATTTGATTTTTTTTTTTTTTTTTTCTTGTTTGAATTTATATCTTTTTGACAGTCATATTTTGGGTTGTGTCTCTCTGTTAAAGGAACACTCCACTTTTTGGAGTTAAACGGCTGAGTTTTACCGTTTTCGAATCTGTTCAGCTGATCACCAGGTCTGGCGGTAGCACTTTCAGCATAGCTTAGCATAGATCATTGAATCTGATTAGACCGACAGCATCTCGCTCAAAAATAACCATATATAATGACAATATTTCTTCTTTTTAAAACTTGACTCATCTGTAGTTGCGTCGTGTACTAAGACTGACGGAAAATGAAAAGTTGAGATTTTCTAGGCTGATATGGCTAGGAACTATACTCTCATTTTGGCGTAATAATCAAGGAACTTTGATGCAGAGTTGCAGCCGGCTGCGTAATATCACAGCAGCAAAGTTCCTTGATTATTACGCTGAAATGAGAGTATAGTTCCTAGCCATATCGACCTAGAAAATCGCAACTTTTCATTTTTCGTCCATCTTTGTACACGATCTAACTACAGAAGAGTCAAGTTTTAAATAGGAAAAATATCAAAACTCTTTGGTCATTTTTGAGCGAGATGCTAACGGTCTAATCGGATTCAATAATCTATGCTAAAAGTACTACCGCCAGACCCGGAGATCGGCTGAATGGATTCGAAAACGGTAAAACTCAACTGTTTAACTCTAGGGGAGTTGGGAAATGAGCCTATTTTCTAAAAAAGTGTAGTGTTCCTTTGAGGTTAAAATGCTACATGATTTTTTTTACTTCAGAATGAATAGCTGCTAAGTAGAAAAATGAATAATTTATGCAAACAGTCACTAACCGCTCAGCAACCACTTAGCAACCCCCCTGAACATCTTAGCATTATAAGTTTTGCAGATGATGACTCTAAATGTCTCTCACCTCTATCTTCTGCTGTATTTAGGGGAGACGTTGCTTTTTTGTAAGGGAGCTGATTCTTCCATCTTCCCAAGAGTCAAACCAGAGGAGGTGGATAGGATTCGCATGCATGTTGAGCGAAATGCAACGGTAATGCAATAGATTTCAGTGTGATAATGTCTTGCAGCGTCTTCAATTTCCAAGGATGATATGACCATTTTGATTTTCGTACTGAAATGAAGCATGAACCTCATGTAATTATATCTCTGTGTTGAAAGAGACGTCCTGTAGAGATATTAAATATTGAAAAGGTCAGTCAGTTCTGGCCTAATCATGTGTTTTTCGCTCTCCAGGAGGGTTACCGTACACTGTGTGTGGCCTATAAGCAGCTGAGTGCTGAGGAATATGCTGTGGCAGATACTGGGCTGAGGGAGGCTAGACTGGCTCTCCAGGACCGAGAAGAGAAACTCCTGGCCATGTATAACCAGGTGGAGGCGGGCATGAGTTTGATTGGAGCGACTGCTGTGGAGGACAGGTTGGAGACCTAAATTGCCATGTTGTTTTCTCGAAGGAATGCTCTGAATAGCTTAACATCTTAACATCTTATGTCCCAGGCTTCAGGAAGAAGCAGCAGAGACCATGGAGGCCTTGCAGGGCGCTGGGATGAAGGTTTGGGTGCTGACGGGGGATAAAATGGAGACGGCTAAGTCCACCTGCTATGCCTGTCGTCTGTTCCAGCGGGGTACGGAGCTACTGGAACTGACCGTACGGACATTGGAGGATGAGAGGTTAAACCGTGAGGAGAAACTAATCGAGTTGTTACGGGAGTACCATAAAAAAGCAGTGATGGATGCCCCACCTGTCAAAGCTGGGGTCACCAGGTCAGACCCTTAACCTTGTACTGGCTTTGTAGTAAATGTTTGGTAACGCTCATCTAAGTTAAAGGGATAATTCACCCAAAAATGAACATTTTAGTCATTAATCACCCTCATATCGTTCCAAACCCTTAAGATCTTCTTTCATCTTCAGAACACAAATACAGATTTTTTTGATGAAATCCAAGAGCTTTCTGACCCTGCATAGACAGCAATGCAACTAGGGCTGGGCGATAAAACGATAACGATATGTATAAAAAATATCAATAAAAAATGTGTTTGATAAAACGTTCGATATTTTTTATTCTTCTTGGGAAGAAAACAGAGCTTGCGAAGCAAGTTTGGTTGCATTGACAAAGGCACTCGCTCTCTGGTAACCTAGCAACGTAGGGAGAGACACGCTAACAGCCAATCATGTAACAGTATCAATTTTGGTTGCGCCATATCGTTGTCTCGTGCTGGTCTGCTGGATTCCTCTTCATAAGCAGAAAATGAGTGCCGCAGCGAGCGAGGAAATTGTAAATAAAAGAGGAAAAGTCAGCTCGCCAGTATGGCAGTTTTTTGGATATTATAAGTCTGACCGTAGTCAGACCAATGTCGTCTGCAAATTATGCAAGACCGTCGTCCCCGCCAAGACTGGTAATACCACGAACTTGATGTACCACGCTTTGGGGCACAGCCGTATTCAACCAACAACATCTGTAGCTGCAACACCGCACAAGCAGCAGACCACAATGGAGAGGTACTCTGCATCAGTGCCTTATGACAAAGAATCCAAACGGTACAAAGATATAATGGAGGCAGTGGCATATCATATAGCCAAAGACATGCTTCCGCTTAGCACGGTTGAGAAGCCAGGTTATAAAAAGCTTATACACGTTTTAAAACGTTTTCTGGATGGTTAAATATAACGTTACGCCTATAACGTTAAGTCGCATTTTATTATTACATTCAGTAAGACACCAGGTCGCGAAATATTTACAATACACTGTAAACATAGGCTAGGCTATTTTAGTTCCCCTCACTCCACAAAAAATCATTTCAATTTAACAGTATTTAGAAAAGAACAAGAATGAAAAATATAAGAAGCTAGGGGACAAGCAAAAACGAAACCGTTTAGGCTAAAGCGAAACTGAAACTAACATTGGGTCTCATACGACACGAATCCAATGTCTCTGTATTCAAGATGTATTTGAATGCTAAAATATTATTTATTATGTAAACCTGGTTTTGTACTTCTCGCATTACAATATCCACATAAAAAATGTTTGGCATAATATCACGGCAGTACGTTGATAACGATTAAGCAGTGTGAATTTTTTTTTATTTTTATTTTTTTTCCCCCCTTATGTTTGGCTGATTGTGTGTGCGCGTGCGGCGCCGGCGCAATCACTTGATTTTTTTCCTTCTAACAGGGGAAACGACTCTTTACAGATAATCGAAACTGTAAACGGTTTGTAATATATTTTATTAATATATTTTAAATGTAATATATTTTTCTCCTGGTCCTTATTTTAAATGGGTCATAAAAAATATCAATAATTATCGATATCGACCGATATGAAACACTGATATCGTGATACAGTTTTCAGCCATATCGCCCAGCCCTAAATGCAACTACCACGTTCAAGGCCCAGAAAGTAGTAGGGACACTGTTAACATAGTTCATGTGACATCAGTGGTTCAACCTTAATTTTATGAAGCTACAAGAATATTTTTGGAGCGCAAAGAAAAAAAAACAACGACTTCATTCAACAATTTCTTTCCTTCCGTATCAGTCTACCACAAGACTACCAAAGCGTATGCATGTGGTGCTGCTAACGCAGAAAAAGATACACACTGTGCATAAAACGGTCTTCGTAAACATGTCTAAAGATTTTGTTAGAGAGGATGACTTGCATTTTTTTGCCAAGCCTTACTTTTTTGAGCCAGAATATACAGAAAAAATAAAGAGAAATGGACGTTCTATGTCAGTCTACGTCCTGCATCAGCAGCACCACACGCATATGGCGTGATACTCTCGTAAATGGCGACGAAGACTGACGCAGAAGAGAAGAGATTGTTGAATAAAGTCGATGTTTTTGTTTTCTTTGTGCACAAAAGTACTCTTGTAGCTTCATAACATTACGATTGAACCACTGATGTTGCATGGACTATTTTAACAATGTCCTTACTACCTTTCTGGGCAAACATGTTGGCTGCGTTGCTGTCAATGCAGAGTGAGAAAGCGCAATTAGATTTCATCAAATATATTTTGTTTTGTGTTCTGAATATGAATGAAGGTCTTATGGGTTTGGAACGACATGAGGGTGAGTAATTAATGACAGAATTTTCATTTTTGGGTGAACCATTCCTTTAAATTCTGTTTTCATTGCTATTTTTATACTCTATATAAAAGTCATGTCTTAATTTACTTGTAGCACTTGAGATGATTGATTTAAATTTTAGTGTTTTATTTTACCTTCAATTAAACATAATTGTGTAGTTTTAATATCAACCATTTAGGGCTGGCCGATAAATCTCGTGTTTTTGTTGTTTTTCAGAGCCTTTGACTGATTTTTTTTTTTTATTTTATTTTATTTTATTTTTTTCTTTTACAATTTTTAACTAGCCAACTTGAAAATCTAACTACAACATGATTCATGTAACTTTTTCTTTATTAACCCTCTAGTTAAAGAAAATTCTATTCCAAGTGCATCACACATGAAGTTGTCAACATGATGTAAATGTTAAACTAGTCACTTGTTAAATATCTTTGCAGAAAAGATGCATGAACTACAACTACATCTTGCACATATTACTCGTATTATTTATATATATATATATATATATATATATATATATATATATATATATATACATATATAAATAATACGAGGTAAATGCGAGGTAAAGACTGGGTAATTCAAAATGACTGAAGGTATAATTAACTATTAACTAATAATTCAGCTATATACAGAACTATAAATGTTCTGTAAAAAAAAATTAAAGCAGCTTTCAGCCTGTCATTACGGTGCAAACATGAAATATTAGACAAACAGTAGTAGTTCTTCACAGTTTTTTTTTTTTTTATTCAATTGCACTGCTTTTCCATTGTTTTTTCTATGTAAACATGGACACGTCTGACTGTTGCACTCGCATCACTTGCAGCGTCTCGTGTATCAAACGGCATTCTAAAAACGTGGTGTCAAGTTAAAAGAAGTTCACTCCCATCTTCTTGCATGTTTTTCCTATTTCACTGTCTGCGTCAAGTCTTTGTCAACACAAAAGCGCATTGTATGTGAATGGCGCTGACATGCAGTTTGATCATTGTTTTCTCGTTACTGTTATTGTTGGCATATTGTCAAACCATCTAATTCTGACGTTTGGTAATATTTCTTTCCAAAATTGCTATTCCTCGATTTCTAAAAACATAAAAACATGGCAAAACATTAAATTCGAATTAATAAAATCTGAAAAATCGGCCAGCCCTTCAACCATTTATCCGGTATCAGTCATAACTTGAACACGTATTGGCCTAAATTTTAATATATGGTACATTTCTAGTACAATTGTGCAGTGTATTTAATAACCTCTAATTTACTCTCATTTTTGTCCTACAGGAGCTGGTCTACTGCAAATCAGGATTACGGCTTCATCATAGATGGGGCGACGTTGTCGTTACTGATGAATTCACTGCGTGATACGGATGCCAGTCTGCACAGGAACCGCTTCCTGCAGATCTGCCAGAACTGCACTGCTGTGCTCTGCTGCCGCATGGCCCCCCTGCAGAAAGCTCAGGTCACACCTGCAGACCGGCACTTTGGCGGCTCTCTATGATACTCGTAATGAGATGCACTTAAACTTTATGTATTAGCTGGCTAAAATTCTCTTATCCAATTTAGATAGTGAAGATGGTAAAGAACTCCAAGGGTTCCCCAATCACTCTCTCTATTGGCGACGGGGCCAATGATGTTAGCATGATCCTTGAGGCACACGTGGGCATTGGTGAGACCTCGTCATCATGTACACTACTACAGTTGAGGTCAAAAGTTTACATCCCCCCCTTCAGAATCTGCAAAATGTTTATTTTGCAAAAATTATTTTACCAAAATAAGAGGGATCATACAAAAAGCATGTTATTGTTTGTTTATTTATTACTGACCTGAATAAGATATTTCACGTAAAAGACGATTACATATAGTCAAGAGAAAATAATAGTTAGATTTAATAAAAATGACCCGGTTTAAAAGTTTACATCCCCTTGATTCTAAATACTGTGTTGTTACCTGAATGATCCACAGCTGTATTTTTTATTTTTTTTTATTTTTTTTGTTTAGTAAGAGTTGTTCTTCAGAAAAATTCTTCAGGTCCCACAAATTTTTTGGTTTTCCAGCATTTTTGTTTATTTGAACAATTTCCAACAATCACTGTATGATTTAGAGATCCATATTTTCACACTCAGGACAATTGAGGGACTCGCATGCAACTACTACATTAAGAGCCAGGGGGTGAAAACTTTTTTAATTTGAAGTTCAGGGTACAGTAAATTTACTTATTCTGTCTTCTGGGTAACATTTAACTATCTTCTGTAGCCACTGAAGGGCAGTATTAGATGAAAAAATATGATATTTAGGCAATATAAGAAAAATGTACACATCTCCATTCTGTTCAAAAGTATTCACCCCCTACATTTTGTATGATCCCTGTTATTTTGGTAAAATAACATTTTGCAGATTCTGAAAGGGGGTGTAAACTTCTGACCTCAACTGTATATTAAAATAGAAAACAGTTGTAATAATTCACAATTTTACTGTTTTTACTGTATTTTTGATGATTAAAGTGAACATGGAGTGTTTTTTTCTCTCGCTATTTTGTGTTTAGGTATTAAAGGTAAGGAAGGCCGTCAAGCTGTGAGAAACAGTGACTACGCCATTCCTAAACTCAAGCACTTAAAGAAGCTTTTGCTAGCTCATGGGCATCTCTACTATGTGCGCATTGCGCATCTCGTCCAGTACTTCTTTTATAAGGTGCGTCTGGCATCCAGCAGACAGTGTTTCAGTCTGTAAATATGAATGTAGCTGTTTTAGTAAATCTATTTGAAGTTTTAGACCTTGTCTTCTTTTCTCCTGCAGAATCTTTGCTTCATCTTACCTCAGTTCCTGTACCAGTTTTTCTGTGGATACTCTCAGCAGGTACAGTATGTACAAATAAAGGACCTTTTAAAAGACTACGTCCCAGCAGGTCCCTCTCCACTGCTCTTTCCTTTGCAGCTTTCCTCTGAATTTCTCTCTCTGCCCTTCTTTCATCTGATATATATAACAAGCACAAAAAGTTTGTGCAAAATTTCAGAAACTCATATATGGGTTCAAATCTGGCCTTCTTGCTTTCTCTTCTAGTGGAGTCCTGTCACTTTATGATTTTGCCATCGATAAAACAAACCTGTAAAATATTCAAACTAATTAGAAATCACCTCTTGACTGCTCAGAAGTCTTTGTGATTCCCTTTAACTAGGTCTCGACCTTACATTTTCCCACGTGTGTTTTGTGTATATATATCAAGCAAGTGACCATTGCATGTGGCCACACAGTCAGAGATTCCCTTTCTTTTTTTGTGTGCATACGTGTGATCTCCTTAACATGTTATTAACCTCCCCGGTGCCCCGTCCTTCCCCTCGTTCCCCTTCCCAGCCCCTGTACGACGCAGCCTATCTGACGATGTACAACATCTGCTTCACCTCCATGCCCATTCTGGCCTACAGCCTGCTGGAACAGCACATATCCATGGAGATTCTACTGGACAACGCCGCCCTCTACAGGTACCAGTCTGCACTGCAACTCTTCAGCTTATTAAATTTATACCATGCAGTTTCTTGATACACTGCGTTCTTATCCTTCTTACAGAGAAATAGCCAATAATGCCATGTTACGCTGGCGCCCCTTCCTCTACTGGACAGTATTAGGAATTTTTCAGGGTCTCCTGTTCTTCTTTGGTGTTCGTTTTCTGTTTAGCAATCCAGCCCTGCAGGATAACGGGCAGGTTAGTGCTGTTTTTTTAATAAGTCTGTGAAGGAAAACTTGGGAATTGCATTTGATTTACTACTTTCTTTTTCAGGTCTTTGGAAACTGGTCTTATGGAACAATTGTCTTTACGGTCCTTGTTTTCACTGTTACACTGAAGGTTGGTTGCTTCATCTCTATAAAAAGTAACTCAGATCTTCATCTGTCAGAGACTGACTGTTTTTCCTCTCTCAGCTGGCGCTGGACACACGGCACTGGACGTGGATCAACCATTTTGTGATCTGGGGCTCTTTAGCTTTCTATGTTTTCTTCAGTTTCTTCTGGGGAGGCATCATATGGTGAGGAAACATCAAAGTTGGCATGAAACAAAAGTTTTCCACTAGGAATTTTTGTGCTGCGGCTCTACTATTGACCATTTCCAGTCAGCTTTTATTAGGGCCCAATTACTGAGGTGTGGTTCTTCTCCAAAATGAATCATGCCTGAACATGCTTGAAAACTCACGAAACTTTGCACATATGCCAGAAGTGGTGAAAATTTGCATCTGATATGGGTTTCAGAAGTGGGTCTGGCAAAATGGCTTAATAGCGCCGCCTAAAAAATTTCAACAAAGTGCCCCTCAAGCTATATTTCACATACATGTACGAAATTCAGGTAGACACATGTAACACACACAAACCTACCAAAAAGTCCCTCGATTCATAGTCCAAAACCCAACAGGAAGTCTGTTATTTTGAATTTTCTCTGCAAGTTTGTGTTGTTTTTGCCTTTTTTAGGCATTGTATGTAAACAAACTCCTCCCAGAGATTAAAACAGATCAACACCAAATTTGGTCAGTCTAATCTAATTCCCTTTGTGACGTTAAATTGCGAAGATCTTGAGTTTTTAATGAAGGGCGTGTCTGTGGCGGCCTGACAAATTATGATGTTTCGCCATGAAACAAGAAGTTGTTATAATTTAGACATACTATGTCCGATCTGCACCAAAATTCACATGTTTGATTGGAGTCCTGTCCTGAACACATGCCCATGACCATAGGTGACATTAGTGGGGGCAGTCATGGAAACTGCGATGTCAGCTCCGCTGCAATTGGAGCGATTAGCCAAGCCCAGGCATGGCTGTACGGGGTACTAGACGGTGCTAAATACCCACAAATGAAAACAATAGCAATTGAAAATCTGGCAAACTATCCAATGTGTTTTTGCAGCGTAGAGCAATGTAGCCAATCACAGACATATCTATTGATTACTTGAACGCAATGGCCAATCAGAAACATTTTAGTTTCAGAATTCACTCACCTCTGAAAGCGCCAGGTTGGTTTTTTAATGCAGTTTTGCACGCTCGTGAATTATCTCATGACTAAAACTAAACCTAAAAGCAGTCGCGATGTAAACAAGATTCATTGTGTAGTTTAGAGAGCTTCATTGAACTAAACAGAACTTTGTGAGATCACAATTCTAAGAACTAAGAGGAGTGACGGTTTGTAGTGATAATAAAGCGAGTGCCCTTTGTGCACTTTGTAGGCTGTAATCCAGACAGAATTTGTATGAAACTTTCGTTTTTTGGACACACACGCTGCAATGTTTTGGGAATGACATCCGCATATTTATGCTGGACAGCGCGCGTCCTGAGCAAGATCTAGTTCACGGACCAAAAGCGTGTGTAAACTTTGAGATCGGGGCATATCAACCAGTAGCCTAATTTCATTTCCCATAACGGATGGTAGAAATTTCAGGAATAAATACATATACAATTATATACAATTTATAACAGAATAGTTCAAAAACAGATTGTTAATTTTTTTTTTTTTCTCACGTGTCTCATCTTTGGTAACAATTTATCAAAACGGCTAAATTTTTTAAGTGACACGGGAAAAAGACACGGAAAACTGAAATGAAATTCAGAAAAGCAGCATGCACAGTTCTGGTTAAAAAATGAAAGGCCATCAACTGACACTTAAAACGGGAAGTATCGCCAAATTCAAACCAGCAGCAAGAGTCAAAAGCTTGTCCACAGTTTAGTAAACGTTGGCAAACTCTTACAGCCGTATTGACTGCTTTGGTGCGTTGCAGTACAGAAGGGCATTGTTTTGATGCTTATCCGAAAAAGATTTTTCTTGGGTTTTTTTTTTTTTTTCCTTTATTCTTTTCTTTTTTGTCCGTGGTGGCCTGACTATGTTCGATGTTTTACCAGACACGTTTGATTAGAGTCCTGGCCTGAAGACATCTAAAGGCCAATATTGTTATAATCATAGCGCCACCTGTTGGCAACAGGATATGTCATGTTTTACATTACCTCAAACATACCATGTTCAATCTGCACTGAAACTTCATATGTTTGATCAAAGTCCTGACTTGAAGACATTTACAGTGCACAGCATAAATGAGTACACCCCCTCTTAATATATATAAAAGATGTATTTTCTTAATGATCACTAATATAATTCATGGAAAGAAGGCAAAATTTAAATGTATTAAACATATACGTAATAAAAACAACAAAATATATGCCAATATTTCCTGTAAAATAAGTAAATTAGCCAGTTTTGTTTAAATAAAGGATTGCAGAAATGAGTACACCCTAGATGTAATTCAGCAAATGTATAATATTCTAGTACTTAATATGTCCTCCAGAAATTTAAGTATACTGCTCTGACACTTTTTGGCACTGAGTGTACAAGTTCATGACAAATTTTCACATCTGTCCTTTTTAACTCCTGGAGGACGACCTCCTTAAATGCCCTGGTCTTTAATGGGGAGTTTTGCTTAGCTCATCTCTACAGAATCCCCCACAGCTGCTCAAGAGTGTTAATATTGAGTGAAATACATGTCCACTGAAGGATTTTCACCTTGGGAGAATAAATATCCTCATTGTCATGCTGAAAAAATGCTCAATAATGCAGGGAATGAGGGGAGGGTAGCATCTGCAGTTTCAGTTTTTTGTATTACATCAGACAGTAGTGTGTGAATTCATGACAGCGCTCCCTCACACCTTCAGCACTCATACATCCCTGTAGAAGAGCTTTACTACCACTGAACGTCACTGTAGGTACCAGGCACTACTCCCTGTACTCCTCCTGTAGCAACACCAGAACATTTTGGATGCTTTTGGATCCAAAATGATTGACTTGGCCTCTTGAGACCAGAGTATGGATTCCCTGAAGTCTATATTTTGCAAATATGGGCCTTAGAAGAGGTTAAATGAGTTTACTGTGCTTTGGCTACAGTAGGTAATTCTAGTGGTGACAATAACCATGCATGTCACTTCTGCAGGCTGCTTCGTACTCTGTGAGATAAAGTGTCACTCTTTTCATAGCTTTTGCCAGCTCTGATACTCTTGCATGGTATTTCTCTGGCTCATTTTGTAGCAAAAATTCACTCATCAATAAATGAAAACTTAAAGTGAAGACCTGATTATTTCAGGAGCCTTGTCACAAGTCCATTTTTTTCGAATGTCAGTGCTACTGCTGCTATATTTTCACACTTAAAACAATAATTTGGTATTCCTCTTGTACCACTGTCCTCTTTTATGCTAAGAAATAAGTCACCTGGCAGTTCTCTCCCAAGTGGTTTCATTGTTGACAGCATTAAGTCTGTGTATGATTCAGTAGGCTTTAAAACTCCTTTAGCTATTAGGAAATTACTTGTCTTTAAAAGTTTTGGTTCAGTATACTTACCTGTTGATCAAAAATAACTTTAAACCTACACTTTTGTTTTCTTTTTTTAGTTTTATTTAGTAACTTTCAGGAGGGTGTACTCATTTTTGCAACACAACATTTTATCACTTTGATAGGAAAATCTTAATTTGCTAAATAATTTTGACATTCTTCTTTGGTAATTGATCAAGCAGGCTTGTTGGAACATTATATCTCCATAGAATCCTAATATGTCTTTCAAGTGAAGAGTAATTGCTCAATTTGTTAAGTTTTAAAGGGGGTGTACTCATTTATGCTGTGCACTGTACATGCCAATATTCAATTATAGTCATAGCACCAACAGCTGGTAGCAGGAAGTTACATATAGGCACATATAAATGACTTTGGCATATTCCCCCTATATTTACCACTTTAAATGCATATTGTTTTCCTAAAGCCACCGGGTGGCGGTGAGCCCAGGTGCGAGGGCCCTTTCAACGGTGCTTGCAGCTTTAATTGTAGAATGAAACTGGTATGGTGTCAAATTGAATTGCATTCTTTTTCCTTCTTTCTCTTATTTCCAAGGCCGTTTTTGAAGCAGCAGCGTTTGTACTTTGTGTTTGCCAACATGCTGAGTTCAGTGTCTGCCTGGTTGGTCATCATCATCCTCATCCTCCTCAGTCTGCTGCCAGAGATTCTTTTGGTGGTCCTTCGCAAGCCCAGAGGCCCCCATTCACGACAGGTATACTTTTCCCTCCCTTTTTCTCTCCTCTCTTGCTCTTTGAATTCTTCCTTTCTTCCATATTCATCCGATTCTCTGTTATTCTCCCTGGTTTACCTACTCTTCTGTTCCTCTTTCATCTCACGCCGTGTCCTAACCAGGCGTGACGTGACGCAGTCACAGCCAGTTAGAAGATATTTGATGCACAGTTATGTGAAGCAGGATTTTGGGACCAATGTGGGCAGGCAAATGCCTTTGTGTGGTCATGGCTGGTTAGCACAAAAACTGTGATTTACATGAAAGAGCAATAGCTCACTTGTTGCTTTATCCCGTCACACCTGGTTGGGACACAGAGTCATGTTTTTCTTTGAACTCAGCATTACCTCCCTACTTTGGTATATCCATGCCACCAGCTCGTTTTTACCTTATTTTACCTTTTTTCCTCATACTCTCTGTCACGTCTCCAGTGTCTCTTTTCTTCCCCCTGACTGTCATGAATTACACCATTGACTTTCTTCCTAACAGAAATCTTTCCTTTAAGGCTCTGAATGGTTTGGATTGTTGGGATTGGTCAAACTGACAGGAAGTCAATCAGTCTAATTGTTACCATCACTCTTCTTCGACGTCTTCTCCCTGCTTCCTGTAGCTTTTTGTCCTATGTATCGGTCTGATTGAAATGCCCTTTATGCGCAAATACTTCCATCGCCCTGCGCTGCTGTGAGTCACTACCCAACCAGTTAACATGTAACACAGTTAGAATCAATGAACAATAATTAGACCCCTCCATTCATTTGAATTATTCAGAGGAAGTGAGCGCACGCTGTAGGCAGTCTCTGTTGTTAGTGACACTGGTTAAGCAGCCTTTCAGGCCAGAGATGAGCATACGGCGCTAATCTGCCCCCTGCCTTCTCACAGGTAGGTGCTGCGGCCCTTCCAAGAATGCCACATGTCAATTAAAACCACCAATGGGGAGAAAATGGAATGTATGGTCATGTCTTAATTACTTGATCTAGTACATTTATTCAGATGTAAACCTTAATAATAAATGTAGAATTTATAGCCTAATGTATTAATAGCCTAATAAACAGATGGGAGACATGGCCTTTACTGATCAATGTAACTTGTCATATGTAAAATAATACCTTGTGTATAGAAGCTATATCATGATTTGTATTGCAGGTACACTACCAGTCAAAAGTTTCTGAACAGTAAGATTTTTAATGCTTTTAAAAGAAGTCTCTTCTGCTCACCAAGCCTGCATTTATTTTATCCAAAGTACAGCAAAAACTGTAAAGTTTTTTAAATATTTTTACTATTTAAAATAACTGCTTTCTATTTGAATATATATTAAAATGTAATTTATTCCTGTGATTTCAAAGCTGAATTTTTAGCATCATTACTCCAGTCACATGATCCTTCAGAAAGCATTCTAATATTCTGATTTGCTGCTCAAAAAACATGTATTATTATTATTATTATTATTGTTATTATGTTGAAAACAGTTGAGTAGGATTTTTGTCAGGTTTCTTTGATTAGAAAGTTCAGAAGAACAGCATTTATCTGAAATAGAAATCATTTGTAAAATTATTAATGTCTTTATCATCACTTTTGATCGATTTAAAGCATCTTTGCTAAATAAAAGTATTAATTTCTATAATTTCTTTCCAAAAAAGACTTTTGAAAAGCTTTTGAATGGTAGTGTATAATGTTACAAAGGCTTTTTATTTTAGATAAATGCTGATTTTTGGATCTTTCTATTCATTAAAGAATCCTGAAAAAAGGCACTCAGCTGTTTTTAATATTGATAATAATAATAATAATAATAATAATAACAATAATAAAGAAAAATGTTTCTTGAACAGCAAATCAGCATATTTGAATGACTGGAGTAATGATGCTGCAAATTTAGCTTTGATCACAGGAATAAATTGCATTTTAAAATGTATTCAAATAGAAAACAATTATTTTAAATAGTAAAAATATTTCAAAATTTTACTGTTTTTGCTGTACTTCGGATCAAATAAATGCAGGCTTGGTGAGCAGAAAAGACTTCTTAAAAAAAAAAACACATTAAAAATCTTGCTGTAACTGGTATTGTACCTAGAAAGACCAAAACCACTCACTTCTTATCACTTCTTATTTGCATAAAGTCAGGCTCTCCTGACCTTAGTCCTGTCTTTAGCTGTCAGTGAAAATCAATGAAAATTATTCAAGTATATACTTTAATTTAGAACGTGGGCATAGGCGTGTGTTAATTTTCAATTTACATCAAATACAAGTGCATCTGATTAATTCAGAATTTAGTCAGTTCTACACTACTGTTCAAAGTTTGGGGTCAATAATTTTTTTTCTCCAAAGGAATTAATACATTAAATAGATCAAATTTGACTGTAAATACATTTGAAAGTTACAAAATATATATTTCAAATAACTGCTGTTCTTAGAAATTGATCTTTATCCAAAAATCCTGTTTTTTAAGTGTTTTTGATGATGTAAATGCAGCCTTGGTAAGCATAAAAAAAAAAAAAAAAAAAAAAAATATATATATATATATATATATATATATATATATATATATATATATATATATATATATATATATAATTTTTTTTTTTTTTTTTCAAATTAATCTTACCAGCCCCAAACTTCTGAACAGTAGTGTATTGTAGAGTGTTTTTTTTTCTTCTTTTGGTTTAAACTCCTGATAGTTTAATATTTATTCTGCAGACCATAAATATCTTATGTGATTTGTGTGCCAAGTAATTTCAACTAGAAAATTTAGTGTGTTTGTAACTCAAAGAAAGCTGAGCTGGTCAACTTTCTGCTGAATCAGACAGCACATACTGAAGGTTCTAGTTACTGCAGCTTTACAATATTTACTCTTCTCCATTAACTTTATTCCCACTTTTTCTTACCCTTTTTCTTCCTTTAATTTTCCTGTCCTCTTTGGTCCCTTGCTCACCTGTGTGCTGTAGATGAAACGACGGCTTCCTTCCTCTGGGACTTCTACTATCTTCATGCTGTCACAGACTGCTAGCACTCACAGCTTTTCCTGGAGTGACTGAGGTCTCTCTGCCTGCTCCTTTTCTGCTTTTTGTCTCACTGTCCCTCCTCCTTTGGGTTGCCTGTCTGTATTTTCAGTGTCCTGCCTGCTGTCTCTCCACCCGTTCTCTGCTCCTTTGTGAGGTGGTGTTCGCTAGCTCTCAGGTCGTTCTGGTCTGGTACAAATGTGTTTGTCACGGGTGCTGGGTTTGATTTATCAGCCAAAATGTGTACCATGGTGGCGTTTTTTTTTTTTTTTTTTTTTTTTTTTGAGTGAGTGTTTGTCTTGAGGCGTTGCACAAGAATTGTTCCCAGGAGTTGGGCCGCCGTGGTGGTGGGTGGTCCTCAGTGTGCGTCTGTAAGGGCTGCAGGATATGATGGGGATTCCTTCCGCTGCCTGTTCCCGGTGCCTGCTGTCTCTGCATGCCCAGCCAGGAGAATGCGGCACACAAACATACAGGGTTTCCTGCATGCATGCTCGGCCCAGACTACACCGCTCCTCACCCAAACCACTTTCTGGATGCATTAGTGCTGGTTGATTCAGAATGAGATTTTGTGTGTATGTGAGAGAGAGTGTTTGTCATGTCAGAATTGGCGATTGCAAAATACAACAGAAGGGACATTATTAACTTGGTCATTTTTTGGTAAATAATTTAATAAGTAATTTTAAAAGACAATACAGTAATTAACATTTTATTATCAAATATATCATAATGTGATTACTCGTTGTTATTATTATTATTATTATTATTATTATTATTATTATAGAGCCCTATGATTTCCACAATGCAGAAAACATGGACAGAATTAAAAAATGGAATTTACTGTACAACGCTCAATGTCACGGAATTTGCCAAATTTGGCAAAAGTAGGTCCATATGCTTAAATCAAAATGCAATGTGGACTAATGTAATATATTTAAATAAAAAATAATATATTTAAATAAATAGCCTTTTTTAAATTAAAATCAATTAATTAGAGATGCCTTTACTAAAATTTCATGAAACCATTAAAATGGAATCCAGAAAATGAATTTGATAAAAATAAAACTGAATTTGGAAAAAAAAAAAAAAAAAATTAAAATGTATTAAAAATGTACTTTTTGTTTAATGAATTTTAATGAATTGCTGTTAAATTGTGTAAGTTTTATGATTTCAATTAATTATACATGATTTTTTTTTTTTTTTCATTTAACTATTAAAACAAAGTCTAAAAAAATTACAATTGGAAAAACAAACAAACAAAAAAAACTGAATTTGGGGAAAAAAATAAAACGGAATTTGGGAAAAAATATAACTGATTATATAGGGCCCTATTATTTTTTCTTTTCTCCCACCCTTTTTTAAGTTGGGCTGCAAATGCAGTACTACAAAATGGCTTTGGGTGTCATTGTCTACAATCATTAGCCTATACTCTTGGTCATCATTACAATTAAATATAAAATGTGATATACGGTATTGTTAAAAAAATTGGGGTTGGTAAGATTTTTCAGTGTTTTTGCTCTGAAAAGACATACATTTAATGAAAACCACAGTAAAACTAATGTTTTGAAATATTATTACAATTTAAAAAAAAAAAAAGGTTTTCCATTTTAACACATTTTAAAATGTGATGTATTTCTTTGATGATAGCAGATAATAGTTATTCCAGTCTTTAGTGTCACACGATCCTTCAGAAATCATTCCAATATGCTGATTAAAAGCTTAAGAAGCATTTTTTTAATATTCAAAATCAGCATTTATTTGAAATGTAAATATTTTATGATATCATAAATGTATTTACTGTCACTTTTTAATAAAAGTACTGGTAAAAACTTACTGAGGCCAGACTTTGGAACAGTAGTGCAGTGCAGATCAATTATTTGCCACTTTTTCCAAAAGTACTAAAAAGAATTGTTAATGGAATCATCAAGAAACTGGAATCATTCAGTGGAATCCCTGGTCTTCGTGGGTTTATATTGTTTGACAGTTGGGTGACTTTTTTGTGTGGTCATATTAATAATCTAGTACAACTGAGCAGGATTACTTTTGAGAAAATAGCCATCATTTCTACCATAAAGGATAATCTATATGGAAATTAAAAACATGAATAAACATGTGCCCTCAAATATGAAATCTCTTAACATTTTTCACAGTGTTTTGTCTTCTTTTTGGAGAAGGATGTACTGTATAGCAGTTGTGTGTTTGGGTGTATGTGTATGTGTGTCTGATCCATCCTGTCCTAAGTGTCTTTCATCCCCCTCCCGCCCTTTCAGAAAAAGCAGAGTCAGTCGAATGTGGGGGGCAACCCGTCCTCTCAGTCTTCAGCCAGACCCCTGCTCATGAGAACCTTTTCAGATGAGTCCAATTCTGTCATATGAACAGGTACAAGACCCCAGACTTTCAAATCAGAGCCCCAATTAAGTGCCTGACCCTAGTCATTCTTAAGGGATTTGCCTCCTAGTCGGTGCAGTTCCTCCCTTGGGTTCAGTTGGCCCCCTCTATGGGATGATTTTAATTTCCTTTGAATTCTACTGTGGAAATTCTCCATACCTCAGGATGAACTCACAATGGTTGGCTGAAAAGATATTTAGACTGATATGTGTGACCCTGGACCACAAAACCAGTCTTAAGTAGCACGGATTTATTTGTAGCAATAGCTAACAACACATAGTATGAGTCAAAATTATCGATTTTTCTTTTATGCCAAAAATCATTAGGATAGTAAGTAAAGATCATGTTCCATGAAGATATTTTGTGAATTTCCTACCTCAAATATACCAAAACTTAATTTTTGATTAGTAATATGCACTTCATTTGGACAACTTTAACGGTGATTTTCTCAGTATTTTTTTGTTTTGTTTTGTTTTTTCTCACCCTCAGATTCTAGATTTTGAAATAATTGTATCTCTGCCGAATATCCTAATGTCCTATCCTAACAAACCATACATCAATGGAAATCTGATTTATTAAACTTTCAGATGATGTATGTTCAGATGTCTTACATTCAGACTCTTATAACTTGTTTTGTGGTCCGGGGTCACACATTTGTGAAAAAGACACACTGCAGCTCAACAGCCCCCTGCTTTTCCAGTGGCTGGTGTTCCAGAAGTATATTCCCATTAATTTTCTCAATAGAGTATAGAGAGTTTTTTTTGTTTGTTTTTTTTTTAAAACAACAAACTTCTTTGGTTGTTAAATTGCTCTTCTTGATTGTGTAATATCATATTTTACCAAGAACTGTGCAATGAAAAAACTGTCTGGAAGTTTATTAAAGGATTAGATTGCTTCCAGAATAAAAATTTCCTGATGATTTACTTATCCCTGTGTCAACCAAGATGTTAATGTCTTTCTTTCTTCAGTTAAAAAGAAATGAAGGTTTTTGAGGAAAACATTCCAGGATTTTTCTCCATATAGTGGACAGAAGATCCAAATTGCAGTTTCAATGCAGCTTCAAAGGGGCTCTACATGATCCCAGTAAAAGAATGAGGGACTTATCTAGTGAAACGCTTGCTCATTTTCTAAAAAAAAAACAATAAATAAATAATTAAAACGTATATACTTTTTAAACCATAATTGCTTGTCTTGCATGTCTTCACACATTGCGTAATCATGTTGGAAAAGTCCCATGCAATTGGTTTTCCTTCTGAGTTAGTGCAAGACAAGCATTTGTGGTTAAAAAAAGCATTATTTTTAAGAAAATTACCAATTGTTTCGCTAGATAAGACCCTTATTCCTTGGCTGGGATTGAAATCCACTATATGGAGAAAAATCCTAGAATGTTTTCCTCAAAAACCTTACTTTCTTTTCGACTAAAGAAAGAAAGACATGAACATCTTGGATGACAATGGGATAAGTAAATTATCAGAAAATTTTCATTCTGGAAGTGAACTAATCCATTATCATTATGCTTTCTCTATGGACACTTTAATGGGATTTTTCTTCTGTAATGCTGCTGTTGGACCTATACACAAAAAATATTTATTTAACTTCTAAAATAATACCCCACAATGCTTTACTGACAGTAAAAAATCAAAAATCAAGCTGAAGGAAAATAATGAATAGGTGAATATGAAATGATCCTTTCAGCCTGCCAGGGGAAGCTCCGCCCCTCATTGTGCCATGCATGTGCTCCTCAAGTAACCTGTGATTGGGTCCTCATTAACTGACTAAACCAGTCCTCTGTCATGTTGTTGTTGTTAATCTCATCTGGGTTTTATTTGTGTGAATGACTACATGAGTGTCTGGTTGTTTTGTGTAATTCTTTAATGCACTGAAACAGCGTCATGTTGGTCTTACTGTAGTCTTTTGTTGTGCTGGGTATTTTGTGTGGTTTGGTAGTTGTTGTGTTTAACCCCCTCTAATGGCCATCTAACCTTTGTATGATTATATTTTGGTTCCGGTGATTGTTCCCCTGCAGTAATGCTTTGCAATTTTGCATGCTGCTATTGCATGTGTACCTGTGCCTAAAGCTTTTGGGGTCAGTTTGTGATGGTTGTGATAAGTTATTGGTGAGGGTGTAGATAGGAGGTTCTCACCAGCATTAAACTTGCTCTTCTGTTCTTCTCAGCTGTCAGAGGATTCACCGAATGACACATACAGGTAAAGTGCTCAATATGATTTAAAGGAATGTTCTGGGTTCAACACAAGTTAGTCCTTCAATATCTGCGTGTACTGATAAATTCGCCCAAAGGAATTACGTCAGAAGTAATAACTAGAAGCATAGCTAGAAGTACATCAGACAACTCGTTGAACAGTTTTTGGCTACATTATAACACAAATAACACATTTTGTGTGGAAGACATAAATTATAGACCTCCACTTTACAATAACTTATATAATGCTTCATTATGTAATGCTATATTAACAGATTCATTAACAAATCATAAAAAAAAAATATATATATATAATATATATATATATATATATATATATATATATACATACATAGAAATAATAGAAATAGAAATAATGTGCTTGTACTAATAAACCTAAAGAGTAATAATCATTATTTAATGTTAATAATTATATGCCTACAAATTTAATTGTTCAATTTATATAATCTTGCACTTTTTGAAAAAATCTTTTAAAAAAATCTACAAATTGTTATAACAGATGATATATAAGGATTAAAAGGTTTTGTTGATGTGCAACACTTTCGCTGCTGTTGAGGTGTAATATGGGTAAGGTTATGGTTAAGGGGTCAAAAGTGTACAGGGGTCAATTTTATAACTGTAAGAGAAAACGGTTCAATCTGTTTATAATACAGAGTTTAAATGGACAAGTATTTTCCTAAAAAAAACTGTTCTGTTTTCTCCTGTTGATATGATTCAAAGAATATCATGTTTAATGATATAAAGTATTATACTAATATAAATGTTGATTTAATAAAAAAAAAAAAAGTTTTGCATTTTTTCGCATTTTTTGTGTGCCATGTTTTTAGCTAATCTTAACTAACTACCCTTAACACAAAAGTTACAGTAGCTAAAAACCCAATTTCCATTAAGGTACTAAACGATTAGTAAACATTTATAAACATTTACAAATTATGAATAGTCTCAACATTACATTGGGGACTTCAAAAACATGAACAAATGATTAATAAATGATTAATAAAGATGAGTAATTTAAGGTGAATTCAGGTCATTCGGCTCATAAAGGTACCAAAGATTAGTAATTGTTTATGAATATTACAAATAATGAATAGTCTCAACTTTAGATTGGTTACTGCACAAACAAACAAATAATAATAAATGATTTAAGATGTGTAAATAGTAGAAATCTACACAACAAACAAAGTCAAAAAATGTGACCTTTATAGACTGGGAGTATGAGTTAATGAATAATATGTTAATATCAACAGTTTGTAAAGTGGTTAAAATGACTAAGCTTTTTTTCCCACAACATTTGTAAATGTAATTAATGCATTAGGTAATATATGAACTGAAGTGTAATGACATTCGTAAGTATTCAAAAGTGCAAAATAAGCTTTTAATCATAGTACAATTTGATGATCTGTTAAGCATTATATAATGTTTGTTAATGACTTATTAATGAAAGTTATTGTCAAGTGTTACAATTGGATTTTTGTATTATAAATTTTCTCTTTTAAATAGAGACCAGTCCAATTTAAATAAAAAGTTTACCAATTTTTAACCAGCTTTGTATGGTTATAATGTCAGTAGTGTAGTATATGTTAATGAACAGTGTGTAAACTGGTTGGATCGATAGACGAGTGGTGGCAATTATAGATGTTTCCACAGCCCCCTTTTTTTTTTTTTTTTTTTTTTTTTTTTGGAGTTTTCTCTAGTCATGTAGCACCATTTTGAGAAACTGTTTTGCCTTGTTTGTTAAAAGTTCATATCTCGTAGTCAACAAGCATCTGTGGCGTCTTGTTTTAAATCCAGAACATTTCTTAAAGGGATCCATGGGTATTAATACTCACATGGCTTAATATAACGTAAATGATGTCTCTTACTGAAATATGTAGTAAAAAACCCATGAAAAATTTACGTTGTTTATTTTGGACTGTGGGGGGGGGGGCATTATTTTAATTGCATAGAACGGTTGCACTGTGTAAGCTACTGGCACTGATCTAAGCTACTTTTACTGCAACACAACTCAGAAAATAAAATACTGATACATTGACCATGAAAGAGCTTATAAGTGGCAATGTATACAGTAGTCAACATCTGAAGTGGATCAAAACCTTTCATCAAAGTTGCCCTAAAACCAAAACAATACCTGTTCTTGTCTTAGGACAGCTTTGATTAACTTTTTTGTTTTGACTTAAACCAAATGCTGTACCATTGATTTTTCCCAACAAAGAGTCTAAACGCACCCGGATATTGAGTGAAATCCGCACTCATTCAGAAACTCATTCAGTGGCTGCAGTGTCATGACAAAAGTCAACATGTTTACATTGTTTGTAAGCTCTTTCAGTAACTGTGGTGGAGAAGAGTGGAGAGAACAAAGACCTGGGTCTTTTAGAAAGTTTTATTCATCCACAGGCATCTTCCCATTCTTTTCTCCTCTTCTTATCGCTAGGAAAGCAGTGAAGACTTACATTGCTTCTCCTGTTGCCCTTTGACTGAAAATTACAACCAGAAGCCGCAAAACATGGCATTGTATCTGTATTTTATTTTCCAAGCTGTGTATTCAGAGCTGTGTTGCATTAGCAACAGGTAGCGCCAGTAGCTCACAGAGTGCAACCGTTCTACATAGTTAAAATAATGGCAACTCCATAGTCCAAAATATGTATAAAATGATGTGGATTTTTAAAATAACAGAAATCTTTCATAGGTTTTCTACTACATATTTTAGTATATTTATATTTTAAGAGACATCATTTACGTTATGTATTAACCCATGTAAGACTTGAAGGAGAAGTTCACTTTCAGAACAAAAATTTACAGATAATTTACTCACCGAATTGTCATCCAAGATGTGTTTTTCTTTCTTCAGTCGTAAAGAAATTGTGTTACTTGAGGAAAACATTCCAGAATTTTTCTCCATATAGTGGACTTCTATAGTAAAATGCAGTTTCAGTGCATCTTCAAAAGGGATCCCAGCTGAGGAAGAAGGGTCTTATTTAGCGAAACGATTGGTTATTTTCTACAAATAAAAATAACAATTTTTATACTTTTTAACCTCAAACGCTCGTCTATTCTATGATGCGCATACAAACTCTGTGTAATCGGGGACAGTACAGTTATGATATATCGAAAAACTAATTTTCTCCTCCAACTTCAAAATTCTTCGTTGCTACAGAAGTACCGACCCAGTGTTTACAAAGTGAACGTGCAAAGAAGATCAAATGCCCCTTACAAAAAGGTAAAACAGCGATGTACAATGATTTTAAAGTTGGAGGAGAAAATGAGATGGGAGTTTTTCGACATACCCTAACTGTATTGACCCGGATTACATGGAGTTCGCATGTGCGACGCAGAGAATAGACAAGGCAAGCGTTTGAGGTTAAAAAGTATATAAATTGTATTTTTTGGAAAATAACCAATCGTTTCGCTAGATAAGACCCTTCTTCCTCGTCTGGGATCGTTTAGAGACCTTTGAAGCTGCATTGAAACTGGAAAAGTTTTGGAAATTTAAACTCACAGGTACCATAGAAGTCCACTATATGGAGAAAAATTCTGGAATGTTTCCTCAAGAAACAATTTCTTTATGAATGAAGAAAGAAAGACATGAACATCTTGGATGACAAGGAGGTGAGTAAATTAACTGTAAATTTTTGTTGTGTTCTGGAAGTGAACTTCTTTAATACCCAGGGTTCCATTTAAACGCAGATTCACGTCAGCGTTTGTTTGGTCTAGTAATTTGAGCGAATTATTCCTGGAAACAAGATCCTCCTCTGATTAGGATGGATGTTTGGTGTGTTTGATTTGGTTTAGTGTTGGTGTTGTGTACAGAATGATCTGTGTTTATATATTTGGTTTGGTTATTTTTGACGAATCAATCAAATAAGCAATGCACTTAACAACACTGCTGCTAATCATGTCTTTCCTGTTCACCTGTGTGCTAAAGAGTTTTGTGTGGTGATGTTTTTTGTACACCGCAGATGGCTGCTGTCACACCTCTCTCCTACAAGCATCTGAAGGAGCGCTACTGATGGGCACGGACAGCCTTGGGTTAAGACTACTGATGGGACCCTCACATCCGCCAGGGTCGCTGCCCTTCCTCCTGCCTGTTTAAATGAAACATGAAAATGGAACCAACTTAAACTGCTTTTCTGTTACACCCAGCACGACTCCACAGGAACTGTGTTTTCTCACCGCCTTGCCCTACTGCCAAACTCCCATATTCAACCCTACCGGGCTGAATGTGTCACTGGCTGAGTCGTCAGTAGCGCTCGACTGCTACAGAATGTACCAACATCCCTGCTCCACCTATTGGTTGTCTTGCATGATCGCCCCAGAAGAAGTCACTTTCCATACTCTGGATTTCTTTACTTTGTAGGCAGACGGTCGGCCCCTTTTGCGATCAGGTCACAATCCCAAATCGTAGTTTAGAGTTTTGTGATATGTAGCTGTTCGAGATCCCTAAATGTGAGCTCTCTCTAAGATGCTGCACTGCGGGCCCTGACCCTATGGGTATACAAGCTGCCTTTCAACAACTTGCTGTTTGTTCGACCACATGGAGTTCTGGGATATCCCACGGAGCCTCTGTATGTGTACGTGTGCGTGCGAATGTGCGTGTGAGAAATTGAAGTCATTTCCTTCAGATATTTCTAATAACGTACCGTCACAGTCTTTCAATGTTACTCTTTGTTGAAACGGGGATCAGTTTACAGTGGGGTTACAAATTGTACTAGTGCAAAGTGGATGTTGCAAATGTTGCTTGATGCCAAAAAAGAGAGATTCCATTGCAGTGGGCGACTGGGTCTCTTGGGTTTTTCCTTGTGGACGGATTATCCATTGTTATGGCACACGTTTGGATTGGCGAGTCCGAGTTAAGCATCCATTCACTGTTGAGCCATTAATGACATGGATTGAATGTGTCAGCTTTATATACCAGGCCAGTGCTCAAAACCACGCTTTCACATCCACATGCACGCATTTCACTTTTGGGGAGCTTAGATTGGTGAAATAGCCGTTTTCGGCCTGATGCGTATTGAAACTCACCTCTGCCCTCTAGTGGTTTGGAGGGCATGTAATGTTATTCTGTGCTACTAAATACATTCCATTTTTACGTGCCATCATTTCAATCACTTTTTAGATTATAATGGAATTATTTTGTTCTTGACTGTGTGATTCTATTTGACATATTTATTGTAATTATTCTCACAAATGTTGTATTTTTGTCAGAGGTATTTCTTTCTCTTCTTAATTGTTGATCATTATCAGCTTGTGCCAACTTATTTTATTTTTGCCAGTGCAATCCGCTGTTGAACAGATTGGGTTTCTGTAAGCCTGAGCAGACCCTGTAGACCAGCAGCTCTGGGCTTTTTCTCTGATCAGAGATCAGTCCTATAGATCCCCCTTAATATATGGTGTGAATGCAGCTGAAATCTTGTTGTCCCTTTAATATGAATGATCTATTCCATACTTTATTCTGCTTGTAGCCCAAAATGGGTGTTAAAAGAGCCACTGCCTGGCATGTTCTGTAATCGAGCGCATTTCTTCATTATGTTTCTTCCAAAGCAAAATGCATTCCATTCTTGCTTTAGCTATCTTCAAGTGTGTGTGTGTGGGTTATCCAAGGGAAAGTGGTGTGTGTTAGACCTCTGACTGTGTCATGATGCTAAGCATCTTAAGCTCAGCTTCCAGACGTGGGCCGGGCTTAATCCAGCTGTATCACAGCCCCGCGTAACCGCCTGGCCTTCTTTTCGTTTCTGATTACATCATGAATTAGCTTTCTAGAGAAAATATATCAGAGCTCTATTTACATTTGCTTTCAGCTAAACAGGTGAGGCCTGTTGGTGTGATGTTTCATTGTGAACATTAATCCAGCGAGTGGCTGTTTTATGTTTGTTCTCGGTGCATGTGTGACTATTAATGCCACCACTGGACTGAACCCTGGTGAGCACATACACACTCACACCAAGACGGAGACACATCCATGTGTTTGCTCAGCTCAGATTGGGAGGGGAAAACGGAACTTGCCTGCAATGTTTGAAATTTCCAAACAGACCTTTAAATTACTTCAGAGATGCTATTTTCAAAGCTTATAATAATTCTTGGATTCTCATGTTGCCTGAATAAATATATATATATATATATATATATATATATATATATATATATATATATATATATATATTATTTGATTGTATTTTTAATGAAACTTTTTGAGCCACTTTTTGTAAGAAAAAGAAAACGTCCAAAAAAAAACAAACAAATAAAAAAAAGATGAGAAAGGCAGCCTGATTGTGGAGTGTGAGGCAGGGCTGAGGTGTGTTGCTGTGAATTGAATCAGGCATTAGCACGGTCAGCCCTGCTTACTCCATCATGTCCCTCAGGCTCCAGCTGATCTGAATGTACCTCTCAAGACCAGTCTGTTTCAAACTTTTTCTTTAATAAAAGCTGTTTTGAAAGAAGACATTTGTGTCTGAAGTTTTATATTTTTTTCTATTTCATGTAGAAATTTTATACATGCACTTTCTATGGCTTTAAAAATGAATTTGTCACACCATAGGACTAATCAATGGACGAAAGCTAAAAAAAAAAAAACAATGATATATATATACTCTAGTCAAAGGGTTTTGAACAGTCTCTTCTGCTCACCAAACCTGCATTTATTTGATCCTAAGTACAGCAAAAACGGTACAATTCTGAAATATTTTAGCTATTTAAAATAACTGTTTTCTATTTGATTATATTTTATAATGTAATTTATTCTTGTTATTTCAAAGATGATTTTTTTAGCATCATTACTCCGGTCACATGATCCTTCAGAAATCATTTTAATATTCTGAGTTGCTGCTCAAAAAACATGTAGTATTATTATGTTGAAAACAGCCAAGAAGAATTTTTTGATGAATAGAAAGTTCAGAAGAACAGCATTGATCTAAAATAGAAATCTTTTGTAACATTATAAATGTCTTTAGCATCACTTTTGATCAATTTAAAGCATCCTTGCTAAATGGTTTTTAATTTTTTATAATTTCTTTCTAAAAAAAAAAAAAAAGCTTTCATCAGAGAAAAAACGGTACTCAACTGGTTTAAATATTGATGATGATGATGATGATGATAATAATAATAATAATAATAATAATAAATGTTTCTCAAACAGCAAATCAGCATATTGGAATGATTTCCGAAGGGTCATGTGACACTGAAGATTGGAGTAATGATGCTGAAAATGTAGCTTTGATCACAGGAATAAATTACATATAAAATATAAAAATGTAAAATATATTCAAATAGAAAACAGTTATTTTAAATAGTAATAATATTTCAAATTTTTACTGTTTTTGCTGTACTTCGGAGCAGAAGAGACTTATTTAAAAACAAAACAAAAAAAACATGAAAAATCTTAAAAAAAAAAAAAAAAAAAACTTTTGTTTGGTAGTGTATGTGTCTATAAATTGAAGTTCATAATAATAATAATAATAATAACAAAACTTACATTAATAGTCTAAAGATTTAAAATAAATGCTCACCAAGGCTGCATTTATTTGATGAAAAATACAGTAAAAACTGTAATATTGTGAAGTATTTTTACAATGTTAGATAACTGTTTTCCATTTGAATATTTTGTTAAAATGTAATTTATTCCTGTGAGGTAAATCTGAATTTTCAGCATCATTACTCCAGTCTTCAGTGTCACATCTTTCAGAAATCATTCAAAGATACTGATATGCTGTTTAAGAAATGTTTATTATTATTATTAATAATGTTGAAAACAGTTGTGCTTCATAATGTTTTTGTGGAAACCGTGAAACACTACTATTGAAAAGATCACATTAAATCGATCAAAGTGACAGCAAAGACAATTATGTTACAAAAGATTTCTATATTAAATAAATGCTTTTCTATTCTTTTCTATAAATGAATTTTCTATTCATCGAAGGATCTGCACTGTTTTCAACATTGATAATAGTAAGAGATGAAAATAGAGTTCTTGCTCATGTTATGTTCCTCTTTTTGTCCTTTATTTATCTTCAGATGTTGAAGTTAGTTTCTCGGACTCTGTCCAGCAATTGCAGAGGATGTGCATAATGAATAAAGACTGTAATGCCATATGTTATTTCAAACCAGCAGTGTCTCATGTACATAAGATGCGGTTGTAGATGCATAAATAGTGTGTCCTTTGACAACAATGCCTCTTATTCATGTAGCTGTTTGTCTTTGTGCAATTTTCCCACGCGTCATACTTTTCTGTCTTCTGAACAATGAAACTCCTCAGTCTAGGAAGAAAAAATAGTTTTGCTGTCAATAGTGATATTCACGGCAGTGTGTGTGTGTGTTTGTAAGAGCGAGTAAAGCTGAGAATGTGTGTAATACAGCTTGCAGGGATCTTACAGCACTGATAATTTAAGCCACTGCCTGTGAGAGAAAACTGACCAATAAGGAGGGTGGAGATCAGCAGGGGGCGGAGCCTGAACTCCACAGCAGAGAAAGTCAATGGGGAGGGAGTTGGCAGAGTGTCAGTAGACTAAGAGCGATGCAGATCTGACGCACTTGAACTCACGGGAGTATGCAGCTGGAGGGAGTGCGAGGGAGACAAACCGTCAGCACTGTGGATAGGAAACCCTTTTAATCCGATTCACTTTTGGGACAAGACCTCATCCTCTCTGCCCCTCCCTAACGTGAGTGTGTGTGGTTTTAGTAAGCCGAGATGTGATATTGCAGTGCCACTATCGGCTGCAGCAGGCTGTTTGCCATAGATATTTCCGGATCCAGTTTCCTCCGGCAGTGGGGTCTTTCTGGATGCACTTGCTCCTGCTCAAGGTGACTTGGAGAGTTGAGGCGTGAGCGGCGGCACGGACCTGAAGCCAAGTCTCAGCTGGGACAGCTGGGTGAGATGAATCCAGGGTGGAGTGGGATGTGAGGGCCTGACGGGCCCAGAGTCAAGTCACTCCTCTCCAGGAACAGCCAGGGAATGGGCTCGGCCTCTCCCCTGGAGCCCGAAAAAGACATGGAGGGCTATTACAACCTTTTGCAGGCAGGCTCAGAGCTGGAGAACACGCTGCAGCGTGAGTATATAGTCTTTAAAATCAGTTTCTCAGGATGTTAAATGGTATTCCAAGGATTATGTATGTGTATGCTATTTATAACTTGATGGAGTTTTATCCATAACCTAGATTTAATATTTGATAATCTGCCTGAATGCATCAGACTCTTTTTCTAAACTGAAAATAAAAGGAATTTTAGAACAACATGTTGTTGGAGTTGTTGCATTTTTCTGTTAGCCTTTTCCGGAAACCTTAATATTAAGAGCATTTTGATGGACAGTTACACTAAGCTTTCAGTTTATAATCATGCAATGTGAATTTGGGCCAGTAGCGAGATTGACGGATGGAAATAGACATTCTACTGTCCGTATTACGAACAGGCGCCAAGACACAGGAAGTAGAGCACTGATTATTAACCCCCTGCTCTGCTCTCTGGCTCTCAATTTGGCTTTAAACTCAAAGAATGCTTTTAAGACCATGACTCAGCATCTTCAGTTTTAGCCACCGTGTCTTAATGCATTTAAAGGTTTACATGTCTGAATCACTCCATTCTACCGTGTGTTATGTAATATTTACTTTATGATGCTTCGGTTTACTCAAAGTGATTGTAGGTGATTAGCTTTGGCTTGGGTTGTGTCTGTTTTAAAGTAATGCTTTGGAAAGGTGTTTGTTTGTTACGTTGTAGTGATGCAGTGTAATACGAGACAGCAGTTTCTCTCAGGCCGAGCCAGGTTTACAACAACAACATTTTGATACGCAGCCATTGTGAACACCTGTCTGGGCTTAGATAACATCCATGCTGCAGCACGCCAGAATCTGCTCATAGAGAGAGAGATGTTAGTATTTCTTAGTATGTTTGACATTGAGAAATCTGGATGCATTCTTATTTTAATTCACCTAATTATGATGAAATGTAAACCTTAATTTGCTTTCTGAAGTGCTGTTTTAAGGCTCGAGACTCGAGTTTAGAATGCTCTGTGTAGTTAATCCTCAGATAAGGATTCTGATCCTTTTATTCTTCCAACCACGTTGCATATGTGCATGTTTATGCATGTAGATCTGGCTTTAATCAAATAAACGCAGCCTTGATGAGCATAGTAAACATTAAAAGTCTTACTGATCCCAAACTTTTGAATGGCAGTGTACATCTTGGATCGCCTAAAGGGTAATTACATTTTCAGCTAATGTTCATGCATTGGTGAACTATTCCTGTAGTACAATGAACTATCTTAATGCATTAAGACATTTTGCTATTTTCCGTTTTATTTTTATTGAGTCTGCTAAGTCACTAAATACTGGAGTGTATTTGCTCATCATGTTTGTTCTTCCATGTGACTTCATAAAAAAACTCAGCACTGGCTTGACGCTGTTAACTTTAGGCAGCATCGCCCTTCTAAAACAACACAGAGAATGGAAAACCACACCTCGCACTCTTTTGAGGGTGTGTTCGGAGATATCAACAAGTCTGTGTAAAATAAACACATTCAGGTGCTTGTCCATGTGGACATGTCTTAACTCAGTCTAAAAGTTGCTCACTTAATAAACCCGTACTGCTCAGTAGCAACACATAGACTATGACTGAACTATTCCTAAGACTTTGAGAAAACAGAGTTGTAAAAATTATCAAATAATCAAATGTGACCTTGGACCACAAAACCTCATAAGGGTCATTTTTTTGAAACTGAGATTTATACATCATCTGAAAGCTGAATAAAAAAGCTTCCATTGATTTATGGCTTGTTAGGACAATGTTTGGCCGAGATGCAACTATTTGAAAATCTGGAATCTGAGGGTGCAAAAAAAAAAATAAAAATAAATATTATAAAATAAAGTTGTCCAAATGAAGTTCTTAGCAATGCATATTACTAATCAAAAATTAAGTTTACAAAATTTACAAGGAAATTTACAAAATATCTTTACTTAATACCCTATTTTTGGCATAAAAGAAAAATCGATCATTTTGACCCATATAATGTATTGTTGGCTATTGCTACAAATATACCAATGCTACTTCAGACTGGTTTTGTGGTCCAGGATCACTAATGACATAAAAAGCCAGTTTCAGTGTTGCATAATTGCTGCATTTTGATTAACATGTTTATATTTGTTCTAAAAGTCTTAAGTAAATATTAAATGCATTGATGCATTTTGAAGCAGGCTGTTAATTCATAATGTGATGTTACAAAAACACACACAAAAAAGACATCTAAGCAAACCATAATAATTTCTAAATGCTTTCACAAATATGGTCCTAGACAGTAGATATTGTACCTAAATAGGCTTGAATGTTAAGAGGATTAGTTGCCTACGCTTTTATACTTTACATTTATAAAAGCACAGACAGTGACTAGCTTAGCATGTTTTTAGATACATGAAGCCCACAAGTATTCAGACGCTTTAGTTACACTTACACTTGTATGAATGTTAATGTATCACATATCAACCCAAGTGGCATTTTTTTTCAAGCAAAACATTTCGCAAAATGTTGCTGTTTAACATTATGACAAATGCATTGGTTTTCAAATGTTCACTGGAACTGACTTCACTGAAAGCTGTGACATACTGCACATTGATTAAAAAACACATTAAGACAGTGAATATATTTTTAAGAAAAGCTCAAGTACCACAGATTCCACTTGGTTAGATATTTTATCTGACATTCATGAATTATTAAGTGTGGCCAGTATGTTTGGTACAATATAAATATGGTAGCACTGCGAATGCAAATTCCAAAAGTTCTGTATTAACGTTCCATTTCCATTAACACACAGAATGAATCAAGTTTATAATAAATTTCCTGTTTCTATTTTATTTTGAAGTTTAAAAAAATACAGAAAAAAACAGTGATTGTGAAATATTATTGCAATTTAAAATAGTGGTTTTCTATTTTAATAAACTTTAAAATGTAATTTATTTCTGTGATGCAAAGCTGAATTTTCAGCATCAGTACTCCAGTCTTCAGTTTCAATTAATCCTTCAGAAATCATTCTAATATGCTGATTTATTATTAATGTTGGAAACAGTTGTGCTGCTTAATACTTTTAGGATTCTTTGATGAATGAAAAGTTAAAAAGAACAGCATTAAGTTGAATGGAAATCTTTTGTAATAATACACATATAACAATATACAATAACAATATACACAGTTAAGATGAGTTTGTTTATCATATTTGGAGAAATGTAGCATTACATCACTTACCTCTTCAGTGAATGGGTGCCGTCAGAATGAGAGTCCAAACAGCTGAAAATAACATCACAATAATCTACAAGTAATCCACGTGACTTTAGTCAATTAATTAACATTGTGAAGCAGAAAGCTGCATATTTGTAATAAACAAATCCATCATTAGGGCATTTTGTCTTCAAACAGTTGCTTTTGGCCAAAATATGAGTCTGTAATCCATATTAACTCCTCCATTCACTGTTATCCTCACACATCAAAATCCATCAACATCCATAGTCATTTTAGACTGTTTTCACTTCTAAGCAGTGTTTGATCTGTGCATATTTCTCTCCTGATTCAGACGAGACAGCTTTTCACTGGACAAATCAACATTATAGATAGAGGGCTTGTATTTTAGCTGGTTTGAAATTAAAAGCATTCATTTTTTGGTGTGAAATGTTTCTTTAATTTATTTTTATGAATTAAATTTTATGTAAAATTTATATAAATGTTTAAAATATTACACATACATAAATATTCTTTGCACAGAACCTAAGTTGTATTTGTGACCCTGGACCACAAAACCAATCATACAACAATTTTAGAATCTAGAATCTGAGGGTGCAAAAAAAAAAAAAAAAAAATCTAAATACTGAGAAAATCAACTTTAAAGTTGTTCAATTAAAGTTCTTATCAATGTGTATTACTAATCAAAAATTACGTTTATATATATTTACGGTAGGAAATGTTCAAACTATCTTCATGGAACATGATCTTTATCTAATATCCTAATGATTTTTGGCATAAAAGAAAAATCGATCATTTTGACCCATATAATGTATTTTTGGCTGTTGCTACAAATATATCCGTATGACTTATGACTGATTTTGGTGGTCCAGGGTCACATTTGTATTATTAGAAAAATTCTATTATTATTTGTCAATATATTTTCACGTAAATATTCTTTGCACAGACCTTAAACTGTATTTTTATTATTATAAAAATATGTTTATTGCATAATGACACATTTGCTTCATTTACAAAATTGGTTTGCAAACTAGTGGAAGCCTGAAACATATTTATTGCTGCTTTCTAGTGTAGACCATCTTGTTTAAATTCATCTCTTCAAATTTAAAATGCATTTATCTCTCCATATCTCATCATATTACAAATCTCATTAATTTTGCTTTCGAGGTGTGTATATACAGTATTTAACATTTTAAACTGATGAAACTGTCTTGAGTGCTATTAAATATTCAGTCGCGACTTCATACACATTCGTCTCTGCCTTAGCACCATTATACCAGTTGGAAACTCATTAAATTTTAATGTCAGCTTTTATTTTTTATTATATCAGGTTAACAGTTATATAGATAGCAGTTTTTGCATATTACAACATATTTGTCAGCATTCTGCAGGACACAACCCTTTATTTAAGAAGAATAGCAGGTCTTTTTTTTTATCAAACATTGTCATAGTATAGCATGTAAAGGAGCCTTATGGTAGGAAAAAGAAGCCTGGTCAATTTCCTCTATGGAGTATTGCATTTCCCGTTGCAGAATTAATTTGTTTTTGTTTGACACAGACACAGGATGTGAGTTCCTGGTGAAGTCACTGGAGACCAGTGTTGGTCCATGTGTAATTTGAACACATCCTCTATTGTCAACCTCCACTGTATTGTAGTATGAGACAGGGCTCAAAGGAAACCGGACCACCGTCTCCTCTTGTTTTCAGCCTCTGGCTTCAGTCCATCTTGATGGTTCTGCAGACATGAATGCATTAGCCTCATTGCTACTAACTACTAATGTTATCAGTTTCACTGAGGAGTCCATTAACACACCATAACTCATTTTATATACAGTAGCACTGTGATTTACAGCTTCTTGTAGTTTGTATATGTGAACACTAGGTGGTGCTGTTTCTGAAATTGCACATTACTGACTAAACCACATGAAGTGTCAGAAACACGACATTAAGTTTGCCATTGTGTTATTTATATGTGACTCATCGTCATTGTCTCCTCAGAGGTCACGGTCCCTGTGAGTATGCAGGAAGTGGCCGGCTACATAGAGAAACAAGTGGCCTATTTATCAGGTGGGGTTTCCAGTTTCTGTTTAATAGTTTTTGGAAAGTATGAGGACTGTATACATGTGGATTAATGGCTTGTCTAAACATGTCAGATAAATTTAGAGCAGTGCAACTGAATTCGTCTGATAATATGATGTTTATTGAATTCCAGGGGGACGTGGTGAGGACTCTAGTGTCATCATCACTCTCCCAGAATGCTCTGCTTTCAGCGACATTCCTGAAGAGGCTCTGGCCAAAGTGCTTTCATACCTCACACTGATCCCGAGGTCTGTGTCTAAAATATACAAACCTCTCCATCTCACTGCATTGCAGTACAGCTACAGTCCCTTATGTATTCTCTTCACATAAAGCCTTGCAACACAAATTGAGCTGTTTAAATGAATGTATTGCTAGTGTGCTAAATAAGCAAAGATCTTTGTAGTTAGTAACTATACATTGATCCCTGCATACAATGCAAACAAATGCATGCATTTACATGCATATGTTCAGATATTCTGGTTGTTAATAATTTCACATTCTTAACCAAGAGCAAATGTAGTTATTGTGATACATGATGCACTCCACATGTTTTCAGAACACGGCAACCTGGTGTAAAATTTATCATCATTTTAGACCGAAGATTGGATACTTGGGCCTCGATCAAAACGGCACTGGCTCGGATTGCGGTAAGAGGTTACGTGATGATAATTTATTTAGAATTATATAGAAGTGTTCTGTCCTTTTAATTAATTCATTTATGTACTTCCTAATTTATTATTATAACTATAATAATTATATTAATAATAATTATTGTTGAATAAAGATCTTTAGTAAATTTGTAATAAATTATAATAAATTAATGTATTTTATTTTTATTTATTATTATTATTATTAAACTTATTATTAAAAATAAATGTTATTTATTTATTATTTATTTATTATTATAATAGTTGTTTAATTGAAAATCTTTAGTACATTTTTAAAAATATATATAATTTTTTAGAAAATAATATTTTTTATATATTTTAGGGTCATATATATACATACATACAAAAACAAATATGTATAGTATTTTTTTAATATACATTTTTCTTCAAAATAATACATATATATACAAAACAAATCAAACATGTTAACAAAAAAAATGTTTATTTGTACAAACAACTTTAATTTTGACTGTTGTTGTTTTGGCTGTTTTAATGAATTTATTTACATATTAAGGTATTATTATATATATATATATATATATATATATATATATATATAATATATATATATATATATATCATATTTTAATTAAACAATATTAATAATAATAATAAATATTATTAATTATTAGTACATTTAAAAAAATATTATTTTCTACCAAATAAATTACATATACGAAAAAGTAAATAGTAAAAAAGTAAAAATAACATTAATTTTGACTCTGTTGATGTTTGACTGTTGTTTTAGTTAATTAATTTACTTATTAATTTATTATTATATATATATAGAATTATTATTGTTGTTTAATAAAAATATTAAGTACATTTAAAAAAATACTATTTTCTACAAAATTATAAATATAATAAATTAAAAAATACATTTGTACAAACAACATTAGTTGTTTTAATGTATTTACTTAATTTATTGTTGTAAGTTAATAATTATTATTATTAATGTTGTTTAATAAAAATATTAAGTACATTAAAAAAATACTGTTTTCTGCAAAATAAATTAAATATACAAAAAAGTAAACAAAAGTTTTTGTGTACAAATAACATTAATTTTGACTCATAAATATCAATGTGTTTTTGAGGTTACTCCAGCTGACTCCAACAAAACACTGAACAAAATATTTGATATTTTTAAAAAACATAATGACCTTTGCACACGATCATACAAATCTGAATTTCATATTTTTATATGGTTTTTAATAGTAACGGATTCAGTTTAAGCCAGACATAAATAAATGCTTTTATCAAAAAGTGGTATATTAATTTATTTTGTGAATTTATTCTATTATTGAATAGCTTCATAGATCCAGGGAAAACATTAAGCATCGCCGACCCTTATATGTCCTTTGAGGGTTGAATGTATCACGCGTCTATATTTACTGTGTGCTGGACCGGTCTTGTCGCTGTCCGCGGTGCTGAAGTAAATCAGTGCAGTTGCTGTACAGTATGTGCCCGCAGCCTAATTCTCTGAGCTCCAGCGTGAATAAATAACTAAATGCGGCACTTCTAACTGAAGTTTCCGTTTAAAACCAGCTTGTGTGAAACCCGAGCTCACTGCGAGGCAACGGGAATGCATGAGTTAGCACAAACCATGCGCAGGTTTTTACATGATGACGCTCTTGGGGCGAGGGAGAGGTGAGGAGAGACCGCAGGAGAGACGGTGCTGCCACCCTCCCGACGCTGCGGCGATGAATCCTGCAGACCGTCCACTGCACCGGGCACCGGTCTGCCACAGCAAGATGGGCGAGGTCTTAAAACATCCTCATAAAACATCGATCGTTATGAGTGAGCGAAACTACAGGCGAGGACTTCCGCGGATCCGCCGCTCTACGGTAATGTGTCTGGAGTAGTTTCGGTAAAGAGTTGGACAGAAGTTTTTGGATGAGCACAATGCGGCAGCGCGAGCGCGTAGCGGTACACTGCAGCGCGACGGACGGCTTTAGCTTAGTCATCCGACTTGGATACATGCTAGCGACGGCGTTATTAACGTAGCCTTTAAACAAATATATCACCATGAATATGACATCTGAGGGAGTGTTTTCGCAGAGGATGCTATTGTTTACAAATACGTAAGGACGAGTCAATGTCAAGTGTGGTGTCCTTACCGTGAACTGTGTGTTAGGATGAACTATCGTGAACTGTAATGTTGATGTCCTGTTTATGTTTGTCACAGTTATAAAAGAGACTAGTCAGATTTGTTTTAAATCCTTAGCTACTGTACGTATTTGAATGTAATTCAGCTCCTATGATGAATAAACTAGGTTTACAGTAGCTGTAGGCTAATCAGGCTGGTTATCTCAATGTGTAGTTAAATGTTAACTAGTTTTAGCGTTGTCTCATCAGTTTGATTGACAGCTCGTTGTCGTCTCTGCAGACTCATTGTCAGTTGTCAGTGTGATTGATGGAGATGTCTGCTGATAGTACAGGACATACAGTAACAGACTAGATTCGGGTACATGAATAATGTTGAAACTTCAGAACACATTTATTGCTTTTTTTTAAATTGAGTTGCATGCATTGTCGACATCCCATATACGGTGGGATCCAAAAATCTGAAACCATGGTAACACTTTACAATAAGGTGTCATTTGTTAACATTAATGTATTAACTAACATGAACCAACAATGAACAATACATTTATTACATTGTTTATTCATCTTTGTTAATGCTAGTTAATAAAAATATAGTTATTCATTGTTAGTTCATGTTAGTTCACAGTGCATTAACTAATGTTAACAAACACAACTTTTGATTTTAATAATGCATTAGTAAATGTTGAAATTAATAACTAAGAATAATAAATGCTGTACATGTTAGTTCATGTTAATTAAGGTAGTTAACTAATTTTAACTAATGAACTTTATTGTAAAATGTTACCAAAACCTTTAAATCTGGGATTTAAACCTGGAAATAAACAGAAAACTTTGAAAATGGAAACAAAGAGACGTAAAATGAAGTAGCAATATGATTCTGCACAATTTCTAAGTGACTAAAGAAATGATTCAATGTGTGACATTTATCATGTGAACTCATTTGTACAGATGGTCAGATGTTTTCGTAGAATATTAATGAAACAATTAATAGAGCTTCAAAAAATGTTCAAACTTCACATATTAAACTTCAAATGGTAATAATTACATTTTAACAGTTTAATTTTTTTCTTTTTAATTTTGAATACAATGGCAGACAGGCTAATGGAATAGTATGGAACTTTTGATAATGGATAATGGAATTTATGGTAATAATTGAGTTAGTAATTATTCATTATTTGTTGATCATAGTTTTAAACATTTAATAGTTGATTTAAAAAAAAAAAAAGGGTTTTCAGTTTAACATTTAAACATTTTGTCTGGGACAAAGGTAAAACAATAAAATCTTAACATTAAAGGCAACTGCAAAATAGTAAAAATAGTATGCAGGGTAAATGTTTCCGTGCAAGGCAGCATTATATTGGGCCCAGAACATTCCTTAAAGGGATGGTTCACCCAAAATTGAAAATTCTGTCATTAATCAATAACCGTCAATCAAACTGTCATTCAAAACCTATACGACCTTCATTCATCTGAACAGAAATTAAGATATTTTTAGCGAAATCTGAGAGCTTTCTGACCCTGCATAGACAGCAACGCAACTACCACATTCAAGGCCTAGAAAGGTAGTAAGGACATTATTAATATAGTCCACGTGACAGTGGTTCAACCGTAATTTTATGAAGCTACAAGAATACTTTTTGTGCACAAAGAAAACAAAAACAATTTCTTCTTTTTGGACTATGGACTATTTTAACGATGTTACTTTGCTATTTAGGGTCTGAAAGCTCTCAGATTTCATCAAAAATATCTTAATTTGTGTTCCAAAGTTAAACAAAGATCTCAGGTTTGGAACGGCATTCATTTTTGGGTAAACTATACCTTTAAATATGTAAGAATTCTTTTTTGTTTTTCTTTATTCCCCCCTACTTTAAAAAGTTATGAATGTCTTTAAGGTGGTCTGTCTTTGTGTGTCTGCCAGGCTGATATCATCTCTTTCTCTCTCTCTGTCTTAGGCCTCATTCCCTGGAAACCTGCACCTTGTGTTGGTGCTGAGGCCGACCAGCTTCTTCCAGCGCACCGTCACGGATCTTGGCTTCCGCTTTAGTCAAGAAGACTTCATGCTCAAAATGCCTGTATGACTCACTGCACTCATTTGTTACTTTATTTTGTGAAGTCAATAGTACCACCCTGACTTGCATGCGTGTCTGTTTTTAAGGTGGTGATGCTCAGCTCTGTCACAGATCTGCTACGGTACATTGATGAGAACCAGCTGACCTCAGAGTTTGGGGGAACTCTTGACTACTGCCACAGCGACTGGATCGTCTTAAGAACAGTAAAAAATGATGGTATAGATACATTTATGAAATCTAAAGTAATATCACATTAAACAAAACAGTCTTTTTGCTTTTTACAGGCCATTGAGAGTTTTGCAGTTATGGTTAAGGACATTGCTCAGATGCTGCAGGCGTTTGGAACAGAGCTGGCTGAGACACACTTATCAGAGGAGTGCAGTGCTATTGAGTTCCTCCTGCTGTCCCACACTGAGAAATACAGGAGACTTAAGGTACAGCTCAATGAAGCTCTCATGTGTAAAAAATCCTAACGCTTTTCCCTTATTGATTATAGTTGGTCTTTAATGGCTTTTCACAACATCAAAATTTCACGTTTACAGTTATATGAATATACAAGTCTTTTTAAAAACTTGGGGTTGGTAAGATTTTTAAAATATTTTAGAATGCTCATCAAGAATGCATTTATGTTATCAGAAATACTGTAAAAAATAATATTATGAAATATTGTTACAATTTGAAGTGACAAATTCTATTTTTTGTTTAATATTTAAAAAAATGTGTTCATTACTTCAGTCTTCAGAACCTTCAGAAAACATTCTGATATCCTGATTTAGTGGTCAAGAAACACTTTTTGTTATTATCAAGGTTGACTAGGAAGTGCAAAAGAACAGCATTTATTTAAAACAGAAATGTAACATTATAAATGACTTTACTGATGAATTTAATGCAGCCTTGCTGAATAATTGTTAATTTCCTTCAAAAATCATACTGACCCCAAACAAGGAATAGTGTTTTAGGTCCTGTAACTGATTATTTTCATTTCTCACCTTATTTAGTTAGTTTGTTGGTTAATTAGTTGAATGTACACTACCAGTCAAACATTTTTGAATAGTAAGATTTTTTATGTGTTTTAAAGATTTCTTTTCTGCTCAGCAAGTCCGCATTTATTTTATCCAAAATACAACAAAAGTAGTAATATTGTGAAATATTTTTACCATTTAAAATAACTGTTTTCTATTTTAATATAAATTGTAATTTATTCCTGTGATCAAAGCTAAATTTACCACATCATTACTCCAGTTTTCAGTGTCACATGACCCTTCAGAAATCATTTTAATATGCTGATTTGCTGCTCAAGAAACATTTATGATTATTATTATAATTATTATTATCAGTATTTAAAACATTTTTTTCAGTATTCTTTGATGAATAGAAACATCCAAAGATCAGCATTTATCTAAAATAAAAAGCTTTTGTAACATTATAAACTATACCATTCAAAAGCTTGGAGTTAGTATAATTTTTCTTTTTTTTTGGGGAAAGGATGGATGCAAGGATGCTTTAAATTGGTCAAGAGTGATGATAAAGACATTTATAATGTTACAAAAGATTTTCATTTCAGATAAATGCTGTTGTTCTGAACTTTGTTCATTAGAGACACCTGAAAAAAATTCTACCCAGCTGTTTTCAACATAATAATAATAAATGTTTTTTGAGCAGCAAATCAGAAAATTAGAATGATTTTCTGAAGGATCATGTGACTGGAGTAATGATGCTAAAAATTCAGCTTTGAAATCACAGGAATAAATTACATTTTAAAATATATTCAAATAGAAAACAGTTCTTTTAAATTGTACAAATATTTAAAATTTGTACTGTTTTTGCTGTACAGTGGATCAAATAAATGCAGGCTTGGTGAGCAGAAGAGACTTCTTTAAAAAACATTAAAAATCTTACTCTTCAAAAACTTCATAATCATAAAATATTTAGCAAAATTATAAAATAATCAGCAATATTTTAGAATCTCAGAAATCTTAATCTCATAATCAGATTAAATATGGCATCTACCCTAACTAAGATCCTTTGTTTATACCAATTATTTTTTGCCAAGAAAACCTTAAAAAAAGTACCAAGCCTAGGGGAATGTACTATAATTAGAGTACACAGAGCATGGGATTACAAAAGCTGTATTCCACTCCAGTCTGCAGTCACTTTTAGCTCCAGTCTTGTCTTTTCTTGTGTTTTTCCAGCCCCTCTGGGCTCTGGCTGTTGTTTTGTTCCATGATTCTGTGATGCCAATGACAGCGGAACACAGTGTGAAATGTTTTTGTTGTTATTCATGGTTGAAGGATGCCATCAGATCTGTGATGAGAGAGGGGCGACAGCTGCTCTCCAACCTGGAGACTTCAAGGAAAGAAGGGGACGCTGACACACGCTGGGACATGACACAGGACTGGGATACCATGCAGAGGTATGCATGCATACACAAATGAACTTGAAATCATGCTTTCTAACGTGTCCTAACATACCTGTGTGTGGTCCTACAGGCTGCTGGCTCAGCTCACAGATATGGAGATGGCTTTTGATGGCTTCTTTGATAAGCACCACCTCAAACTGCAGCAGTATTTACAACTGCTGAGATATGAGCACAGTTTTCAGGAGGTGAACTGCTCTTCTGTCCCTAATATTGAAAACGGCTTCTGATTGTTCTAAGCATGAACATATATTGACGTGCAACCTTGGCTCACAAATAAATGCTTATACAAAGCCAGTGCTGTCATTTAATCATAAAATGATTTGTCAACATTTGTTCTTTTTGTCAGATGGAGTGCTCTTTAGAGAAATTAAGAGCACAGGAAAGGAAGGTAAGCATCACAGGAGAATCCCTGTCCCAAACAGAGCAGAGTGTCAGAGAGCTGGACAGTCTGGAAAAACGTGCGCAGGTAGCCGCATTATGCCTTTCTGTTAATTTTGTGCAGTCAGTAATAAACATGCTGACATTTCTGACAGCATCGTGTTTGTTACAGGAGGAGATGAGTCGGGCTCAGGTTCTTATCCTGCATGGGCATCAGCTGGCTGCTGGACACCACTATGCCATGGCTCTGATTATCCAGCGCTGTAATGAACTCAGACATCAGTGTGACACCCTGACCTCTGCCCTCAATACCAAACACAACTCCCTGACACATGCACAGACCCTACTGCGCTGCCTTGAAGAGGTGGGCTAACACATTCACATCTTTACTTTTTCTTTGAAAAACAGAAAGATCAAAAGAACAACATTTATTTGCAATATACATCTGAATAAAATAATATAAATACAGTCTCTTTTGATCAGTTTAATGCATCCTTGGCAAATAAAATTATTAATTTCTTTCAAAACAAAAAAATCTTTCTTTGTTTTGCAGGCTCAGCAGTGGTGTGATGATGGCGCTTATCTCTTGGCCAATCAGCAGGTGGATAAATTCCAGTCTAAAGAGGGGGCACAGGCAGCTCTTCGAGATATCGAAAAGTTCCAGGAGGCGGCGCCACCTCTCCTCGGTGCAGGCGCGGATGTGCTCTTTCTGGAGTATGAATCTGTGCTCACTTCTTATCTACAGGTAAATACTGACAGACTACAGAAATTAGGCTAGACTTAGTATCAGTAGTTGTTTGATGTAAATTCCTAGCCATTCTTTTAAACACTAATTTCAACTGAGGTCAAAAGTTTACATACACCGCACAGAATTTGCAAAATGTTAATTATTTTACCAAAATAAGAGGGATCATACAAAATGCATGTTATTTTTTATTTAGTACTGACCTGAGTAAGATATTTCACATAAAAGATGTTTACATATAGTCCACAAGAGTATATTATTATAGTTGAATTAATAATTGAATTAATAGTTGAATTTTAAAAAAAAATGACCCCGATCAAAAGTTTGCATACACTTTATTCTTAATACTGTGTTGTTACCTGAATGATCCACAGATGTGTTTTTTAGTGTTTACTGAGCACTGCCCACTGTTCTTCAGAAAAATCTTTCAGGGCCCGCAAATTTTTAGGTTTTTCAGCCTTTTTGTGTGTTTGAACACTTCCCAACAATGACTGTATGATTTTGAGATCCATCTTTTCACACTGAGGACAACTGAGGGACTCATATGTAACCATTACAGAAGGTTTAAACGCTCACTGATGCTTCAGAAGGAAACACAAAGCATTAAGAGTAGGGGGAATGAAAATTTTTGGATTTGAAGATCAGGGCAAATTTAACTTATTTTGTCTTCTGGGAAACATGTAATTATCTTCTGTAGCTTCTGAAGGGCAGTACTAAATAAAAAAAAAAAGATATTTAGGCCGAATAAGAAAAATAGGGCTGTCAAACGATTAATCGCATACAAAATAAAAGTATGAGTTTGCCTAATAAATGTGTGTGTAGTGTGTGTAATTATTATGTATATATAAATCCAAACAAATTAATGTATCAATTTAAGAGAAATGTTATTTATGTACAAAATATTTTTATTTATATATAATAGAAATTATATAAAAATTATAATAAATACATATACTTGTAAATATTTCTTAAATATATACATGAATGTGTTTGTATTTATATATACATAATAATAACACACAGTACACACACATATATTAAGCAAGCTCAAAGTTTTATTTTGTATGCGATTATCGCGATAAATCGTTTGACAGCCCTAAAGAAAAAGTTTCAAAAGTTTACACCCCCGGCTCTTAATGCATCGCTCCTTCTGGAGCATCAGTGAGCATTTGAACCTTCTGTAATAGTTGCATATGAGTCCCTCAGTTGTCCTCAGTATGAAGAGATGGATCTCAAAATCATACAGTCATTGTTTTAAAGGGTTCAAATACACAATAATGCTGAAAAAACAAAGAATTTGTATAATATATATATATATATATATATATATATATATATTATATATATATATATATATGGTAATTCCGTACTGTGCTGTGTTTCAGGCTCATATAGAGAAGACATTTCAGAAGCATGGCTCTGTGCAAGCTCTGATTCAGTCCAGACAGAACTGCCTGAGGAAACTGGCAGACAAACATGTCCGACCAATCCAACTGGTGGCCCCTCGTCCAGAAAACCCACCACGTGCAAAATCCCCACTCTTCTCCCCCAAACATGGTATGTGGCAGTGCAATATTAATTTTAGATCCAGTTATCCTTAATATTTTTCATCCACGAGTTCTCACAAACCTTATTCACGAGACTTTGCACTATATCTGAGAAATGAAGCTAGACAACATTATTCTGTCATGTACGTCACTTGCTGTAGTACAAAAATGAAATCGCACACTTTAATGAAGCTGTCAAGATTCCTGATCAAAGCTTCACTTAAAGTGGATTGCATTGCGGTAATGAGAAGAAATCCTACTATAGCTATTATGTATCTTTACAAATGCACAGCTGATTGGTCAGTAGTGGACTTAAGCTGTCAGATCCTTATGTATAATGACCATTAAAGGGATAGTTCACTCCAAAATTGAAATTACCCCATGATTTACTCACCCTCAAGCCATTGACCATGGCAGATGATACTGCTAAATTTGTTAGCAAACTTAAGACAGAGAAAAAAGTAAATTGGAATGCAGAATAATAATAGATTATATAAGATTAAGATTCATTTTGAAGGATATAATTGGAGAGAATAAAGAAGAGAGATTTAGTCTTCATGCATTGAATATTCTCTAGAGTGTTAAAGCACTTTAAGATGAAGAGATCAAGGGAGGAAGCCATAGAGACATGCAGAGCTCATCTGACATACTATGATCTTCAGCACAGCTGGATAACAGCCCATCAAAACCGATCTGACAGGAATGCAATGTAAAGATGGATCTGTAGCTAAAACAAGGGCTTTAGGGAGGATTTTATTCACTTGCAGAGGTCATAAACTGGTACTGACCTCTCAATGACTTTCAAAGTTAGATCAAATTGATACTGGAAGCATTTATTGTGTTTTACCCAGTGCTGTCTGAATGTCTTTGATGATATGATTCAATTGCGCATTGTACTGTGGATGTTAATGTTTTGTGTTGCGGTCACTAGTCTGCAACTGCTACTTTTAATAAAGCAACTTCAAAATATTCTTACAGCTCTTACTAATGCTGCACTTGTAAATGTTTTGCAACATACATATTCATATTATTTTTCTGTGTTGCATCCAACTGCTCTTCTTGTTGCAAAACAGATTTTAATTCCAGTTTAAAGTTCACCTTCGACCTCCCACTGCCAGGCAAAAGAACATCAAGGAAAAGCCCAAACTCCAGGAAGGTAATGGCACGTTTTGGGTCTTTATAAATACACTTTTGACATTCTTATCATTTATTATTGTAACTCTACCTTTATTTGACACTGATATGACAAATGATTTGATGAACATTTGAGACAATTATACCACGTGTGGGTGGGGGTGTTCATTGTATTTTATTTTCTCTTTTTTGCTAACCGTTAAAAAAAAGGAATGTTCTGATATTCTTTTTTGCATACTTTTTTTGCTTTAGTATACTACATAATTTTATGTATACTCCCATTAAACATTCTTTTGCTACCAAAGGTCCTAATTTACTGCCAAAGTCAGACTATATATACTATATCTGGATGTTTCCACAGCTATGATCCTGTGAACATTTAGGAAAAAAAAAACTTTCTAACTAGTTTAATTTTGTCTAGTCACAGAATAATAAGCAAGCCATTTCCATCACATCTCAAATTATGTATTGTATTGTTGTAATTTTCTCTAAGGGCTTAGTAGTGGAAAGTATGGTGAAGGAAATTACATTTTAAACTTTTTAAAATTAAAAAGCTGTCTCTTTTTGCCTTTTTAAGGCTGATTCTATAGGTTGTATCCTAAATAGAATTAAAAATAACAATTAAATTACGCATACGTTGACAAACGTCAAAAATATTTATCTTTTTACGGTATGTTCACTTTAATATACAGTAAAAGTGATTTTAATTTTACCTTACACATCAGTTTCCAAGATGTGATCTTAATATGACAAAAAGTTACAAATTTAAGTTTTTTTTTAAATAAAGAAATAAAATCAACCACTGATTGCCTGAATTACCTAAAGTTGAAGAAACACCCATATACTGTATTTCACATTGAAAGAAAGATATATAAAGATCAAAAAAGATGTTATGGAAGCATTTTCCGCCACTGAATAAAAAATAAAAAAGGTAAATATGACTTTTTTCTCTCAGAATTGTGAGATATAAACTTGCAATTCTGATAAATAAAGTCAGAATTACGTGATAAACTCACATTTCTGAGTTGATCTCGCAATTCTGACTTTATAACACGCAATTGCGAGAATTGTCAGAATTGTGAGATATGAACAAATATAATTCTGAGAATATATCAGTCTTTTTTTCTGAGAGAAAAGTTAGAATTGCAAAGAAAGTCAGAATTGTGAGTTTTTATCTCAAAATTGGCAGTTTATATCTTGCAATTCTGATTTTCTAAAACATAATTGCAAGTTTATATCTTATAATTCTGATAAAAAAAAACTCAGAATTGCAAAAAAAAAAAAAAAAGTCAGAATTACAAGTTTTTAGCTTGCAATTCAGACTCTGTTTCTTACAACTGAGTTTATATCACCCAATTCTGAGAAAAAAAAATCAGAATTGTGACTTTGTATTTCAGAATTGGCTGTTTATATCTTGCAATTCTGATTTTCTAAAACATAATTGAAAGTTTATATCTTATAATTCTGATAAAAAAGTCAGAATTGCAAAAAAAAAAGTCAGAATTACAAGTTTTTAGCTTGCAATTCAGACTCTGTTTCTTACAACTGAGTTTATATCACCCAATTCTGAGAAAAAAAAATTCAGAATTGCAAAAAAAAAAGTCAGAATTGTGAGTTTTTAACTTACAATTCTGACTCTATTTCTCGCAATTGAGTTTATATCACCCAATTCTAAGAAAAAAAATCTGAATTGTGACTCCCAATTTATATCTCACAATTCTGACTTTATAAAACATAATTGTAAGTTTATATCTCACAATTCTGAGAAAAAAAAGTCAGAATTGGGAGATTGTATCATGTAATTCTGAAAAAAAGGTCAGAATTGCATGAAAAAAGTCAGAATTGCTAGTTTTTAACTTGCAATTCTGACTCTGTTTCTCGCAGTTGAGTTTATATCACCCAATTCTGAGGAAAAAAGTCAGAATTGTGACTTTGTATCTCACAATTGGCAGTTTATATCTCGTAATTCTAATTTTATAAAACATAATTGCATGTTTATATCTCGCAATTCTGAGGAAAAAAAGTCAGAATTCCATGAAAAAAGTTGCAATTACTTTTTTATTCATCTGCAGGAACGGGCTTCCATAAGAAATAGTGCAGTATGCATGATTTGATGAACACCATGTGCTGGTTTCTAAAGGAAATCATTCTGTCTTCTGTGTGATTCAGATCGAGGTGATTCATGACTATCAGACGGCCAGCTCTCTCCCGTACAGTATAGATGGAGAAGACGGCACTGATCTGCTCAAACGGTGAGTCTGCTGTCTGACACTGTCTGTTTAAATGACACACCGATGTGTCTGACGACCCTGTAAACGTGTGTGACTCCAGACACGTGATGAAGGAGCTGATCGAGACCGAGAGGATCTATGTGGAGGAGCTGCTGGCAGTGCTCCTGGTAAGATGACCTTCATTTTTCTGAATGTGCCACTGAAGATAGAGCTTAAAGATGATGTGTTGATGTTGTGGATTTGTTTATGATCTCCCTCACTCTATTTGTCTGGATTTGCAGGGCTACAGGGCTGAAATGGACAATCCGTCTCTTGCTCCGCTCCTGCCAACAAGTCTTCGCAACAAGAGAGATGTGCTGTTTGGAAACTTGCCTGATATCTACAACTTCCATAGCAGGCAAGGCCACACACAGCGAACTTCATAACGCTGCTGACGGCAGGAGCAAAAAGTAAACAATAGCTTCAGACGGAAATATGCTTCTGTTTCCTGTGAGATAAAACAGCAAATCCTCACTGCACACTCACAGTTTTAACTTCAAGACACCTTCTAAAACATCTTATTTTAATAAAACTTATCGGTTTGTGCAGCTGTGTTTGTCAGTGGCTTTGAAACCTGTCTTGCCTGCTGGGTCTTCATCCCCGGGTGAGGCAAATTGCCAAATTGGTTGACTGCAGGAAACCGTTACGCCAATTAAAGCACTTTAATTACAGCTAAATGGCTGTTGGTCAAATAAGGATTTGATTAAGCCAATGAGAGCTCAGCTGGAAGGGAGCGCGTCAGCAGAGCGGGGGTTCTGATAGACAGCTGTGTGACCTCTTGCTGAGTGTCAGTCAGTCTTATCTGTTACACAGACAGATAAAGGCATAGTACAACTGGGAAATAAGGAACTGAAATAGTTGCTAAATTAATTGTGCATACTACATTTGTAGTGCATATTAAGTGTAATGCAAACTACATATGTGGTCCTGGACCACAAAACCAGTCGTAAGGGTCAATTTTTTTAAATTGAGATTTATACATCATCTGAAAGCTGAATCAATAAGCTTTCCATTGATGAATGGTTTGTTAGGATAGGACAATATTTGGTGTAGATACAACTATTTGAAAATCTGGAATCTGAGGGTGGAAAAAAATCGCTTTTAAAGTTGTCCAAATAAGGTTCTTAGCAATGCATATGACTAATTGAAAATGAATATACCTGTGCTACTTATGACTGGTTTTGTGGTCCAGGGTCACAATTGTAGTGCACACAGAGTAATTCACACTACATTTGTAGTGCATATTAAATGTAATACATACTAATTGTAGTGCATTCTGGATGTTATATATGTGCATTTAATGCATAGTACATACTGGATATACTGCATACTAGATTTGTACAGCATACTATGTGTATATATGTTTAAGTTATTATATATGTATACATTTGTATTTAAAAATTAGATTTAATACATATTAAGTCTTAACTCTCTTAATTTTGTTAAATTATGCTTTAAACAAGAAAGCAGTTTTTTGTACAGTTTTGAACTCAAAAATTAGATTTAATACATATTAAATCTTAAATCTCTTAATTTTGTTAAATTTATGCTTTAAACAAGAAAGCCGCTTTTGCTGTATAAATGCAGTAGGAAAAACAGACTAATAAGATGTTAAAATGTGGTTGATTGTGTAATAAAAAAATGTAAACATATACACTAATGTTCAAAAGTTTAGGGTCAGTAAAAAATGTATACTTTTATTAATCAAGGATGCATTAAACTGATCAAATATGAACGTAAAGACGCCTAATGTTATATATATATATATATATATATATATATATATATATATATATATATATATATATATGAATGATATAAACTCACAATTCTGACTTTAGAACATGCAATTCCGAGTTATTAACTCTGAGTTGTCAGATATAAACTCTAATAAATGTAATAAATATAATTCTGAGAACATATCAGTCTTTTTTTCCTCTCAAAATTGGACTTTGTTACTCGCAATTGTGAGTTTACATCTCAGAATTCTGTGAAAAAGAAATATTTCTTTAAATAAATATATATTTGGACTGGTAGAGTATTACATAAAATGTTAAATTATGAACAGCTTGTAGTTTGGCAATCAAGAAGCTTCCCCAGCACTACTGCCAAAGTGTGTAACTTGTGTCTTCTGTTCTCCAGTGTCTTCCTACAAGATTTGGAAAGCTGTCTAGAGAGCCCTGAGGCAGTAGGGGCATGCTTTCTGGAAAGGGTGAGGAAGTTTAAACCACCATATGAGACTAATTTGAGGTTACTGTTCACGTCTTTCTCCTTTTTTGTTGTCACAAAACATATCTAACATAAAACATCTGTCTGTTTTCAGAAAGACCATTTCCATTTATATGAATGTTACTGTCAGAACAAACCTCGATCTGATTCCTTATGGCGGCAGTTCTCAGACTGCCCATTCTTCCAGGTATCAGAAACCATCTCTATTTATAAAATTACCTGCAGCAGACTGACATGCATCAAGAAAGAGATCTGGGATGTGTCCTGTGTGTTTCAGGAGTGCCAAAAGAAGCTGGAACACAAACTTGCTCTTGACTCGTACCTGCTGAAACCAGTCCAGCGCCTTACAAAGTATCAACTCCTATTAAAGGTGTGAGTTTTAGCTGAGTACAAATGTGCATTGCCAAAAAGTCAGAATTGTGAGATGTAAACTTGCAATTGTGAAAAGTCTTAGAGGTGTAAACTTGCAATTATGAGTTCATAACTTGGAATTGCATGATATAAACTCAAAATTATAAGGAAACATTTCAGAATTGTAAGATTCTACAATCTTCAGATTGTAAGAACTTGCAACTGTGAGAAAACAGTCAGAACTGTGAGATAAAAAGTTTTAGATTTAAATTTTTTTTTTTAGATAAGCTGATTAAATCAGTGGATTTGTATGTGCTTTTGATAATAGGAGCTTCTGAAGTACAGCTCAGGCTGTGAGAGAGTTTCTGAGCTGCAGGGGGCGCTAGACGCCATGCTGGATCTGCTGAAGTCAGTCAATGACTCAATGCACCAGACTGCCATCACCGGATATGAGGTGACATTTTTACCAACTTAAAGTGTGTGTGAGTTCGAGTGTCTCTGTGTGTGTGAATGCGTAGTTAGCATGTTGTATGTTGCAGGGGGATCTCAGCAATCTGGGCCGTGTGCTAATGCAAGGCTCCTTCAGCGTGTGGATTAGTCATAAGAAGGGCCCGACCCGCGTGAAGGAACTGGCCCGCTTCAAGCCCATGCAGCGACACCTGTTCTTGCATGAGCATGCGCTCCTCTTCTGCAAGCGTCGAGAGGAACACGGAGAGAACGCTGACAAAACTCCCTCCTACAGCTTCAAGCACTGTCTCAAGGTACGGCGCACACTTCCTGCTGGGAGCACATATACAATCTCAGAAAGCCCTGTCAGCATCGCATGTGGATGCATCAGGACATGTCAGCTTGTTTACTCATGACAACATTCCTTCCTTGTTTTTAAAATGTGCTGCTACATCATAGGATGTGACAGGATATGACATGTTTATACAGCTGTTTTCAGAATTGCATGTTTTTTCCATCTGCGAATATAAAATGCTGTTTGTGCCGGCAGATGAGTGCAGTCGGCATCACGGAGAACGTCAAAGGAGATGTGAAGAAGTTTGAGATCTGGTACAGCGGCAGAGAGGAAGTCTATGTGATACAGGTGAGAATGTTTAAAGGGACAGTACACCCCAAAAATGAAAATTCAGTCATTAATTACTCACCCTCATGTTGTTTTAGAACACAAATGAAGATATTTTTGATGAAATCCGAGAGCCTTCTGACTCTGCATAGACAGCAGTGCAATTACCACATTCAAGCCCCAGGAAAGGACATTGATAAAATAGTCCATGTGACATCAGTGGTTCAACCGTAATTTAATGAAGCTACAAGAATAGTTTATGTTTCGTGTAGTACTCTCATGAACACGCATCAAAGACTGACACAGAAGAAATTGTTGAATAAAGTCATTATTTTTATTTTCTTTGCACACAAAAGTATTCTCGAAGCTTCATAAAATTAAGGTTGAACCACTGATGTCACATGAACTATTTTAATGATGTCCTTATTACCTTTCTGAGTCTTGAACGTAGTAGTTGCGTTGCTGTATTTGCAGGGTTAGAAAGCACTCGGATTTCATTAAAAATATCTTAATTTGTGTTCCGTAGATGAACGAAGATCTTACACATTTGGAATGACAGGAGGGTGAGTAATTAATGATAGAATTTTTATTTTTGGGAGTTTGTCCAAAATAAATAAAATAGTGATGCTTCTCAAATATATGTATGGGCCATTGTTTGAGTTGGACATTGAGTTGGACACGTCTTAAAAAATGTCTTCTTCCAAAAAAAATTTATGTATGCAAATTGTATAATATCCAAGGTACACATTTCTAATAATTGAGCTGTTAATTCTCAAATTGTATTTTCAGAAAGTTTTGGAATATTTGTCAAAAATATTCCCCAAATTTGTCACTACCGAAACACAGTAACATATAATTTAATAAGAATGGATATATTGACCTATTAAGACTTTGCTTATATTTGCATTGTAAATATATATATATATTTTGCTGTTTTGTTACATTTTCAGAGGTAAATCAATAACAATTATATTTTACACAATATTTCAAGTGTAATTTATGAGATTTGTTGTATTTTGAATCCAGTTTTTCTTTGTAAAAGGCAAAAAGTTGATCATACTGATTTCAAAGTTAAGGATTCATTAGTTTGAATATACATTGAACCAAAACTATCATAACATCTTAGTTGATAATTCAAATTCAGTATACTTTATTTTTGACAAAACATCCCATGCTTCGGTAGTGACTGCACATTTTCGGTAGTGGCAGTAATGTTTTGGTAGCAACCACATTACATTGCAGAATTTTAACGTGCATACTTAAACACTACTTAAATGCTTATGCTAAAATACAAAAAAATTGCATAACTGTACTAAAATTTTGTTTATTTCCCCATGTTTATTTTTTAGTCCTTACCGAGACAATGATGACATATATTTCGGCCATGACTGTTACGGTAGTGACAATTCTATGGGATAACACCAAAGATATCAAAAAACAAAGATATCACTACCAAATCTCCACCAAATGTTTCGGTTGTGACTGTTTCGGTAATGACAATTTTAGATACTTTTGAACCTAGCCCAAAAGTGCTAATCAGCACATGGTTAGCTAGCACAGTTGTGAACAGAGGTATACATATAAAAACTAAATGTTATGGAATAACTCCCCAAAAAGTGTGCTTAATTGCAGAAAAAGGGTATTCTGTATTGAAGTTCCTTAAAGTTACACACAGATTTTTCAGACTTTTGAATACATTTACCTCAAAATGATGAGACCTATCTACTCACACCTTGTAGCTATAAGAGACATATGAATATTTCTTGGTCATAAATGTATGGGTTTACTTAAAATCAGTTTTGGCCAATAGACATTCACTGTTTCAGTAGTGACATGAAAAATGCAGGACACATTTTTGACATTTTTAAGAAATTGTTTAAGAAACATTTTTTTAGTTTCAAATTCAAGTTTACAAAGAAAATATAAAATAACTAAAAAAAAAATTAACTTCACTTTTTAAAAGAAGGAAAAAGATACTTTTAAAAACAACAATTGAAAAAATGATTTCAATATCATTTTCAGAAGTTGAAATTTTAGGGGTTAGGGTTCGGGACAGCCACCTCCCAATTGAATGTACTCAATAAATTATGATTTTATATATATTAAGCTTACTAATATTTTAAATATTATTGTGGGTTTCAATAAATAGTAGAAGGATCTTAGTAAACATCTAAGATTTGAATACCTAAATGCTTTTTAAATGTATTTTTTGGTTGTGTGACAGCAGTTTGGACCAATTCTGTAGAATGGCCCATATACATTTACCACTGTTCTGCAAAAACTTTTCATAGGCGCCCACAGTGGAAGTGAAGATCGCTTGGCTGAACGAGATCAGAAAGATCCTGACCAACCAGCAGAAACAACTCAAAGGTCTCAATACACTTCTGTGATTAAATGTTACTGTTATTCCTCCACAAGTACTTTGAGTAATATGTGTTCTTCTCTCATTGGTCCAGAGGAGTTGTGTCACTCTGCTGCAGTCTCAGAGCAGATGCAGATGTCTCCTCCTCTCTCAGTGAGGTAAAAATCCACTAGAGTATAGATCACTGTCATTGAGTCCAACCCTCATATTCAGCACTCACCGATCACTCTCTCTCCTTGACCCTTTGGCTTAGACCAGCTTTTTGCTGCTTTTAGCTGTTAGATCACCCACATGACACTTTCTTCCCAGAATCCCACTAATAACTTCAGTACCCTCTCCCTGCTTTTTTAGTCCTCGCTTTAGCAAATCATATGACATGTAAGCACGGTCCAAAATTAACTGGTTTATAATTATATGTAACTTTGTTGACTGGGAAAATTTACTGGTCCTAAATATACAGGTCTTGAAATTGTACATGATTGTAAAAATAAACATAGTAGTATTTGTAAAGTGTATATATAATAAATACCACATGTAGTGTAGAAAATATAATGTACTGTAAAATGAAAATTTACAATTTATGTATCAAAAATGAAAAAAAAGGAGGACCTTCCACTTAGTTCCATTCACATGAAACACAATCTCATCAATAATAGAATCCATCAAAGAGTAGAAAAAAACTCATCTTAAAATTTGTTTCCAAATAAAATCATTACATGCCAAGATACAGGCAATCTTCTTTTATTCTTATAATATGCAAAAAAGTGCTCAGTGCATAATTTTTATGTGCATAAATCTCCTGCATAAATGTACTTTAATATGCATTGAGCACTTTTTTGCACTTTGTAAGAATAAAATATTGCTAGTATCTCAGTATGTAATTCTTTTATTCGGATACACAACAAACGAATTTCAAGATGAGTTTTGTTTTTTTTTTTTTTTGTTTTTTTTTTTGCTCTTTGATGGATTCTATACAATTTATGTTACATTATATTAATTTATATGGTACTCTATTATATTACATTTTATATTTACAATGTACTGTATATATATGTTTGTACATAATGATACTAAAGATTTCAGATAAATTCATATTTATTTATTTATTTAGTAGACAGTTTATGATTTTTATGTCTTTAGATTTTAATGTATTAAGATATAAGTTATGTCACATCAGTGAGGGTTAGGTTATAATAACAAAAAATTTACTTCAAGCATATAATGTTGCAGTTCCTAATGAAGTTACTGACCAGCTTTAACCATTTTATTTACTCACAGTGCCATTTTTACTTTCATTTGGTGAGTGTTAATGTTGGACCTATGTACAGTTGAGGTCAAAAGTTCACATACACCTAACAGAATCTGCAAAATGTTAATTATTTTACCAAAGTAAGAGGGATCATACAAAATCCATGTTATTTTTTATTTAGTATTGACCTGAATAAGATATTTCACATAAAAGACATTTATATATGAAAAAAATAGTTGAATTTATAAAAATGACGTTCAAGAGTTTACATACACTTGATTCTTAATACTTTGGGGTTTTTTTTTTAGTGATAGTTGTTCATGAGTCCCTTGTTTGTCCTGAACTGCCTGCTGTTCTTCAGAGGGACTCATATGCAACTATTACAAAAGGTTCAAACACTCACTGATGCTCCAGAAGGAAACCCAATGCGTTAAGAGTCTGGGAGTGAAAACTTTAACTTGTTTTGTCTTCTGGGAAACATGTAAGTATCTTCTGGAGCTTATGAAGTGCAGTACTACATGAAAAAATATGATATTTAGGCAAAAAAAAAAGAAAAATGTACATATCTTCATTCTGTTCAAAAGTTTACACCCCCGGCTCTTAATGCATAGTTTTTCCTTCTGAAGCATCAGTGAGTGTTTGAACCTTCCGTAATAGTTGCAATAGTTGAATTTAAATCCCTCAGTTGTCCTCAGTGTGAAAAGATGGATCTCAAATTCATACAGTCATTGTTGGAAAGGGTTCAAATACACAAAAATGCTAAAAAAAAACAAACAAATAAAAAAACAAAGAATTTGTGCGACCTAAAGTTGTTGTTTTTTTTCTAAAGAACAGTGGGCAGTTTAACTGTTCAGGACAAACATGGGACTCATAAACACTAAACACTATCACTAAACAAAAAAAAAACAAAAAAAACAGCTGTGGATCATTCAGGTAACAACACAGTATTAAGAATCAAGCGTATGTAAACTTTTGAACAGGGTCGTTTTTATAAATTCAGCTTTTATTTTCTCTTGTGGACTATATGTAAATGTCTTTTATGTGGAATATCTTATTCAGGTCAGTTCTAAATAAAAAAAAAATAACATGCATTTTGTATAATCCCTCTTATTTTGGTAAAACAGTTAACATTTTGCTGATTCTGCCAGGTGTATGTAAACTTTTGGCCTCAACTGTATAAGCCATATTTAAAACACATTTATTGTAATTGCATAAATTGAACCCATACACATTCAGAACGTCCCATTTTAACAAATCAATTAAGTAAAAGTATTTCATTAAGTAAAACTGTATGAAAAATTATCTGATGATAATGAGGGGAATGAAGCCGCTGTGTGTGGTTGCCTGTCCTCCCGCAGGGCCGTGCGGCCTTCCGGTGGCGTTCTTAAGGGCTGCCTGCCCCGTCTGGACCTTGTGTCCCTGTCGGGGGGCGTGTGTGTGTGCCTTCGCGCTCGGAGCCCACGTCTCACTCGCCCCTCCCAGCGACAGTGACGCTCAGTGGTAAATCAGGCAGGAGGGGGGCCGCTCCGATCTGTGCTCCGTCACATACAGGGCTGCTCGGCCACACTTTAACCACCATCGCCGTCCCCTCCATACACACCCCACCCCTCCGATCTCACCAGCAGTACCCTTATCATTCACATAACAGGCAGATGCTTTGCCAGCATCTCTGCATCTGTTTTGCATGACATACAAACACCAGAAGAGCTTGGTTTAACTCCATTGGCTGTTTAACAGTGCTTTGAAGACAGCCCTTATTTTGAGATCAAGACAAATATGATAAAGTGGTTGTAACCAGCTCAGCCTATTGACATATCAAGGCTGTATCGCCTTATTTTCACTTCATTTCCCTATCAGCACGTTTCTATGCTGTAAGAGTCGTTTGCTTTGCAGGCCTGAAATTACCGCCATCTGTCCATATCTGCCAGCTTTTTACATGGTTTGCGCTGAGCTGATGGTTGGTTTGGCTCCTGTTTTCTGACTAAAAGATGGTGTATGTGTGAATAATTGTTTATTTACTTCATGCTCTGTTCTTGTCCCACAGCAAACAGCAAAGAGCGTCAGTGAGCTCAGAGGGGACTGAGTCGGGCCACAGCAGTCCAGACCCGTTCAGCTGCTCTACCCAGCACCAGCGCAACAGACGCAGTGAGTGTTACAAACACAAACACCTGCATATACACACTATAATATATATATATATATATATATATATATATATATATATATATATATATATATGTATATATATATATATATATATACATACTGCTATATATATATATATATACATACTGCACACATACATAGCAGTGTAGTTGAAGTGTAATGCTTGCTGTTCAAAATTACTCTAGTCAACACACGTTTCAGCTGTAAAACCATTATTCCTGTCACCACAAACTCCAAAGACAAGCTCAAAGCCACACACGCAGTATGAAACATGAAAGAGCATGTGATTTCTCCACCCACATACATGATCTGTGAAGCTCACGCAGGCTGTCAGCATCTGTTAGGTTCATCAGACACTGTATATTAAATGTATTTCATGAATCAGAATGCATTGATTTACACTGAAACGTGTGTGGTGTATTTGTGGTAGGCTGGCCGGGCGCACCTTATTCTGTAGATATCTGTGAAGGTCTGGAGGACTGGAGTGGAGCAAACAGCCTCTCTAACCCGTCTGACACTGAGGAGGAGGACGCCGCACATCTGGTGGGATACGAACTTCCCACACTCGCTTAGTCACTTATACAAGCTGTGGTAACTCATGTAGGGTGACACTTTTTTTTTTTTTACTTCATCTGTTTGTTTTAGGTTCCAGGCAGATACAAGGCCTTCATCAACTGGCGTAAAAATGGGACAGATAACTTCATCATTAAGTCCGGTGATGTCATACAACTACAGCATGAGGAAAACGATGGGCAGTGGTGAGTGACGTGTGAGAATATTAAAGGGATAGTAATTATATTAATTAGACAAATACAATCGGAGTCATATTAAAAATGTCCTGGCTTATCCAAGCTTAATAATGGCAGTGAACGGGTGTTAAGATTTTAAAGTCTAATAATGTGCATCCATCTATCATAAAAAGTACTCCACATGGCTCCGGGGGGTTAATAAAGGCCTTCTGGAGTGAATGTGTTTGCGTAAGAAAAATATCCATATTTCAAACTTTATAAACTTTAATCTCTAGTTTCCGCTAATTGTTGTACTCACGTTCACAAGTTCACGACTTGTTTACAGGAGCAAATGAAGCAGTTTCCTTTGTTTAGCAAAGGAAAACCAGTTTTCTTTTGGCTTGTATAAAAATCCTGTCATTTTTCTTTACAAATCCCCATTTTGTACTTCTAATTCGTGACTGGTGTTTTGTTTTGCTCTCTTCTCTGCGCTTCCACATTCATCACATCTCACCAGAGCATATGCTACGCCTACGTCCTACGTCATCTGGTGGAATGCCATTTTCTCATGAACGCGAGTACCACAGTTAGTGGAAGCTAGGGATTATGGTTTATAAAGTTTTAAATATTTTTCTTACACGGACACATTCGCTTCAGAAGGCCTTTATTAACCCCGTGAAGCCATGTGGAGCACTTTTTTTATGATAGATGGATGCACTTTATTGGACTTCAAAATCTTGTGCACCCATTCACTGCCATTATAAAGCTTGGAGGGGCCAGGAGATTTTTTAATATGACTCCGATTGTATTCATCTGAAAGATATACACCAAGGATGGCTTGCGGGCGAGTCATGGGGTAATTGTCATTTTTGGGTGAATTATCCCGTTAAAGAATATAAAATGATGTTCTGGAAAAAATGCAACTTAAAGGGATAGTTAATTCAGAAATGACAATTCTGTCATCATTTACTCACCCTCGTATTGTTCCAAACTTCTATGACTTTATATGACTTAACATAAAAGAAGATGTATTGAGAAATTGAGAAATGTCTCAGTGGTACAATTGGAAGTCAAATAGAAATCAATGGTAACCAAAACTATTTGGCTACCAAAATACTTCAAAATATTTTCTTTGAGTTTCACAGAAGAAGGAAAGTGATACAGGTTTTGGAATAAGATGATTCCCTCAACGTTTGAAAAGAAAAGTTTAAATTGAAGTGTTATGGGAAATCTCATATCAAAAAGAACAATTAGGTCAACTTTACGAGGTTTGGGCAAAATTCAGAATTGTATCTCTTTCAACTGCGCAAGTTGATGTAATAGTTTAAAAAAATTAGTTGCAGTTTATGAATTTCCTTTCATTTTAATTTTTTCTAAAATTCTAATTCTACATCTTGTTTGTTACCTCAATTCAGATTCAGGAATTTATTTGGAATTTAAAGGGCATTTTCTATTCAATGCTGAATGAGGTGAAACCCTGACACATATGAGCTTTACATTTATACTTTTCACCACCCATGGATTTTTACAGTTATTGAACTGAACTAAATCAACACCGAGTTTACTGGAGCTGAATAGCCACACTGTTGCCTTTTTGAGCTGCTTTACAGCAGAATTCATCTTATATTTTGATGACATCACTGATTCAGTTAATTTCCTGTTAAATACTGTGAAGCTGCTTTGAAGCAGTCTTTATTATATAAGCACTATATAAATAAATACGACTCAACTTTCAAGTGAACCTTTTCTGTGGTGCATGCAGGTAAATTTAACCAGATTATTTCATTAAAATGCATACATTAGTTCAACAACACAAATGTGACCCTGGACCACAAAACCTGTCATTAGTCACAGGTGTATTTGTAGCAATAGCTAAGAATACATTGTATGGGTCAAAATTATCGATTTTTCTTTTATGCCAAAAATCATTAGGGTATTAAGTAAAGATCATGTTGCATGAAGATATTTTGTTAATTTCCTTAATTTTTGATTAATAATATGCATTGCCAAGAACTTCATTTGGACAACTTTAAAGGCGATTTTCTCAATATTTTGATTTTTTCCAGATTTTCAAATAGTTGTATCTTGGCCAAACATCAATGGAAAGCTTATTTATTAAACTTATAAAACAGATGATGTATAAATCTCAGTTTAAAAAAATTGACCCTTATGACTGGTTTTGTGGTCCATGGTCACAAATTTCTTGGTACTAAAGTAGCTTTAGAAATTGGTTTAATGTGAATCAGTATAGATTTATACTCTCACAGGCTCGTAAAGAATCTGAGTCGCAGACAGGAAGGCCGTATCCCTACTGCCAACCTGCAGGGCATCCTGGGAGAAAGCATCAAGAATCACTCCAACCGGCTTGGAGGTGAGAGTCTGTTTGGACATCAACTGGCTTTTTAGCATGGTTCCCTGAATAATGAGTTTGCTTAAGATCCATACTTCCATATCTTCTGTGCAGACCCAGGGAATCGTAAGGCGCGGAAGCTCAGCTCGCCGTGAAGGAATGGCCCAGTGCTATACATTGACACTTGGTAGCTCAGACTGTACTACATGGACCTGACCAGCAGGATCGTATTCCAGATCCTCATTAACAGATGCTACCAAATTGCAAAAGATCATTTTTACATCTTACAAGAGATCTTCACCATTTCAGAAAACCCAGAGAGCGCTTTTAAAGATCTGTCCTCTGCCTAAACACACTTCAGTCCTCCTGACTAGGTGAAGCCTAGAACATTCTGACTTTAGTAGACTTTGCAGTTGTTTTTAATGAATCGAGGTCCATCAAAAGGCCCCTTCGTCGCTGTCTTCACGGTTTACCCCTTGCAGAAGACTTATGAATGCATTCGTAAAGGACCTGAATTTTTAAACTGTGTTTGTGCTGTTATTTATCTTGTACTGTTACTGTTGTATTTATCCTCAATCTGAGCTCTTCCTGAGAGCTTCAATGCCAAATCATGCAGTGCCATAATGCCTGTTTCCCCACTTTTATTTAATGCAGACTTTGCTCAGTAGTGCACTAGTTACCTCAGAAAAATATTTTGAAGCACTTTATTCAGGTCACACAAATTTGTGGCTCTTTGTGTGTTTTTTACAGCTTTAAACCGGATGAATTTTGCATGCCGTCAATTCTTACCTCTTATTTAGTAAAATTCTCTCGTCAGGCACTTTACATGCAGAATCCGCTCCGACAGCTTGAAGAGCTGGGGGCCGTCATGTAAATGTTGACTTTGGAGCCACAAATACGAGTTACGAGGGGGTGAGCAGAGCGCATGTGTGTTGAATGTGCGACACGACTGCGAAATCAGAGCCGTGTTAATGGAGGTTTTATATTAAAGGAGATCATACAGCAAACATTAAATATACCCAGTGTTTAGAATGCTTAATTAAATATTAATTGCAGACTTATATGAATTTACGACATTAAATCAGGCCCACAGTTGGAGGGCTGACTTTGATATACCAGCGTTTGAAGTGGAAATGAGCTGTGTGCTGCAGCAGGAGACGCTGTGGAGTACATATCTCTTATGTTATTAATTTCACTATCAAGTTGTTCCCTTCCAGCGTGGAGCTCCAGCCACCCACTCAAAATCAATCCACGTAAAGGACACAACTGCCTGTAGACTGTGCTGTATTAGCCATATATATAGCCATATACAGCTTTGCATATTTATATGCTTATTCGTGTCCAAACGTCTGAGAGCACACTGATAAATTTCATGACCATCAGGTTTTTCCATCATTTTCATTTTTAAATTTAACTTCTCACTCAGAATGAATGCAAAACAAGCATTTTCACTAATAGTCTCAGACTTTTGGACTCTACTATTGTATATCTAATAGCATTTAATCCTGATTTTTATTTTTATTTTTTTTATTTTTTTTTTTTTTTGTTTTGTTGTTTTGGACTGGCTTCTAAATTATTCATTTTGAAGGAATGTATCTGTGTTGACTGTTGTATTGTAACAATATTGTATTTAAATTTGTACAGCCTATTGAAAATTAAGAAATAAACTTTTTTAAATAAACCTATGTAATAGTACATGATTTGTGCCTAAAACATATACTTAGTATTATTAACCACTCTAGTGTTCAAAAGTTTGGAGTCAGTAAGATTTTTTAATGTCTGATAAATTTGATTAAAAAAAAATGCAGTAAAAACATCTTGTTAAATATAATTAAACTTTTTTTTTTCTGTTTTAATATATGTGACCCTGGACCACAAAACCAGTCATAAGTGTGCATTTCTCGAAAATTGAGATTTTTACATCATCTGAAAGCTTGAATAAATAAGCTTTCCGTTGATGTATGGTTTGTTAGGAAAGGACAATATTTGGCCGAGATGCAACTATTTGAAAATCTGCAATCTGATGGTGCAAAAAAATCAAAATATTGAGAAAATCACCTTTAAAGTTGTCCAAATTAAGTTTATAGCAAAGCATATTACTAATCAAAAATTACGTTTTGATATATTTACGGTGTGACATTTATAAAATATCTTAATGGAACATGATCTTTACTTAATATCCTAATGATTTTTGTCATAAAAGAATTTTTTCCTGCAATGTTAAAAACAGTTGTTCTGCTTAATATTTTTGTGGTAACTGTTACATTTTTGGATGAACAAAACGTTCAAAGAACAGCATTTATTGTACTTTTTTAAAAAAAATGTTTTGTAACATGAATGACTGTATTGTAACTTTTGATCAATTTAATGCATCCTTTTTGAATGAAATACACATTTCTTTCCAAAAAAAAAAACAACTTGCTGACCCCAAATTTCAAACTAGTGTATATAACGATAATTTAAAAAAAAGTTTCATTTATAACAAGGTTTTTAGGATTTTAAAGTCAAAGGCACGTATCATAAACAACATCATAACATCATAAACATCAATTGTGTTGTTATCTCCCAGAGACCGGCCTCAAATGATGAAAGGATCTTTCACGGGCGAGATGTGAGTGATCTGATGCCTCCAGTGTTTATGGGTAAGATCCAGTGATTTTCAGAACTAGGTCATGAGTCTTTTAAAGAACGCTGTTGAAATCTTAAGTAGGTTTCTTGTGTCAGATATTTTCAGTCACGTTCCTCCAGTTTTCCCTCTGAAGGCAGTGGTAGTTCAAAGCTTGAGGGGCTATGTTTTTTTCTTGCTGTCTGAATTAGAGATTGAGTTCTCAGTCAAGAAACCTTCAGGTTCTACCCATGTAGGAAGGGTTAGTTCACCCAAAAATGAAAATTCTGTCATTAATTATTCACCCTCATGTCATTCCAAACCTGTAAGACCTTTGTTCATCTTTGGAACATAAATGAAGATATTTTCTGATGAAATCATCAGTGGTTCAACCCTATAGCTCATTATCTGAACTTCATAACATTACGATTCAACCACTGATGTCACATGGACTATTTTAAGGGTCAGAAAGCTCATCGAAAATATTTCAATTTGCATTTTTAAGATGAATAAAAGGTCTTAAGGGATTTAAACGGCATGAGGGTAAGTAATTAATGACATTTTTTGGGTGAACTATGTCTTTAATAACATACATGCATTCATTAAATGAGAAGTTCACTTCCAGAATAAAAAAAAAAAAAATAAATAAATAAAATAAATAAAAAAAAAATAAAAAAAACATAAATAAATAAAATAAATAAATAAAAAAAAACAGATAACTTACTCACCCCTTGTCATCCAAGATGTTTGTGTCTTTCTTTCTTCAATCGTAAAGAAATTGTTATTGAGGAAAACAATCCAGAATTTTTCTCTATATAGTAGACATCTATGGTGCCCGTGAGTTTAAATTTACAAAATACAATTTCAGTACAGCTTCAAAGGGCTCTAAACGATACCAGCCGATCTGTTATTTTAGAAAAAAAAAGTGCAATAACAAACTTACAAAAGCACAAACGCTCGTCTTGTCTATGGGCCTTTTTCACGGTCCGCGTTCGAAAACCGGAAGCATCGTGTAGTTGTGTAAAATAACTTCCGCTGTAGCCTGTATGAATGGCAATGCTCATAGCACGGGATGGTTGTGATTTATTAATGAACAATTCATCATAGATGTTTTATCAAAAGATATTAAACGCATTAATCGGGCATGATGAAACGAGGAAAAATGTTGTCATGATATTCCGACGCACATTTCATGATTTAAATGGCAGCGCACAAGATGCCTATGCACAATACTTCAGAGATGGACCAGCTTTTTATTTGAATAAAATACGCCTTCAGTTGTTACACAGAGTTCGCATGCGCATCGCAGAGAACTGACAAAGTTTGAGGTTAATAAGAATATAAATTGTATTGTTTTGTTTTTGTTTTTTTTTTTTTTGTTTAGTTTTTTTAAAGAAAATAACCGATCTTTTCGCTAGGAAAGACTCTTCTTCCTCAAATGGGACAGTGTCCTTATGGGACAGTGAAGGTACTAAGTCATGTATAATTGATTAAATGCTGCACAGTGTTTATTGATGGAATGTCATTGGCCAGCCAGGGCTTGGGGGCGGAGCATAACTACAATCTGTTACAATGAAACCAGTGGATTACGAACAATCTCATCGTATTTATTTCACTTAATTAAACGAGTCCATCTTTCCACTCCATGTTTGAATACTCCATGTGTGCAGATGACATCTTAAACTGAGAATTCAACATCACTGGTCCACATTTTTAAGCAGCACTCCTTTAGTTACACCCATGACGTGTTGTATCCAACGATAATAGTTACCAACCTGTGTGTACACACCATACTTCCCTTTTTTGGCACATTCTTCTCCCCAGCTGACAATACCTGTGAGGAACCAGGTGTCGTGGTAGCGCATAGCATGAGGTCCTCCGCTGTCCCCCTGACATGCGTCTTTAGGAGAATCTGAGTATCCGGCACAGAACATGACGTATGTGATTGTGTCACTGCTGCTGTCTATACACACTGATCTGTCCACATAAGGCAACTCAACCTTCTGTAGAGTCACTGCACTTCGGCCTTGGAAGCGCAGACGGCCCCAGCCGCTGACAGTAGCCAGAGAGCCAGACTGGAGCAGTGAGTTGGAGAATAGCATGGGTCCCAAGCAAATGGCACGTACAGTTGGGGTAAAGCGAATAGGGGTGCGTAGCCGCAATAAGGCAATGTCATGATTGTAGAGGCTTACTTTGGAGTCATAACGGGGATGTGAGATGAAACGGGTGACGTTCAGATTCTGTTCAGTGCCTTCAGTCTTGGAGACGTCATGCTCCCCTGTAAAACATTTTTTAGTTTTTAGTTTGATAATCTTAATAATAACTAATTTTGGTAAATGTTCAGTTATGGTCAGTAAATGTTTCAATAAAAATATTTAAAGATTTTTAAAACAACATAAATATACCTGACATACAATGTTGCATAAGAAAATGTTTTTGGGAAGAAGTTTCTTGTGCTCACCATGGCTGCAATTATTTGATTACAGTAAAAAACACTGAAATATTATTTCAATTTAAGTTAAAATAAGGATTTTCAGCAGCCATGTATACACTAGTCTTCAGTGTCACATGATCCTTCAGAAATCACTTCAATATGCCGAGTTAGTGCTGAAAAAACATTTATTATTATCAGTGTTGAAAATAGTTGTGCTGCAGAATTTATTTTAATTTTACATTTATTAAAGTTTTTTTTTTAATATATGGTTTAAAAGAACAGCATTTATTTGAAATCTTTGTAACACTTTTGCTTAATTGAATGCATCCTTGTGAAAAAATTGTATTTCTTTAAAAAAAAACCTTGTTGACCCCAAACTGTTAAACAGTAATGCATATATTTTTTAAACAGTAATGCATATTTTTATATATTTAGCTCTATATCTTAATACTATATCTTATTAATATTATTCTGTAAATCTGACAAATCAAATAAAGAAACTTAGTTTTAGATATACTTTCTAAAAACACGTCTTCATAATCTTCATAAAAAAGGAAAAAAAAAAACATATTACATTTAATACATATATTTTTATATTTTAATATTAAATATTATATTTGTAATGTTTTTTTTCATGTTTAAATATTTTATATATTTAAATACTGGCACCTTACATCAATTTAATTTTATCAGTATTTTAGTGGAAGACAAAAATATTAACAAAAGGTTTTTGTTTGTTTTTTTTAACATGTAATACATATTAAATATATATTTTTTCACATTTTATTATTAAATATATATATATATATTTATTTTACATTTAATTACTGTGTGTGTGTATAATATTTTATATTTTAATATTACTTTTTTTCCTATGTGTAAATATTTTATATATTTAAATATTGGCACCATACATCAATTTAATTTAATCAGTATTTCCTTGGCTTTTGTTCTGTTGTGTGGTCTTACCAACTCTGACATAGAAGGATCCATTCTTGCTTCCTACCAGACAGTGGGCTGCAGTAATGACCCATAACTGGTTGAGAATAGAGCCTCCACAGAACACCTGCTGTGTTGAGCGCGCCACTAGCGCCACCTAGAGATCAGCAGTCAACTGGGATAAATAACATGATTTTGGGCACATAAACAGGTTGGGTTGTATTAGATGTGCCAGTAATTTTATAATTTACTCAAAGACGATTTAATCAAAGGAATTTTTTTTACTCTTATAGCACATAATATTTACCTGCCAAGGGACATCTCCAGGTACAGCAGGATTGCCACCAACAATACGACTTTTTGGAGCACTTACTGTCGGTACAGGAGACGTCAAATACTCATCAGTGACCCATCTGGGAAGTTTAACATAAGATGGCTGGACTTTGCTGCCTTTTTGTTTAGAATCTGTAGGTGTTGTCCAGTTGTCCGGTTTGGAAGTGCTGGATGTGGATTTGATTGTCTTATTGTAAGACTGTGCAGATGTGTTCGTGACAGAGGTGGGACCACTGGGAATCTTTCTTACAGCTGTTTTACTGACTTTGCCACATGGAAACTTAACTAGTAACATAAAAACACATTTGTTTAATGTTTTGCATTACATTTTGCTTGCAGTGTCTTTTGAAGTAATTAAATCACCTATAGGTTCACACTCGAGTTCATCCTCTTTGAGTTTGTAACCAGATGCACACTGACACCCCGTCCCCTTAGACTCCATCACAACACAGAAATGCTCACAGCCTCCATTATCAACCTCACACTTTTTGGCAGTCACTGAGAAACAGAACGAAGCATATTTTTTTATTATCTTCAGGAATTTATAAGATTTTCATTATTGTTATTATTGCTATTATTAGTAGGCCTAGTAGTAGTAGTATTAGCTAAACATAGTGGACTGTGTGTTTGTGGGAAGATCTTGTCTAACCTATTTCACAGTTTTTCCCGACATAGCCCGGTAGACAGTTACAGGTGTATGTGCCCATCTGGTCCTCACATGTACCTCGGTTTTGACAGGGTGATGATTTACACTGGTCCCCATCTAACAGACAGGATCATTTATTAACAACTGGTAAGAAAAAAAAAAATGCATCTACCTTATCCCTTTTTCCCGAAAGAGCAGGTGCGGTCATTTCTAAATTGAATGGGTCTGGTTTCCAGTGTTGCAAAATGGTGTGTTTTACCATATTTTTTTAAAAGTATTGTCTTAATTAGGCTATGAACACACACTGGTTTGTAATGCAAACAGTTTTATGGTTTACTGAAACCGGAAATCTCACACATTCACAGAAAACGGCGTTGAAAAATAAGGTGAATATATGGAGTCAAAATAGGGTCATATATATCTGCAAAATAAAACAATGTTTTGCAAACAAAAAATATGTTTTGCAAATAAAAATAGAGTATTGAGAAAAAAAAATTGCTTTTTTGCAAGTAAAAAAAATAATTGCAAAAGAAAAGTTAACCCCTGAGAGAAAAAATAAAGTTTAGCAAAGTAAAACTTCAGCCGTATTGACTTTGCAACACATATTTCCCTTTGCGCCGCTCCTTTAAATCCGCGTTTCAGTCATCCGTGCCTTTGCGGCGCAAGCTTTCCTTTGCGCTTCATTTTTCTTTGCGCCTCGCTTTGTGGCACTGATTTGACGTGGGGGAGGGGTCAAGAGGTTGGGGTGTGTACAAGGGACGAAGGCGCGTCCCTCTCGTTACGTCATCAGCGCGAACTCCGGATCTCAGGTATGTATTATTGATCGCTTTCTTCTTATTATTATTATTAGACTCCTATATTATTAATAACAGATACTTCAGACCGGCCCAAATAAGGCTGTCACGATTAACAGACATTATACTGTACATGATTTATGAACAGCTTGTGGGTGAAATAGGTAAAATACTGTTGCACCCGAAAGCTGGAGGTCGCTCTCGTGCGAAATTATTATTAATAATTATTAATATACTTTATTATCATGAAAATACCTGAGGAGGTTTTAGGAATATTGATAAAATGATGTCCATATGCATTTCCTATAACTAACATTATGTGTGTTATTGTCTTCCTCTGCTGCGCTTATTTTGAGTTTTCGCATGAATATATGAATAGTCATGATGATATATATTTTAGCTATTATAATAATTTGTCTAATTAAACATTACCCAAATGGATTTTACTTCCTGAATTCTGAGTTTAAGAATATAAAAAATTGCGAAAATGCGCCTGTATGCGTTTTGTCTCATATTTATATATATCACATATTACAGGACATCACAGCAAGAGCAATATGACACCAGTGCTGATTTTGTCCCGATCTATCACGAGCTTAAATATGATTTATTATTTTTCTTGTAAAGATCTTTTTTTTTTTTTTTGCCTTTATTGTGATATGATAGATAAGAATTGACAGGAAGTGAAGTGGGAGAGAGAGGTGGGGGGTGGGATTGGGAAAGGTCCTCCAGTCGGGCTAAGGCTAGAAAGAATACAGCTCTAGCTGCTGGGTATGCGCACGTCAATCTAACGTTATATTTGTCACACTGTACAACAATAAAACTGTTTTTGTATTATAGTAAGGGCTAAGTTTAGGGTTGGGGTAGGTGTAGACGTTAAAAAAAAAACACACAGTCCAATAGGTAGAACAGTTTTTGCTCACTTTTGCCAAAACATATTACCTTTGAAGCCATATTGTTTGAAGCCAAATTGTTGCGCATCTCTGACCAACACAGTGGCGTTTAGTTTCTGAATGAATCCGCGTTTTGAACGAATCGTGTGAATCAATGATTCAAAGGCCTATTCATAAAGGCCCTGTCATCAATTACTCCCCCTCATGTCATTTCAAATCTTTCTTTTGTGGAACTTAAAAGAAGGTATTTTGAAGACTGTTGGTAACAAAGCTGTTTTGGTAACCAGTGACTTTCATTGTTTGAACAAAAAATACTGAGATGTTTCTCAAATTATCTTCTTTTATTTTCCATAGTTTACGTTTGTGTAATACATTTTGTTGAATCAAATAAAATATTTCTTTCTAAAGCTACAATTTGTAATGGCAGCTTGATACTTTCTTAGTTAACACAAATATAGCTTTAAATAATCTTTTGTGTCTTTTTTCTCAGTCAAATATATTTAGTGATTAATTAGATTACTTAATCGAAACATCATGTAATTAATTAGATTAAAAATTTGAAGTGACTGACAGCCCTACTTTACACAGTCACCTCTTGCCATAAAAATGCTTCCTCTACTGAAAACGTTCATCCCCTGTTGTCCTCTTACATCAAAATCTATCAACATATTTGTTTAGAACTGTTTTGGACTGTTTTTGCCTGTAAACAGTGTTTAATCTGTGCATGTTTCGTTCCTGATTCAGACAAGACAGATAGAATCAGGAGAAAAAGCAACATTATGCATATAGCTCTTATTTTACCCGAAAACAACAGTTTGATTTTAAAAAAACATTTTAATGATCAATATGTTTATTATAAACATGCAGCTTTTCACTTAATAAGATGGAGTAATTTGGATTACTTGTGAATTATTGTGATGTTTTTATCAGCTTTTTGGACTCTCAATCTGATGGCACCTATTCACTGCAGAAGATCCAACTGATGCTAAATTTCTCAAAATCTGTTCTAATGAAGAAACAAACTCATCTACATCTTAGATGACCTGGGGGCAAGTACATTTTAAGCAGATTTTCATTTTGGGGCTGAACTTTTCCTTTAACATATAGAGATCTTCTCCTGTTTGCCCTTGGTAAATATGACAGTTAATGATTAAACACACTCACCAATATAACTTGCCCAAAACTCCATCTGAAAAACACAGACCAAACATACATTTGCTATATTACACAATGCATGACAACTGATGAACCACAACTTGTCTACTCACTGTCTTTTCATCATTTTCAAAGGCTTCTCTGGCCTCCTCCAGGACACACGTCTCCTCTATACACTCCCTTTCTACATTCCCCTGCAGAAACTCCTCAAACAGTCCTGTGTTTGCTCGCCTGTGTCTCCGCAAAATGCTGTCAGCTTTCTCCCCATCTAAGAACACTGATCCTGGGGCTGTTACAGAGTTTCAGGGTTTATAGTAAATTTACTGGAGGGGAACCGCTGAAAGCGTACACGTGAATTTGATTATTAACCCTAAGAGAGTCAAAAGGCAAATGCCAAGTGTGCCTGTTATGTTCTCTGTCAGCTATAAGAAGTCTGATTTATGAGAGGTAAATAGTTTTGTAGGTCTTACCTGCAAAGGTCTGCAGCACAATGTATGGGAATAGAACGAGAATGAATGAAGCCATATGTCAAACCAAATTCAGTCCCTTATTATTCCACAGTGAGCTGACAAATAACCTGAGTCAATGCTCCAAAGTACACCTGTCTAGCACATTTCCACATAAACGACTGGCATGGGATATTCTGTTTGAGTGAGAGAAATAAAAGAAGAACAAAAAAGCAATGATTTTACTGAACATATTAGACATATTTGTGTCTGATTAGTTGCATGTGGTTTAAAAAAAAAAAAAAGATTTTACCAAATGTATTTTTGGACTGTCTAATGTGTTCATTTTGGATAATAATTACATGTTTTACATAAGTATTTTTACACTCACATACTATTTTTTCTGCTTTATAAAGACTGGTGTAATATGTTCATCTAAGATACGCTGTTGACTTAATAAAATACAGTTTTATTTACCCAAAAATATTGTAATAATTTACTTTGGTATAATGACAGTGTAAATATTTAATTTTGGAAACATGTATTTCAATTGGTAGTACTTAGTATATTTCATTTAATATTTTCCCCACACAATATATACATGCAAATATACAGTCTTTATATTTTAAAACGATTGCCCATCGCAAACGCATCTTCATATTTAAGATTCCTTGGAATAAACAAGTTTACAAATCAAATCTCCACTAGATGACGCTGCTGCTTCAATGAGTAGATAAATAATGCAACCGTTAGTTTTCCCCATTTCAGTTAGTTTAGCGTTCATTAGTTTTCTTTTTCGCTGTTAAAGAAAAGAGATGACACGATGAAATATGCAATACTTCATAAAGAAAGAAAGCATTATCATGTATATATTCTCCACAGATGGGCCCTGGATTTGGGACTGTGGGAGGGGCTGAATCAGCATGTTGGAGAACAGCCCAGTCTACGCTTCAGTTCCAGTGTAAGTGCTCTTGATTTCTTCTCGGCCCTTGGGAATCAGTTATCTTCTCAGATGGAGCTTTCTTATTGACTGTGGGCTTTTCGTTTTCATCCAGCCATTACGGAGCTGAATTATTCATTTCTAAGTAATTAACACTGGCCATCAATCCCACTGTATGAGTGCCAATCAATCTGTAACTGAGAGTTAGTTTTCATTGCTGAGATGGGCTTTGGCTCACAGCCTCCCTAGCAGCAATCAACAGACTGTTATTGCAGCTATAAGAGCATGAGTAAAATGAGTACATCGCTCAGAACTTTTTCATTACTGCACTAATGCTTGGAAAAGCTTTACCCCCAGTTAGCCTTGAATTTACAGCCAGTTTTAAAACAAACACCATCAGTCAGCGAAGCTGAAGTCTCTGAAGGCAGAACTATATTTAGACAACAACAAAAATTACAAAGGCATTACTATGTTTAAAATGCCATGACGTTCTGGAATACTCGTTTATGATTGGTCCATTGCGCTATCCTCGTAATCCATGGCGAAGTTGTACGTAAGAGAAAAATACCTCAAATGACTTAAGTATTACACTAATATTGTTGCTAACTTTGTCTCGTTGCTAGTTTGTTTTGGACTATTGTTTTTTCTCAACAGATTCTGTAAAATAATAAAGCTACAAGTAAGATTATAAAACTATTTGAACTCAAATCAATATTTAACTTGCGTATATTTGGGGAGCTGACAAAATAGAAACATTGAAAACGTTGTTTGAGGTTTTAAAAATGTATGTGGCGCTTTTATGATTATTATTTTCTTATATTAACGATAAAAGGGAACATTTCATTTTAGCATTTTGCAAACATTATGGCAGTGTTGCTTTTGAATGTTTTCTGAACGTTCTGAAACAGGTAGTAACATTAAAAAAAGAGAAAAATATCGAACTACAACGTATTCGAAGGAAAGCATTTAATGAACTATAATGTTTTTGTGCTAACGTTTTCAGAATATTAGCAAAGATAACTTTAAACAAATGTTCTATTAACATTACTGGAACATTAGCCAAAGTTTTGAAAATGTCTTTCTAGCTAGGTACACTACCAGTCAAAAGTTTGTTAAAAGTTTTTTAATGTTTTTTTGTTTTGTTTTGTTTTGTTTTTTTTAAAGAAGTTTCCTTTACTCACCAAGCCTGCATTTATTTTGATCCAAAATACAGCAAAAACAGTAATATTGTGAAATATTTTTACTATTACTGTTTTCTATTTAGTCTTAAGTCTTCAGTGTCACATGATGATGTCACACAGTTCAGCTTTGAAATCACAGAAATAAATTACATTTTAAAATATATTCAGATAGAAAACAGTTACTTTAAATATAACAATATTTCAAAATTTTACTGTTTTTGCTGTACTTTGGATAAAATAAATGCAGGCTTGGTGAGCAGAAGAGACTTCTTTACAAAAAAAAACTTTTGACTGAGTCAAGTCCTGATCACTTTTCCACCTTTTTCTTCCCGTAAGAGTAGGCGTGGCGCCATTTGTAAATTTTATGGGTCTGGCTTCCAGTCTTCATTTGCGTCTAGCTGTTTTTAGCTGTACAAAATGTTTTGCTGCTTGATATTGCAAACTGGTGTGTCTTACCATATTATTTTAACATGTTATCTTAATTATGAACACACTGATTTGTAGTGCAGACAGCTTTACCATTTACTGCACGTTGTTATTCTTCTCGTTATTTCCCTATAGAGGCTAATGAACCGGAAGTCTCACCCATAGGCTTACTTCTGCGTTAAAGAATAAAGTGGATAATTTTATTGCCTGTCCCAATACATGCAGTTTCAGTCTTTGCACTTGCCCGCTTACATACTTAAATGACAAATTTCCTGTATTTGGTCCAAGCTTTTCAGTTATGTTTGTAGACCGCAAGTGTGTGTTGCAAGTAAAGTTTTTATAGAGCTTTACTTACACATTTTAATTTTTTAATACTTTTTCAATGAACTAGAAACTAAATAGTCTCTAGAGTAGATTTAGTGCACATAGGGCCCTGAGCTTTGGGATTTTACTGACCTGGGGCAGTCTTGCTCACTTACTTGCTGTCATGGGCACATGCTCTCAAGTGGCCAATACTGCAGGTGTGGGGATTGGGACATGTCCGTTGTTCCAATGAACCAGTTAAAAAAGGATTCACCAGATCTTTTCTGCCATAATGACGCCATTAATGTAATGCTGTCATCTCGGCGTATGAAAATATCACCCTGTCACAGTTTATTTTCCTATAATGACAGGCTAACTGTACATTTTCTTTACTTACTGAGAGAATACACTATCATTTGGAAAAATGTAGTTTCTCTCACTATGTTTTGGCATACACTTTAACTTCACTGGGATGAACTACATTGAGCTTTGGCCTGGTACACAGCAGGTGCTGAGACTATATAATGTTGTGATAACAGGGCAGGTTAGAGTGGTTATGCGGTACATGTGGGGACTGAAGCTGATTTCTAACACAGCACCATTGATTTCAGCAGTGATGTGTGTCTGTCTGCCTGCCCTGTGCTGCTGGGAATTGGTGCCGTCTCCAATTAGATTAGAGGCTACTGCAAAAGATCAGCCCACTCCAGTAGATAATAAAAATGTGACGCCTGTTCAGTGAAATCGATTATGGAGAGCATCCTCACTCTGGGGAGGTAAGCAAATCGCAGAGGTCCCAGCCTTGTGAACTCTGCACAGGACCCGTGTAGCTCATTAGAGTCCCTGAGCCACTTATTTTTGGCCTCAAAAAGCACCTGATTGGGTGTAACGTAATGTGCAGACAGAAGGGATGAAGAGAGAAATGAGGAGCTGTGCAGTGTTGCAGTGTTAACTGTATCAGGAAATGATAACAGGTACAAGACTGCACTGTTCTCAGAGATGCTTCATGTTCCCCTGATCCACACTGTTATTTAAAGGGATAGTTTACTCAAAAATTAAAATTCTATCATTAATTTCTCACACTCATGACATTCTGACCCAAACCCGTAAGACCTTCGTTAATCTTTGGAACACAAATGAAGATATTTTTAACGAAATCCGAGAGCTTTCTGACCCTGCACAGACAGCAACGCAACTACCACATTTAAGGCCCATAAAGACAGTAAGAACATTGTTAAAATAGTTCATGTGACATTAATGGTCCAACTGTATTGTTATGAAGCTACGAGAATATTTTTTGCACGCAAAGAAAAAAATAATCACTTTATTTGACAATTTCTTCTCTTCAATGTCAGTCTTCGCCACGCTTTCAAGAGAATACCATGTCACATTTATATATATATAGATTATAGACATAATTTACTCAACCTTCACGTTAATCCAAACCTTTATAATTTCTTTCAAACATCAAAAAGGAGTTATTAAGCAAAATGGCTATGCTGCTCCTTTCCATCATAGTGAATGGTGACTAAAAGCACTGTAAACGCAGTCCATATGTCTCATGCACTACATTCTTAGTCTATTCTAAACTCATGTAATAGCTTTGTTTGAGAAAAAGACCAAATTTTAAGTTTCACCGAAAACTATATCTGCCTCATCTCACAAATCTCATATGTTTGGATACTATCATATATTCTAGCATTTTTGCTTTTATTATGATTGGATAGTTATTTAGACAGGAAGCTAAGTGGGAGAGAGGTGGGGGCAGGATCGGGAAAGGTCTGCGAGCCAGGACTTGAACTCGGATGCCCGAAGCGCAATGGTGCTTTATGTCGGCACGCTGCCAATGAGGCTGCTGACATCTTCTTTTAGTTCTATGGAAGAAAAAAGTTATACAGTTTGAAACAATACAAGGATGAGTAAATCATCAATGGCGACAAGTTTGGCAACAGAGGCACTTGTTAATAGCATTACTGTATATGTAATGCGATCTAGTAAAACCCAACACATGGTAAAATTTAACCTTTTTCAGGTTTTGATACCATATGAAAGCTTCAAGCCCTTTCCAAAACTGTTTTTATTTTGTCCATAGCTTAAACATAACAAAAGTTATAGCTATCTTAAGTTGGCTAATAGCTATGATTTTTAGGAATGGAATTTTGAGAAAAACGGGTTTAAAGTGAGACGGGTTTCATATTAATTTCACAGTTTAACAAGAGCTGTCTGTCAAGTCAGTAGCGCTATACTGCATCATTACACAAACAGACTAATGTTTATCATGGGCATAGTCTCCGAACTTTTTATCACCCCTTGTATGTTTAGATAGCACGAATAATGCAGCCTACCTTGTAGTTAACATTTAGAAAAGTGAGTGCAGCTCAACTGTTCTCGCACTGTGCATAAAACAGACTGTCATCGGACTCCTCCTCTTTAGTAACTTCATCATCCGATCCTTCATCTCTGGATCTGAAATACTCCATTTTAACATTGTTTAGGGCACTGACATCACCAAGATTGCGCAGACTCCGATGAGTAAGATTGCTACTACTATAAGAAGCTACTTCAGACTGCGTTGTTGCGCTCCGCCATTTCACAATATTAAAAAAAAAAAAAAAAAAAAAAAACGTTGCGTGCAGTAGTTTACACAGGACTGGTGGAGAATGTGCATTGATACACCTTTATTAAATATGTTATGTGGTTTATTTTGATAGGTTAACTGTTTTGTGGTGTTAAGGGAAAGCACCTCAGCAGCGCATTCTTAACATAAGAGAAAGACAGTCATTTCTGCTTGCTGCAATAAATCGCTATTTTTCTGCACTAAACAAGTGAATTTCGCCAAGATATTTTCAGAGATGATAGACAAGAAGTTATAGAATAATGATTTAATGAAAACCTAATTTTGACAAAAAAATTGACATTCGACCTATTTTTCGAATTTCCAGAAAACATCCCAGCACGATATCCAGCGGGTTTTTCCAGATCACATCACATATATAACCATTTAGGCCTACATTTAGTATCCAGGGCCCTCATTCATCAACAGTGCATAGAAAAGATTCTATATTTTGTTCTATGAATGAAATTTAGAATGTAAGTACAAAAAATCTGTATTTATCAAACATGCGCACGCAGTTCTTACGCACACCAGTAAGTAATCATTGTTTTTTATTTAAAGATTTATTTTTGGCCTTTTTGATGATAGGACAGATCATAACTGACAGGAAGTGAGAGAGAGAGATGGGGGCAGGATTGGGAAAGGTCCTCAAGCCGGGATTCGAACTCGGGACGCCCGTAGCGCAACGGCGCTGTATGTCGGCACGCTGCCCACAAGCTATAAGGATAATTCCCACGTTCTAAAGCACCATGTTCGTTCACGTTCTTGGTCATTTGCATTCAGCAACACCCCCAATGAACCATATAAGGTGATAACACCTCCTTCCTTAATAAATCACGTGAATGAATATGCCTTTTCCGAAATCATGGCAAAGAAAGCGATACCAACTGAGAAGCCATTCTATGTTCTCACTTAACAGATCAGCGCTGCCTTTGCGCAGTGCGTGGTTTGCCGAATCTTCCAGCAAAGTGAGATCAGCCATGATACTATAGCTCAGGGGTTTTCAACTCTGGCCCGCGAGATCCATTTTCCTGCAGAGTTCAGCTCCAACCCTAATCAAACACACCTGAACAAGTCAATCAAGGTCTTTAGAGTCACTAGAAAGTCACAGGCAGGTGAGTTTGATCAAGGTTGGAGCAGGAAAATGGTTCTCGCGGACCAGAGTTGAGAACCCCTGCTTATAGCTACATTTCAGATGAATTCTCAGCTGTCTTTTGTAGCTTTTCACACCAATTATGCAAATTTGTAGCTTGAGCTATGAAATTATTAATTGAGTATTTGCAATTAAAGGACACTTGGAAACACACGGCGACACTTTCTTTTTGTAGAGTCACCATTCAACAACTAGATTCTCTGCGTAAGCATGCTCAGAGTTGTGCTTATATTTACACACATTCCTACATTTCCATTATTTGCGTGAAACTGTTCTTACGCACTCATTACGCACACATCTGTTGATAAATGAGGGCCCTGGACATGTAGAATAAGTATATTTGTATATTGAAGTTATTTTAGATGATATGCTTAATAAAACCACTAACTGAGGTTGAGTTTCACATGAATTTCTTCCTTTAGGGAGATTGATTATTCTCCAGAGACTGCGAGGCAGCAGGCCAGACCGCAGATATATAGCAGTGAACATCACAGCGAGCGGTAAGAACAGAGAACCATCACACCAACAGGAAACGACACAGAGACGACTGAGAAAGGTTGTAATTACTTCACTTTGCTTTGTACGTTTTTAGAAGAAAGAGAGAAAAATAAACTTTGCACCATCTCAGACAAATGCAGACAGCCTAAGAATAGCAGTCTGTCTGAGAACAACCTTCTCATCATGCAGGCACCACAATCTCTGCCTCTGTTTCTGCGGTTACAGGGATTAGCTGTGACTCACCATGTAAGTCCTTACTGTTTTCCTCCTTCTCTGAGAGCGCAGTACGGACTTCCGTCACTCCTCACTGTGTGTTTACCCTGCTGCTGCTCCTGCGGGAACATGGGAGCGTGTGTGGGTGTGTTTTCAATCATGGTGGCATAATGAACCAAAGCTATTATTTATGCAAATTACATATTTTATTGAAAAACCACTTTCAGAACTTTTAGGTCATGCCCTGGGGATTCAAGTCTTGATTTCTGCTTCTAAAGTGACCCTCTAACCACCATCTCTCCTCTCTGTTGACCCTCTCTTCCCTGCATTTTTTGACAGGAGAATCAGGTGCTATATGTTTTGGTACAGTAGCACTTGTTATTTATCATTACAAAAAAATTGGAAAAAAAGGAAAGATTATTAGATATTTAATCATGTCAATGTCATGTTAAGCTATTTGTGTCAGTGTGTTTAATCAGCTTGGATCATGACTGATGACCGTGTGTCGAATCTCTCTCATGCTAGACGTGTCATGACATGCAAACAACCCATTTATTTTCTAAAGGTGAGCATAGGGGCATTTGCTGCTGCTGGCTCTGACATCTGTCTCCCTTTCCACCATTAAATCACACGGAGTGCTCGCGACTCCCTTCCTGTGGGCGCAGTTATAAATGGAACGACTGCAGGCTTGAAGGATCTGCCCATGCCTGAGTCTCCTGGACGTGGCCATTGACATTAATCTGGTATTTGTTCGAGTACACCTCTGTTAATTAGCACAGTCATTCTGTGAGTCTGAAAGGGTAATGTTTCACACCCACGGCCCCTGTGCGCCACTCCAGCTCGGTCCAATCTAAGCAGCTGACATTTAAACAATCTGCTTGATATTTAGTAAGAGGATGAAAAGAAATAGCTACTTTATGTGTGCTCAAAACTGTAAACACATTTCTTTGGACTCTCTATCTCTCACTCTACAATCTACAGAGTTTGACACCAAGTCTCACGGTAAGCAAATATGTGAAAACCCCACTGACACCTTTGAGAAATGATTTTATGGCCACTGTAAAGATGATCAACAATTCATGAGCTAAGTTAAAGGCTGACACTGTGGCGGTAGCCTTTTAAAAGGTACCAATATGTACCTTCAGAATACTGATATGCATCCTTTAGGGGTAAATAAGGTACAAAGGATTACCTTTTCAAGAATTCACTTCCAGAACAAAAATTTACAGATATTGTACTCACCCCCTTGTCATCCAAGATGTTCATGTCTTTCTTTCTTCAGTCGTAAAGAAATTATGTTTTTCGAGGAAAAAATTTCAGGATTTTTCTCCATATAGTGGACTTCTATGGTGCCCCGAGTTTGAACCTCCAAAATGCAACTTCAAATGATCCCAAATGTGGTTGTAAATGATCCCAGCCAAGGAAGAAGGGTCTTATATCTAGCAAAATAATTAAAAAAAATATATATATATATATATAATAATACAATTTATATGCTTTTTAACCTCAAACGCTCGTCTGGCCTTGCTCTGCCTGAACTCTGTTTTTTCCGGTTCAAAACAGGGTAGGTTGAAAAAGCCCCATCTCATATTCTCCCTCAACTTAAAAATTGCCCTACATCGCTGTTTTACTTTTTTTGTAAAGGGTGTTTTATCTTCTTTGCATGTTCAATTTTGAAATTGAACATCAATTTTTGAAGTTGAAAACAAGATATAGTACATAATATAAATGTCTTGATCGTTTTGCTATAAGACCCTTCTTCCTCGGCTGGGATTGTTTATAGCCGCATTTAAGATCATTTGAAGCTGCATTTAAACTGCATTTTGGAAGTTCAACTTTGGGGCACCATAGAAGACCATTATATGGAGAAAAATTCTGAAATGTGTTCCTCAGAAAACATAATTTCTTTACGACTGAGGAAAGAAAGACATGAACATCTTGGATGACAAGGGGGTGAGTCCATTATCTGTACATTTTTGTTCTGGAAGTAAACTTCTCCTTTAATAGGGTACTGCCCCAGTGACTGCTTTTGTAACATTTTTGGTAACTGCAACATTCCAATTCTTATATTGGAGCATGGAGTAATATGCTCCAGGGAATAATAACAAGTGGGTTTGAATTTTAATAAAAAGTATTTTATTAATTCCTCTAGTCAACCCTGTCTAAATTCAAAAAATCTCCAACCAAGTCCAGTATCATTGACATTACACTACCATTATCCCACCACCACAATCAGCAGCTGGTGATTACAGTGGAAGTGCAAATGTCTAAAAACAGTGTCAATGCTCCCATGTAATTCTGTGATGGCCCAATTCACAAGTTTCCAAACATTTTAAAAGCAGGACTGCAGATTCCCACATTTAAGATGATATTCAGCTAAGCTGTTAACATTTTTAGAATGTTCTCAGACCTTCGGGGTTCATCAAATGCCAAAAGGAGACAATCACACATATTTTGTTCATTTATTATCTTGAAGAAAAGTTCACATTGTGCCTAAGAAAATATCACAACAATTCCAGACTCTTTTTTTTCCCCTCTAGTATTTTCCCTAGTGTTTTTTCTAAACCTCTTCATCTCTGATGTTTGGACTAGTCTTCTGGGGATCAGTCAGGCCAGCGCTCCGAACACTCCAAGACAGTGCTACAGTAAAGCATAATGTTTACCTATGGGATAGTTAACCCAAAAATGAAAATTCTGTCATTAATTACTCAACTTCATGTCATTCCAAACCCGTAAGATCTTCGTTCATCTTCGGAAAACAAATGAAGATACTTTTGATGAAATCCAAGAGCTTTCTGACCCTGCATAGACAGCAACACAACAAGGGGAGACCACATCAATAATATTGGAGTCAAAACTTAATTTAAACCTGGAAATAAACAGGAAGATTCAACTATTTCTAGGTCACTAATCACATAACTAAATTTGCGACATTGATCATGTGATTCATTGTACAGACGGATGTTCTTGTTCCAGTGAATCATCTCGGTGTTTGGATCATCTCAAATCATGCTGGAGAACATGATCATCAGGTCTGACACCAACTTGTAGAGTTCCTGTAGCTTGAGCGCTGCTGTCAAACCAAATACTGAGACATTTTGAAATGAATGCCCATTTTAACTGACCTTTTCAAAATATTGTATTTTCTCAAAAGTCTTCGATTTCTGGACTCCACTGGATTAAAATTCAGTGTGGTTTTAAGATGCAGTTGAGGTCAAACGTTTACATACAGTACACCTTGCAGAATCTGCAAAATGTTAATTATTTTACCAAAATAAGAGGGATCATACATAATGCATGTCATTTTTTATTTAGTACTGACCTGCATAAGATATTTGACATAAAAGACATTTACATATAGTCCACAAGAGAAAATAATAGTTGAATTTATAAAAATGACCCCATTCAAAAGTTTACATACATTTGATTCTTAATATTGTGCTGTTACCTGAATGATCCACAGGCTGTGTTTTATTATTTTTTTTGAACAAGTGTTTTTTTTTTTTTTGAACAAGTGATACTTGTTCAAGAGTACCTTGTTTGTCCTGAACAGTTAAACTCCCCACTGTTCTTCAGGTCCCACAAATACTTTTTTCAGCATTTTTTGGTATTTGAATCCTTTTCCAACAATGACTGTATGATTTTGAGATCCATCTTTTCACACTAATGACAACTGAGGGATTCATATGCAACTATTACAGAAGGCTCACTGATGCTCCAGATGGAAACACAATGCATTAATAACCGGGGAGTGAAAACTTTTTGAATTTAAAGATCAGGATAAATTGAACTTATTTTGTCTTCTGGGAATCGTGTAAATATCTTCTGTAGCTTCTGAAGGGCAGTACTAAATGAAAAATAAAATATTATATTTAGGCAAAATAAGAAAAATGTTCACATTTTTATTCTGTTCAAAAGATTATACCCCTGGCATTGTTTTTCCATCTGGAGCATCAGTGAGCGTTTGAACCTTCTGTAAGAGTTGCATATGAGTCCCTCAGTTGTCCTCAGTGTGAAAAGATGAATCTCAAAATGCTCATCAATGATCATAAATGTTATGGTAAATTTACATACACCATGGTTTGATCACACACACCAACTGCCAGAAAGCAGTAGATCTCCAAAGGTTTGTGAGAGATGACTCTTTGGGTAGAAAATTCAGCCATAAACCCAATGGGGTCAATTGTGCCAATTTTAGATGCAGGAGATGACAGAATTGTGGTGTCAGGTCAAAGCTTTTGACCTCAATTCTAACAGTTGGCTGACCCCATTGGGACCTGTCATTGCTAGCATACGTGCAATATACAGCAATGAAAGAAAAAGGGCTGATGTAGCAAAGACAGTGGAAATGAGAGATATCCTCTCTTAGGTATTTAATAAATACTTTTGTGGGTGGTAGGCAATTATTTTTACTGCAAAGTCAGCCATATGACTCTCAGGTGTGTATGCTCTCATACGAAGTCATACTGTAGTAGCAGAATACGAATCATAACAAGAAATGAATTACTCCCTAATCAGCCTTGGTCAGAGCACTGGACATATCAATATTTACAAAATAAGCCTTCTAACTAAAACCTCAGCATAACAGCAGTCCATAAATCACTCGCTCTTTATTCCTAAAGCACTTTTCTCTCTGTCCCAGAAAATTATTTTAGGAACAATCCCAAAAGGTCCTGAAAATGGCATATTTTCTCATCCATCATTTGGTCTTTAGAAAAGTTTTCTATTTGATCGACCACCTTGACAAGCTTGTTGATGTGAGATCATAGATTTATTTAAAGCAGTAAACTTATAAATACTGATGATGCGAAATGCGTGTATGACGTCTTTGATAAAAATAAAAACTTCTATGAAAGTTACTCTTGTGTTCTACAAAGTCACTTTGAAGTGTTCACCTCTACACAAAACAAGTTTGAGAAAATCACCATGACTGTGTCCTGGCTTTGTAAGTAAAGCTGCCATTAATGTCAACCCATAACTGAGTGTTTACAGCTAAGCCTTTCTTCATGAACATTTGGATAATTGTTGCCCACATAATGCTATTGTTCTAACCATTCATCAGTAAAAGCATTTCAAGGACACCTCTGGAAATCAACACCCCTGACTTAGCACTTGGAAATAATTCATAGTCTTTTGTCTTAACTACTGTTATTTTACAGGTTGATTGAGGGCACTACCTGACTGAAAACACAGGACACTCAGACTTCCCTGAATCTACCTTATATGAGAAGAAACTGCTTTTAGTAACCAGTTCTGGATAGACATTTTTAATTTGACCAATGTACATAAATATTGTATAAAGTATGATGAGTCTGCAATTTTATGTGCGTTATCTTTTTTACCATCATTAAATTGATAATGTATATATTATTATTATACACTTTGTTCTATGGGGAATCAGCCATTGAAAGATCGATATTAGTCGACCACTAATCAATACAGCCCAAATAAATCATTTAGGACATTAAATATAACATGAAAACCAAGGTTACATACTGTGATTGTGATCTGTTGATTTCATGTATGATGTGTTTGACCAAACCCAAAAATCCAATGTTTTGACACACATTTGGTAATATTATTTGACTTGTAAATTTCTCTTAACTGACAAGCAAGTTGCCGAATAGTAAGATCATTTTTCAGACAGACGTTTTCATCATGTCATCCAGCTGGTGACCCTATTCTTCATTGATTAGTAGCACACTGACCTACATGACCTTTTGCATCCGATTGGACATGGCAAATATTGATTCACCATTTGGAAAGCTGTACCTCTCTTTAATGCTTTCAGATCCAGCACAGAAAATTCTTATGCATTTCTTGGTTCTCATGAATATAAATGAAGCAGGATGAGGCCATTAATCTGTGCTGAAGTCCTGTCTCGCTACAATGTACATGCGAAAATACTGTACGCTTGTCAGTATTGCACAGTGCATGTATTGTGTGGATCTTGTCAAGATAAGGAGCTGCCAACACAATATACTGTTCACCTTAACCCAACATCCACCAATTCTCCAAACAGTATGATTTAAAGTGAAAAGCATTTCTGTCGAGTAAATATAGTTTACCAGGCATTTATGGTTCCATATTATTTAAAAAAGGCACACTGTGTTCAGCATTAATGCTGTGGTACTAGCAGCGTGTTATTTCTAAGAGGACGATGACAGACTTGAAAGGAAATAATTACAATGTGAGAACAAGAGACTTCCAACACTAACTGTTTTGTAAATAACTGTCGCTTTGCACTAATTCAAGCATTTAGCTCCAATAAAACCCGTAACTGTCAACATCGTTGTCCACCATAAATCACCATTTTAACAAATGTTTAAACAAGCATTAGCTGTCAACTCAAATCTAGTATGGAAAAGAGCTTTTTTGTTTGTGCTCTGGATTCGCAGACTCTTTGTATGTTTACAAAATGTTTGAGCATCAACGGAAAAACAGTGAAGGGCAAAGCGAGGTTAGAATAGCCTTCAGCTCTCTCATGCTGGGATGTGAGCTCTTGCCTGACAAACTACAAACCCAGAAGATACACTGTGCTCAGATAAACCACTTTTAACCCGTACTTCTTGGATGGCCTCTTTTCTTGCCTGACATCATCTTATATTCTCCAAGGTGACTTTGTAGATGCAACCTCAAAATGCCATCATTATTTGTGGAACGCTCACTAACGCTGGAAATGCAGCTGCTGAAATTGATATTTCTATTTAACTCCCTTCAGTAAATCTTCACTTTTGCAAGTCTGAAAGGGGAGATAAGTTTTAAATAGCTTTAAATGACTGTGGGACGTCAGAAAGTTACATACTGGCAGGACCTAAAGTGATCAGAATGTTTGCAAAATCCATGTTTATTGAATAATTTGGTTTCTTAATTGTGATTTAACAAATAAGAACCCAACGCTGTCAGTTTAAAGCCCTGGACAGCGTCTTAAGAAAGTGTGGTCAATGAAACTTTGAAAGGCGTCCAACTGTCCCTAAAAATAGCAAGTATGGATCCTGAAACCATCGCCTTCTGTTTCCTTCCACTCTCAGTGTCGCAAAGGAGTACAATCCGTCAGGTGATAAACAACGAGTCTCATGTCGGTTTTCTGTTAGCTCCACATTAGCAGAGACAAAGAAAACCAGCATTTCAAAATAAAACATCTGAGATATAATAGGTGTTAAAACCGGACAAAGTGAGCAGCAGAATACGTGGAGAATTTTACTTCGTGGTTGAGTTTCTTAGAGTGGAAGACTGAACGAGGGCAATTCCTCGCTCTTGCCTCTCTTCATCGATTAAGCAGGTAAGCTAAAATATATTTTATTTCAGCAACTTACTACTATATATAAGATAATACGAAATCACATTCGCCTCGACATTATTTAGTTTGGCGACTCTGTACCTTCCTGGAAGATGCGTTTTCACGGAATCGTATGCAAACGTGTACTAAATCATTTTTATTGCATGTTAGATATCCATAAATACGGAAGTATACTTTAAAATTCAAAATGCAAAGTGCATATATTACAAGTATTCTTGTGTAATGTTTTTAATTAACTTTAACATCTAAATGTGTTTCTCGAGATATTGTACAGATATCCAACTACAACTTTTTCCACATTAGAAAGTAAATTCCTGAGCTTCATTAGCATCCCTTTGTGAATATTGTTAGGACAAGACTGTAAATTGTCCACTCCGGGGACTTTATTAACGAAGTCTGCAAAATCCTTTCCGCGTCATAATCTGCAGAAAGTGTATTACCAGTGAATTTGATCAAGGGGATTTTAGACAGGGCTACTTTAATGTTTCATAACTGTATATTCAGAGGGATTTAGTCATTTCACGTTTAAATACATTTAACAGGGTGCCACTTATACAAAGACTGTACGGGGGTTCAACAGGGGGGCGGAGGCGGGGCGTTTCAAACGGATGCCCCTAGTGGATATCATTGGTACAACATGTAAAAAAATCATGCATTTCTCTGGTGAGCACAAATAGTTTGTTAGCCTACACATTTGAGAAGACTGTGGAAAATAGACTGAGGAAGACACGCAAACTTATTTTCACACCATAGCCTACTTTTCTTCTCAGTAGCCCACAGCTCATCCTTGTTATTTACCTGTACAAAGCCATGCAACAGCTTAATGTTATCTACTTTTTGGAGTGTACACATTTCATATCCATTTGTATTTACACTACTAGTCAAAAGTTTTTGAACAGTAAGATTTTTAATATTTTTTAAAAGAAGTCTGTTCTGCTCACCAAGCCTGCATTTGTTTGATCCAAAGTACACCAAAACAGTAAAATTCTGAAAGATTTTTACTATTTAAAGTAACTGTTTTCTATCTGAATATATTTCAAATTGTAATTTATTCCTGTGATTTCAAAGCTGACTTTTTATCATCATTACTTCAGTCACACGATCCTTCAGAAATCATTCCAATATTCTGATTTGCTGCTCAAAAAACATCTATTATTGCTATTATTATGTTGAAAACAGCTGAGTAGAATTTTTTAGGTTTCTTTGATGAATAGAATGTTAAGAAGAACAATATTTATCTGAAATAAAAATCTTTTTAATTATAACATTAACATATAACATGTAACATTATAAATGTCTTTATCATCACTTTTGATCAATTTATAGCATCCTTGCTAAATTAAAGTATTAATTTCTATAATTTCTCATAATAAATAAATTAATTAATTAATTTTAAAAAATTTACTGATTCCATGATTTTGAATGGTATAATGTATAATGTTACAAAAGGTTTTATTTCATATATTTGGATCTTTCTATTCATCAAAAAAACTGTTTTAAATACTGATAATATTAATAATAAAAATGTTTCTTGAACATCAAATCAGCATATTAGAATGATTTCTAAAGGATCATGTGACACTGAAGACTGGAGTAATGATGCTGAAAATGTAGCTTTGATCACAGGAATAAATTACATTTTAAAATATATTCAAATAGAAGACAGTTTTTAAAATAGTAAAAATATTTGACAATTTTACTGTACTTTGTATCACATAAATGCAGGCTTGATAAGAAGAAGAGACTTGTTTAAAAAAAAACATTACTGTTCAAAAACATTTGACTGATGTGTATAACAAGTAAGGGATTTTTCATGGCCAGTTTCGGAACTGTGAAGATTTGTCTCGGAAGAAGTGTGTGCGTTTTTTTTTGTCCTCCACCGTGATGAATTGCGAGAAAAATATGGTGCTTACATTTCCAATTTTAACAAATATTTTCATGACCTCGTTTTAAATGACATTTTTTTTAATTAATAGAGCGAATTAAGTTCCTATAGTTGGCCTAAAATGAAGGCCAGTAACCTATACCTACTTTTTAAGAGCCGCCAGTCTTTCATTTCGACGTCCACAGGGGTTCGAGCTTTAATTAGGGCGATCAGATCAATGCTGTGATGAATAGGATACGTTTACAGTTAGGTTCAATATATAAAACGCGAATTGGAATTCGGGATTGTTGGATTTTTTAGCATCGCTAAAACCAAGAATAACCTAGCGTTCTTTCTCGAAAATATCTACAGTTTTTCAGCGCAAACAGTCCACCTTATTATGGACAATAGTGGTTTTATTTCCTCTAGATGCGATGAAGGTGCTATTTCGGTTTTGACTCCCAATATCTGTTGCTCACACTACAGCATGGCGTGTTTTACATCAGACCCCGTTTCTGGAAACGCTGGCAACAGGCTAGCGCATTTGTGAACATCTCAGTTACAGTATCAAAAGGTGGTTCCTCAGGTTTTATCAGCGTTCGCGTCCAGTGTGTCACAGCTGACGTCGACTGACACTCGGTGGAAGCCCCTCTCCTTCCCTCGCGCTTTTTGTTCTCCGGTTTGCTTCATTCGCGAGGGTTCGTCTCATTTTCCTCACCTCGAGCTTCATGCGGGAGCCGTTTGTCTATATCAATGTGCATTAATGTAGGAGACACCGCGGAAGAGATAAGGTGAGATAACCTTGTTGATAACAAAGAGCACTACGTGAAGGTCTGCGTTTGATTGTGACATTGGCGGACTTGTTACTACCACGCGTTTTGTAAACTCGACTTCTGTTGTCTGTTATGTTTAACTGCATTGACGGCTGTTGATAAATGTCGATAGAAGGTACGAGAACCATCACTTTCTCTCTGATGTTTAAGAAAAAAAAAAACATGCAGTTTTGTTTATTTACAATGCGTTTCTTGCAGAGCTCTTATCTCCTCACCTGGCACCTTTGTTTTGGATTTGCCAAGGATTTCCTAAAGCGACAGTGGGTATACACGACTGAAGGATTTCGGGTTTTAATCTAAATCGGGATCTTTACATCCAAACTGGGATCTATGAGCGGAAAAGTGGCTAAGCCTAAAGAAGAAAAGGATGCTTCAAAGGGTAAGAAGAGTCTTGAAACGTCTCGAATGCTCACAGCACATCACAGGTTTTAAAGCGACCGTGAGCTCATTCATCTCCCACTCGTTGCATTGTTGCTCAATTGTGCAAACATAAAAGCAGTTATGGAAATTGGTCAAGATAAACGTGAAACGTTTATGAGAATATTATACATAGTGATTAGCAGCTCCGCTAAATAACAAAAAAACGCCACCTGATAAAGACCGCACAAATCAGCACAAATTTCATTCAACCTGTTCTGCAGAGATGAATTATCAGGCTGTCGCTTTAACGCACCTGCAATAAAACCAATGAATATTTTGCTCAAATTCCTTTTTTCCCTTCCATGCACATTAAGGTAGGTCTGAGTAACTGTTCAAATATTTATCACATTTGCAACGATCTGCGCTGTGTGATGACGCTTAATCGTTTGTTTGGGTAGCTACTGCGCAAATGACCTATTGCGTAAAACTGAGCTTCTGCATGTCTCTGAAACAGCCGCGCTTCAGCGGGATGTAAACTGGCCGACCATTGCCATGGAGACAAAGGGGCTACAGGGTTGTCAAAGAAACCTCCTCGCGATTAATTGATGTGCATGCTGTCTGCTAAGGGGTTTTCATTTCAGTTTACAGCGGCATGAATATGCTGTGCTCCTTTGTTCCGACTGATGAATACCCACAGTGTAGTATAGCCTGATTACCTGTCAAATAAACCTGGCACTGTATATTAGCAACACTGTTGGCACATTGCTTTTGTTCCTCTTTTGTTAGTCGCTTTGGATAAAAACATCTGCTAAATGTGTAAAGGTAAATTCAAAACAGTAAAACCGACCTTAAAAGCAAGCAACTTCTAAAATATGTTTATAGTTTACCATACAATAGAAAATCTAATAAATAAATTCCTAATATGTGACCCTGGGCAACAAAATCAGTCTTAAGTAGCATGGGTATATTTGTAGCAATAGCCAAAAATACATTGTATGGGTAAAAATGATAATTAGGATATTAAGTAAAGGTCATGTTTCATGAAGATATTTAGTAAATTTCCTACCATAAATATATCGAAACTTAATTTTGATTAGTAATATGCATTGCTAAGAACTTAATTTGGACAACTTTAAAGGTGATTTTCTCAATATTTAGATTTTTTTGCACTCTCAGATTCCAGATTTTCAAATAGTTGTATCTTGGCCAAATATTGTCCTATTCTAACAAACCATACACCAATGGAAGGCTTATTTATTCAGATTTTTGGTTTAAAAAAATTGACCCTTATGACTGGTTTTGTGGTCCAGGGTCACATATATTGACTAGACTGACTTTTGATTGTTTTTGTGAAATCTGATATAAATGTAGTGCTGATCAGAAATAAGTATGATTGATTGCTATGTTTTATTTTGAAAAATATTGTTTGTATGTGTTAGTAAAAACTCTTCTTCTTAAAAAAGTCAAAAAAGAGAAATCCATTCCTCGCCCCTCTTTAGGCACAGTACTGACAGACAGCTTAGCATGTTATATAATTTCAGCATATCCTAATGTATTTTTTATTATTAATGTTTGTAGTAAACGTACAGCAGACTTTGTTGAACACCAACAGGAGTTCATTTTTCTTTTTGTTTTAGGCAGCGCTTTGTCAAAGCATTGTATATGACTCATTCACTCAGCGTGCTGGCTTTCATCTTATTTGTTTTGAGCTATTATGAAACACATTGCAATGGCTGCCTCTACATCATTAAAACTTTCAGGATTCCATTAACTTTGGTATTCTCACCATCCTTTGTTAGTTTAGGTTAGGTTTTCTGTTCGCTGTATAAGCATGAGCTCATCTGTTTTTTTCATAGAAACTATGCTAAGTCATTCACTTTTTGTGTGGATTCAGGGTTATTTCGGCTTGATCTAACCCATAAACATGCTTTTGGCTGGTGACGTCAGGTTGATTCAGTCATATTAAATAATAATCTTCACTTTTAGATATTTGTTATGAAGTTACAGAAATTACTATCACAAGATGCAAGTTTGAAATTCACACAGATCACATCCTCCTTCTCTGTCTCTCCCTAATAATTTCCTGTTTATCATCATTATCCTGTATCATTTCCTGTATTATGAATTTCCAGTTGTATGTGTTTTATTTAGGGATTGATAAATATCAGTCTACCATTGCACTGCAATTTTGGCCTGTGGCACTGAATGCTCAAGGGCACATGACTACAGTGCAGGCTAATTAGCCGGAGGATGAATGCCACAGGCTTTGGACAGACTGAGCAGGGCTTGCAAGTCTTTCATATTTTCTTGCAGATGAATTCATCTCCAGGCCAGATGCAGTGCCAAATCAATAGGCATCCAGAGCATAATTTAGAGAGGCTTCATTAATCACAAAGCAACAGAAGCTTTTTTATTTTTTTTTTTATTTTTTCTGTGCCCCGCTCTGACACCTGCTCTAATCTTCTTGGCATAGCGGCACCCTGACTGCTGCAGCTTCCAAATCCACTGATGGTGTGACTGGAGGTGGAAAAAAAAACATGCTGTCTTGATCTGCCGGACCCGAGTAAATTAAATAGCTGAATATGACTTGTGTATAAAGGGATGTTTTGTACAGTGCCATGTTTCGGTACTGTAGGTTAAATTGTGTCAGTAACATAAAAGAGAAGAATTTGAACTTGGATGTTGCGAACCACATTGGTTCAACCACAACCACAGTGAGGGGAAACGGATACTTTGATATAGATACAATGCAAAAATGCTTTCTATAAGTTCCTGAATTAAAGCATTACATAATTAAGCAACTTCACAGAATCAAGAATGCTGTTGATATTTAGAGCAACAAATATATCATATGTCTACCGTTCGGAAGTTTGGGGTTGGTAGGATTTTTCTGAAAGAAGTCTCTTATGCTCACACAGGCAACATTTATTTTAATCAAAATACAGTAATACTGTGAAATATTGCTATTTAAAATAACTTGTTTTATATTAGAGTATATTTTAAATAGGGCTGTCAAATCGATTAATCATGATTAATCGCGTCCAAAATGAAAGTATGTATTTGCATAATATATGTGTGTGTACTGTGTATTTTTGTATATATAAATACACACACATATATGTATATATTATCTAAACACAAACTTTTTTTTTTATGCGATTGCGATTAATCTATTTGAATCTTCAGCTATTCATCTTATTTTTTTTTTCTTTTTTTTTTTTTTTGGCTACATTTACATTTTTGGCAATTTTTTTTGGTCACATAATCCTTTAGAAATAATACTAGAATTCCAAGATTTGGTGCTCAAGAAAAATTTCTTATAATTACCTAAGGTAAAAACAGTTATGCTTCTTAATATGTTTGTGGAAATCATTCAGAATTCTGTGATTCTTTAAATAGAATGTTCAAAAGAAAGGAATTTATTTAAAATGGAAAACTTTTGTAACATTCTAAATGTTCTTGCTGTCACTTTAAATCAGTTTAATATGCCTTAGCTGAATAAAAGATATTAGTTTCTTTTTAATAATAAAAAAAATCTTTCTCCATTAACAAAAGTAGCTCACTTCCATGTTTTCCACTTTTATACTCTAGTCTGGAACACTAAGAGCATAGACTTGTCATTATTATGAAATGACCCAGTGCTGTTGTATTAAATAAAATGTAATTTAGTAAGAAAATTGTTGCATAATGCTCTGCCAGAATTCTATTGGTCTTTAAAGGGTCAGGTGCTTGTGGTTTGTAAAGGCTGCGTAAGGACAGTGTGATTCAGGACGGTGCTACCGCTTCCTCAGCGCTGACAGAAATCTCAGCATGCAGCCCTAGAGCAAGACTCCATCTGCATTAGAGAGCTGTCACTCTACATCGCCGCCTTGCTCTTTGAAATGTTTGGGAATGTCGCGGGCCTGTCTCTATTGCTGTTCCCTCCACCTCGTCAATGACGGCCGGGCTGGTGAAAGCAGCACGATTAGTGCTCTCTGATTGGCTGGCCGTTTCTCGCTTTAGCTTGATCTCCAGCTCCTCACAAGACCCCGGCGCTTGTCATAACAGCAGCCACAAAAACATGCCTGAAAAGAAAAAGCAGAAAAATGCAAATCTCGTTTGTGTTTGTTTTGAAGGACAGTCATAAAATTTCAAGTGCCTCTTCTCGCTTTGGCAATTTGCCTGAACAGAGTATAATAGTTACCTGTTAGTTGCAGTGGGATAAATATTCATGCTGGAATTAATATTCAAGCAAGTCATGGATATGTCACCTTCAAAATAGAAAAACAAAAAGTAGCCAGGTGATTCTTCTTAATTAAATGCAGTGACCTTAAAGTCTTCAAATACCATGGTGAAGTGAGTGAAGCAGTAATCCAGAGAGCTCTGGAAGTGTCTAAGCTAAGCTTATAGTTCCTGTAGAAACCAGCTTTGCTTCAGATGGCAATTTATAAATTATAGGTCACATTGCTCAGCTCAGAAGGTCACAACCAGACAGTTCCCGGTCTCAGCCTTAGACAGCGCATGGGCCCACGATCCACTCGCAGACTGTCTGACTGGACAGTGCTTTTTTTTAAAAAAAAATCTTATTTGGTCTTATCTGATTGGCTGATTTTGTGCAACTTCTGGAAGTAAGGGTGCACAGGATTTTATCAGTCTGCCTTGTAATCATTGTGATTTCAAGGATACAACGTCAAGCCAAATCATTATTATATCCTACCGGTTGAAGTGTGGTATTGTGTATTTTAGGATAAATCTTCCCTAAACAACATTTAATACAAACATGATCTGTGGTTGATGTGGTTAACGCTCTCATTTTTTGTTCGTTTAAAATTAACAGTGCACATTAAAGGATTAGTTCAGTCCAGAATTAAAATTTCCTGATAATTTACCCACCTCCATGTCATCCAAGATGTTCAAGTCTTTCTTTTTGCAGTTGAAAAGAAATTAAGGTTTTTCAGAAAAACATTCCATGATTTTTCTCCATATAGTGGACTTCAATGGTGGCCAACGGGTTGAAGGTCCAAATTGTTTCACTGCGGCTTCAAAGGGCTCTACACGATCACAGCCAAGGAATAAGGGTCTTATCTAGTGATATGATTGGTCATTTTCTAAAAAAACCCAAACAATTTATATACTTTTTAACGACAAATGGTTGTCTTGCACTAGCTCGACCCCACGCATTACGTAGTCATGTTGGAAAGGTCACGTGTGATGTAGGCGGAAGTAAGCGAACATACAAAAAAAAATCAAATGCCCTTTACAAAAAGGGTAAAACAATGATGTTGGACAATTGTTTTTTTTTTTTTTTTTAATTTTTAGAAAATGACAGATCATTTCACTAGATAAGACCCTTATTCCTTGGCTGGGATTGTGTAGAGCTCTTTGAAGCTGCATTGAAACTGCAATTTGAACCTTCAACCCGTTGGCCACTCTTGAAGTCCCTATATGACGAAAAATCCTGGAATGTTTTCCTCAAAAACCTCAATTTCTTTTTGGCTGAAGAGAGAAAGACATGAACATTTTAGATGACATGGTGGTGAGTAAATCATTAGTACATTTTAATGCTGGAGTGAACTAATCCTTTAATGACCATCAGCATAAAATAGAAAATGTGAACATGGAAACATTAGGTAACAGTTATTTTGCATCTGTAGTTCCTGGTAATATAAATAAAGACATTACTAGCAGGGTTGCCAGGTCTGCAAACACAAGTACCCCAAAACTAGCCTAACTGTGCTTTTTCAGCAGTTTCCCCCTCTGTCAGAGGTTCTCTCAATCAAAATCGCGTTCTAGGTTGAGCGAGAATGTTTTCTAAATGACTAAATGACAGACTGCAGCAACAGCATAAAAGCCCAATTCCACAGGAAAACCGCAGACTTGGCGACACTGATTATAAGTGATGATGTAGTTACAAATATACAACATTGTGCAAGTGTGTTTGTGTTTATTGCAAGTGGTAGGCTATTCCAGTAGTCCAAAATTTGTGTCCAGCCATTTTCACTCTGAATCTTTGATTTTCTTCTGTTGAATTGCTATATGAATAATTGAGACGCTTATTATAACGTGTTGCGTCAATGCTGAGGTCACAAAGAAGTTCAATTATAAAAGGAAGAACAATTGATGAGAAAGAAATGGCAGAGAGAGAGGGCGAGCGACCCTAAATGGTCCATTGTGCTGGAGTTTTCATATTATGACTGATGACAGCAGTGGCCTAGTGATGGTTGTAATGGGATTTATGCAGCAATGCATTTATGGGGATTAAATCCCAATCAGTCTCGCAGTGTTGTGCATGTAGGCCACTACCACACATCCTCTAAATCTGGAATATTCATCATCTCTGCATTCTTCAGTGAGTTCCTCCAGTCCACTTTGTTATAACAAAGCTTTCAATAATGAAGATATTCCTATCTGTAATAATGTTTTCCTATCTGTTTTCAGTGTGTTGTAAAATACTTTAATACTTCAGACAGTATGTTGGGTATTATTTTCAGGTGAGTCATAATCTTTGAAATAATCACGTTCATAACCAGTCTTACTGATCTAGTTATGTGTGTTGTTTGGTGGATTCTTTCATTACACTAATGGCTTGATTCAGGTTTTTTTGTAGGTGTGGGATTACGTGGCAGTTCAGGATTTTGGATTACAGGTCTGAATGGAATTGTTTGAGATTTACAAATGCATTTTCATGCCATTTGTTGATGTAAAGATAAGCTGTTCCGTTTGCTGTCATTTATAGACAGAGGCACTGCTTACATTGCTTTCTAGGTTTTGAAGTACAGTAGGGCAATTCCGAGGACAGTAACATCATGGTCCATTTTGGTCAATGGTGACCAAAATGTTTACCAACATTTTCGTTCCACAAAAGAAATAAAGTCACACAGGTTTGGAATGCCATGAGGATGAGAAAATTATGATTTTGGGTGAAATAATACCAAAAATGACAAAATGTGGGAAAAGAGATACTTTCTCTGAATTTTAGTATCTTTTGTGCGCTCTTTGAAATTTAAAGGAAGTAAAAGCTTCTCTAAAAGTTTTTAGAATTAGGTGAACATTCCCTCCCTTGTCAACGTATGAATTAACTATTAAGTTTAAAAAAGTAAATTGTATAAGCAACCCTATTAAAAAAAAAATCAGCATATGCTTGTTAGGTATGTTTTGAAGCATGGCAGCTGGTTTGAGCTGGTTTAAGCTGGTCCTAAGTTGGTCCTTATCTGGCCTTGAGCTGGTTTAAGATGGTCATGTGCTGGTTCTAAGCTGGTTGAGCAACTAGCTTCTGCTCAGGACCAGCTCTTAACCAGGACCATCTTAAACCAGTTCAAACCAGCTGCTATGCTTCAAAACGTACCTAACCAGCATATGCTGTTTTTTTTTTTCAACAGGGAAAAATGATTGAAAATTACATAAAAATTATTTATTCTTTGTCAGGGTTTATTTAGCTAACCTGTGACATAGAAAACAAAAGAGATTTGACTTGTGCTCATTTCAAAAGCCTCAGATTGGACTCGGTCTGAGACACACTGTGTAGACACGCAGTATGTAGACAGACACGCAGTCCATGTGCCTGTAGGGTTGCATTGAATTGCTTTGCCGTGCCTTTCAGCTGTTTGACTCAGCAAATCAAAACCTTGTGACTGAAAAGGAGAATGCTGTTTTTAGTCTGAAAACATATTTGAGTATTTAGACATTAGACAGGCTTCAGCTGCTTCTAACAAGGTCACTGTACATTCATAACACATCTCAGACATGGGGGAGTGAAACTTCCCTCAGATTCCTGCAGTTTTGTGTTATTATTGCTCTCCAGGGCAAGTATAAACCTCACAGCTACAGAAACACTACCAAGAGCATAATTACTGTGCTGCTGTTGTCCAGTGATCCATGTCAACTGCACTGACAAATATTTTGCCTCAGTCACGCATGACATTTCAAGTGTAGCGGCAGGAGTCCAGTTCTGAAACCATCCCTGCACCTTGTTGATTTATGTACGTGTGTCAGTGACACCCTGAGCTGGCTGCTCTTTCCCAGAGCCTGCTGTGGATATTGTGTTTTGTTTAATTACACTTCCCCTGGGCCTGAATGCGGCATCGCTTAATGGGATTTAATTTTCTGCTGCATAGCCAACAGAAGACAAGTTGTTAGTCAATTAGCGGTCAAGTTTCTTACTTGATGATTGACAAGTATTTCATTGTTATCAGATTAAGAGAATGACCTTGTTGTGGTCTCTCTGGTAAGAGGTAGAGCCTATGGGTGAGACTTCCGGTTCATTATCCGCTATAAAGAAATAATGAGAAGAATAACAGCATGCAGTAAACTGTAAAACTGTTTGCACTACAAACCAGTGTGCTCATAATTAATATAATAGATTAAAATAATATGGTAAAACACTAATTTGCAATATCAAGCAGCAAAACCAGTTGTTTTGTACACCCGAAAATAGCTGGATGTGAATGAGACCGGAAGCCACACCCATCAAATTTACAAATGGCTGCGCCCACTTTTACGGGAGGAAAAAGGTGGATACCCAATACCTAAACTTAACAACCACCTTACTAACTATTTATAAGCAGTAATTAGGAGTTTGAGGCAACAGTCATAGTTAGTAGTTAATTAATAGTGTGAATTGAACATTAAAATCAAGTGTGACCATTTCTTTCCTAAAATATGCAGCCCTAATAGCCAGTCAGCCTGTAGTATCATTTGTAAATCTGCTAAGCCCAGTCATTAAAGGGAGGCAGTGTTGACGTGATGTATGTGGCAAGAAGGTCACTTGAGACAAGTCGTTCTTGCATCAGGTGGTTGGAATTCCTAAACTACCATCTCAGTCCTCCACTTCTGTCCCTGCTGTCAATTCCCATGGGCATCTTACTGCCTGCTCTGCTATAGTTCAATAAAGAGGTTAATAATTAAACTCTATGCTTTAAATGGTAATTCCTATAGGCCGTTGGGGCCCAGCTGCTTCCCCCCACCCCCGTCCCCCTTCTCGATCGCTGACAGCTTAAGGAATGGCTGAAAGTTTATAGCGCCGGTCTGAAGTACACAGCTAATAGTCAGGTGACCCAGGTTCTCCCACCTGTAAGGGTACAATTGTCCTTTCACTACAGTGTGAGGCCTGAGAAGCTGTCACCGATCCAGTCTGTGTAGTCCTGCTGTTTAAGTAGTTTAGTGAGATGGTTGTTAAAGCCAATAGCTGTTATTATGACTGCAAGTGTGCATATGTGTGTCACATGTTAATAACCAGTTTCCTGGTAGACGTTCTTAATATGCTGTCAGTTAGTCATTGGTATGATCATGAACAAATTAAAGCTGGCCAAATTACAACGGTAGGCTAATAAAGCCTAACAAGGCTTGAGAGGATACACACTGCCCCTTGAAAAGTGCATTATAGATCAGCGGAGGGAGAATAACTGCCCTTAGCTGAAGGCTATCTATGATATGTGTAGCCTGTTGGGTACATTTTAGGTCGTAAGTGCAATATAGAAATGGTTTCTGATTACATAGATGAGGATTTGATTGACAGCCACTCATTTCTTCACCACATATAGAGTGTGTTGAATCTCCCAGTACCTCTCTTTACAAATTGTTCAGCAGGAATGATTAGAGAGGCCTGAGTGCCTCCATAAAGACTCCATTAGTCCACAGTTTGACACTGTTCTGGCCAGAGCAAAAATTACCTAAATTTAAACTGTTAGTGTCTGGCACCACTTCCAGCAACTCTTCAAGACAAGCCTAATTAAGCATTTCTGTGGAGGTAAATACTATGCACTCCTCTGCCTGGATTTTTAACTTGAAGTTTAAAGCAGCAGCTTCAAGTAGTCGGTCACCTACAGAGCCGTAAATATAGACATAAAGTGTGATCCAATTTGAAGCTTATTTTGGCTAATAACTGCCCACGCAGACAAGACAAATCAGGATCTGATTGAAGTGTGACCACCAAGCTTGTACCATTTAGAGTTTGGTTTATTTAGAACCCATTTCACTATATACTTTCTTTGCAGTCAGATTGAAACTGGCGATTTCATTGAGTGCTTGCCATTTTAGTTTGAAATATGTAGAAGAATAGTCTAAATCTAAGGTTGAGATTACTGTAGCTGGTCATGTGTCACAGGATAAATGTGACATGTCCTCTGCTCTTTGCATCTTTGATTTTAACACCGTTGACCACATTGATCTCTAGGGTCACATGGTCAACATAGCAGTTGCATTCAAATGCTGAAACCCAGAGTTGTTCCTGTAGAGAGGTGGACTCCTCTGAAGGCACATGGCTTGAATCAAATGCATGTTATGTAAGGCCAGGGATCCTTCTTTAGGCTAATTGCCATGTCAGCACTTCTTCTACTTCTCATTTGACTCCTACTTCTTTCCTGCAGTTTATTTCAGGTTAAACAAGGGAATTTCACCCATGTGCATTTCAGCACCTCTCAGGAATGATTTAGAGTCCATCAAATTTGAAGAAAATGCAATGAATCTCCATCTACCTCATTATTGTGCTGTAATGACATTTAGATGAGTGATGAGCTCTCAAGTGCTCAGGGGTTGCTGTTTACGTCGTTTCTCAAATGTCTCAATAATGTCATAGATACACAGGATATACATATACCAAAAGCGTTTTGTGTACACTGGCGTTCACTTCTGTGTTTCTGAGCGCAGTCTTATCTATGATAGACTCATGAAGAAGAATGGAAATAAACCGTTGTGAGGATGACAGCTGCTGAAAATAGCTGCGGCCTTGTTCTCTGAAGCTTATTTCACACACTCTAGAAGTGACGATTATGAGGTGTGTGTGTATGTGCTTCAGTGACAGAGGAAGCACACACACACACACACACACAAACACAAGAGAAGGAATTATTTACATTAAGAGACAGCCAAGACAACAAATCAGAAATAAGTGGTGAGCAAACAGTCACAGACTCTCTTAGCTGTCTTGCACTGTAACATAAGGAGAGGAAAGGATAGATGTCTAAAGATATAGTTCACACACCCACAAAATATTTTTATATTTACTTACCCGCATGATGTTCCAAACAAGTACTTTTTTTCATTGAACTTTAAAGGAGATGTTTTGAAGAATGTTCTGGCTGTTCTTTTCCATGCAGCGACAAAGTGAATGGGAATGGGGTCTGTCTATATGATTTGTGCACAATATATCCCATGTCTTCTGCAGCCATATGTTAGGTTTGTGTGGTGTTGAATCTTTTTAGTGTTTGTCAGCCTAGCATCACATGTTGCTTCTCTTCTCCTGGTTTCTCACAGAATGAAAATGTATACCTCAATTTAGAAATGATTTTAATGTAGCTTGAGAAAAGAATCTCATATTACTGAATTTTAACAAAAATACTGTCAAAATCTTTTTGTAAAAACTGCTGTTTTTGTTAACTGTAAGATGCTTTACCATATGCAGTTAAAAATTATAAATGTTGTTTTCCCCCTTTTTAGTTTTACTATAAAATGTATGGTTTTTGGAAACAAAAACTATGGATTGCCATAATTTACACTGAAAAACAGTTAAATTACCTTTTCAGAAATCGCTGCGTGACACAACACACAGACAAATTTCCATAGAAATTTCTTAATTCTTAATAAGTCACTTCAAGAGCTGCCTGGATCCGCTCAGTCTCTGACAGTGTGCATATTGCAAAATGAGTTCTCTTTCACTGCTGATTGTGCTTTAAAGGGTTAAAAATCATTGTTTTTAAACCGCAATGCTTAAAAATGCCTGCAAACGATACTTTTTCGTGACCACGTAGCACAAAAAAGTCACATGAACGTGTAACTGTGTTAGAGAAGATAGTTGAAAATCTATACCAGTTGACAAATTTCTATTGGTTAATCATGCCTACTGGTATATTGCCTTGTATACACCCTTACATTTTGTGTTTATTGCATTGTTTTAGTGCCATGTGTGTTACCCTGATGTTGTTTTGTCTTGTATGAAATAAGCTGTAAAATACACATGCACCAATATGCCACTCCATAATACCGAAACATGCCCATTTACAATAAAATGAACAGTATATTTTTTAACAATATAGATACTTTTTTAAGCTGTGGGCTAGCGAAAAAGATGTTCACTGAATAGTCTCTCTTTGGAGAGCTGTGACGGTTGTGACTGTTAGTAAATACTCAGTGACAGAGACAGAAGCAGCTGATTTCATTAAGTCACGCCCATTTGCTTGTAATGAAGTGCAGCATTTGAAAGGCTGACAGGCCAGCGCTGAAGCTTGTTGTCCTTTGATGTTTTAAGTCTGCAAAGAAGTCTGAGAACATAGCCAATATATGTATATATATATATATATATATATATATATATATATATATATATATATATAATATATATATATATATACACTCATTGTAGATGCTCTTCCAATGTGAAACATATGTATATAATATCTAGATATTTTGCTCTTTAAGCAAATGTGCTGTTTCAAATAATTTTGTTTCTCAATGATCTTGACAGAAATGGTTTGCAGTTCTGTGTTTACATGTGCACAGGCTAGTGAGCTTTAGTCCTAGCAGCGTGCGCTTGCCATTCCTGAACGCATTCATATATGAGGATGCTGGATGGACAGAAACCACAGAGAGTCAGAAAGTCTAGTTCAGATGTTCCTGACAAAGTGAAAGCACTTTAATGCATTAGCATGTCTCTGACTATGTGTCAGACTGCAGTTTTGTCATTTTCTTCAAGTCTTGTCAGCAAACTGAGCATGCCTTTGTTTATGTGTTTCATATAATCCATTACCTCCATCCTTCTGGACTATCAGCTGAATGTCGCAGATGTCTAAAAGCAATGTCTGGCACCATTCTAGCAGTGTGCCATCACTCTGTTTGTCCGTCTATCTTAAAGGAATCATTCACCAACAAATGAAAATTTGTTTACTCACCCACACATATTTTCAAACCTGCATGGCTTTCTTCTGATGATGTCATTTTAATGTTGATGATGTCACCATGATGTCATTTTCTGATTAGTCACTTGTCAATCATAACTCAGAACCAAACAGTACTGGTGTCCGTTGAGGACACTAGTCTAGTCTATAGTTAGAAGACACTAGTCTAGTCTATAGTGAACTAGTCTATAGTTAGAAGAATGTGTAAAGATGATTTGTGACATAGTCATGTGTGTACACGGAGTACTAGAGAGCTAGACAGCTGAGGTCACAAAAGCAATGAAGCTTCACAAAGCAATGTGTTAACCTCCCAGGCATCCACATAATTGAGCATTTGCTGTGTTCAGCATCTCTGTCCCTCCCTATTCTCATTCCTGTCTCCTCATCCTGGAGGGTGTGGGATGATTCCTGGTGAGTCTTCAGGCAAGATACCTGCATTAGATCAGTCTACCATAGACGCCTACATGTTGTCAAGGTGGAGGCATTGATAAATATTTGTACATAATGGGATATGCAATAAAACAACAAGGCTGTAATGCAAAACCAGAATGTCCAATTCCCTCACGCCTCCTTGTGTTATCTCCATCAGCACCTCATAGTAATAATGTAGCCTTACATTTTTTCTCTTGTCTGCCATGTCGTGTTCTTGTTAAAAGATTCAACCCATGCTATATAAAGAGAATAATTTGCTTTAAATGCTGTAAAAATTGTTGTTTATGCTATTGCTTTGTATTTAGAATGACGTGTGTTGGTGCATCTCGGTTTGGAGTTTAATGACTGAAGACCTCATTTAAAGAAAAGACCACACAACAGGACGTCGTCTATCACCAGTGGAGCTCCTCATTAGCTTACCACCAGCTCAACACACACCTATACATGCTTATAGCCACAATACATTCCCTATATTTAAGAAATCCATTTACTTGTATCATCATCATGTAGACTGTTTTGTTAACAGGAGCTTGCAACCTATCTCTGAAGCGATGTAGTTTTGTCGTGGTTCATCACTCATTTTCTACTGCTGACATATCAACAAGCAATTTATCTAGACATGGGGAGACTTGCATTTCAGGTGCACTCTCATGTGCACACGCATAGCCGTCATTGTTTAAAGGGGTCATATGATGCAGTTTCATGTTTTTCTTTGTCTTTGGAGTGTTGCAAGCTGTTCATGCATATATAAGATCTGTAAAGTTGCAAACCCAAAGAGATATTCTTTATAAATACAAGTTAATATAAAAGTTAAGACTCAGCCACGCCTTCCTAAAACGGCTCATTCAAACGCCCCCACAAATCTATGGTACTGTGGGAAGATTAGCATAACACCGCCCAATTGGAAAGGAAGAAGGCGTACTTTTTATTCTCGCTGTAGTATTGTTGCAGCCACCACCTGTCGTGAAGACGCTGTGTGTTTCGTTGCGAAAGCGAAACTACTTTGTTTGGCATTCAAAAGGAGTACACAACTAGAATTTAGTGGTTGAGTTATATTTACAATGCTGTTCCAGAACAGTACAATCCAAATATTTGAGTGTGTGCAGCGCATTTTACGGAGGACTGTTTTCTGAACCTGGGAGAATAGCCTACAATGCCGACTGTGCACACTGTAAAATAGGGCAGTTCCATCTTTGGAAGGACAGTCTGGCACTTCTGACTCACATCCTGTAAGTACGTTTTCATATTTTTAGAATTTGCTACTGACTATTCAAACACATGTGTAGAGTAGTGTGTGCTTGTTGTTTGTCGTTTCTACGTTCACAAATGCAGACATAGTGTTATGTTTACGTGGTGCAATGCCTGAAAAGACAGTATGATTCATTATAATCTGTAATGTCCTCACTGGCAACAAATGCCTCATTTATACAATGGGTTTTATTGTTTTTGTCTTGTGCTGTGATGTCGCGCCGGGACACGGCCTCACAATATGGTAAGGGGTGTAACATTTTCTTCACACGCTTGAGGTATTCGGCCAATCACAACGCATTGGATAGCTGGCTAATCAGAGCATGCCGAACAAAGAGCTTTGTAAAAATCTATGCGTTTAAGAAAGGTGGGGCGGAGAGGGGCAACAATAATGTATAGTATGTGGAAAATAACTTTTTGAACCTCAACACATTGCATTAGATCAAATACACAAAGCAACATCATATTAGCAACATCATATGACCCCTTTAAGTGCCATTTGTTGTGGTTTTCAACCAAGGCCAGCAATAATTGAAGGCTCCATGATTTCTCAAGTTGTTTTTTTTTGTTGAATTTATGGAATAGGATTAAAGGTGACACATCATGAAAATGACATTTTTAAGTGCTATAATCATGTCCCCAGTGCATCTACCAACCCAGAAAACATGACAAAATGTGAAAAAATGTGAAAAAAAAAATTGCTAGAACTGCAGCAGTTCTAGTGCCATGGCAAAAGTTAGAGCAAAGCATGCTAACTGTTCTGTCATTGGCTGCATGACGAGCACAGAACACTGTTTAGAGTCCCAGCCTCAGAGGAGACAAGAGAGCAGTGGATTTATTGATTTGCTTACTGTATATTACGCTGCTGCCAAACAGATCTAATATTAACATTTGATTTCTTTCCCAGCTGTTTACCTTCACAGACATAAAAGCGACTGTTTTTCTAACTCCACTTTTTACCATAAACTTCTGTGTATTTGACAGTTTAAGCGCATTAAGGCAAGAAAGAGAACTTTAGTATGTTTAAAGTTTAAACTAAAATGGCTTTCAGCACAATAGACATGATAATCAAAAACAAACAGATGTTTTTTTTTAGCAGAGTATCTGAGGTACAGAAAAGGGGGTGGGGAGCAGCAGCGCATTTGCATTTACAGAGACATGCACAAAAACAGCGTTTTTCTGTTTCCACTCAAAATAGGCATTTTCAAAATGATATAATAAATGATCTGTGGGGTATTTTGAGCTGAAACTTCACAGACACATTCTTGGGTCATCTGAGACTATTATTAAAAAGTAGCATAATAGGTCCTGGTGGAACTAACTTGTTTTGTCTTATTTTACATAATTTTAAGTCATCACAAGGCCCCCTAGTGAATCCTGGTCCAACGGTCCATCGGAAGTAATTAATAATCTGTATTGAAGCAGTTACTTTTTTACCTATAGGGTTCCAAATGGAATAAAACCGGTGTGTCCCTTGTGTATATGTGTTGTATTAAATACTTCAGCTGTTTTGTTTATGCTTTTAGTGATATAGTATCATGTTTTGATCTATTCCACAGATTTTCACCTAAATGAGCACATGTGGATATAGATATTGCCCTTTAATAAGAAAACTGGAAACAACACCTGTGATAGTTAAGTAATAATTCAGAAACGACATGGCTGTATTGCACCTTACTGTTGCGCCGTTACTAAACTGGCTCATCAGAAGAGCTCTGAATCTGGTTTAAGAGTCTCATCGCTGCACATGTAGCTCAGAGCACTGTTTGCTTTGCTCAAGGGACAGATGGCCCTTCTGCCATCCTGCTGCTTTGCTGTACCCCATCTCTATGTTCTCATCCTGTCCTGGCACACAGAAAGAGTAGCACTCTTTGGCCCCGATGCCCCGCTCCTATATTTATCACAGTTTCAAGCTCTTCTTTTCGCCTATGGCTTACTACACTGCCTACACGCTGCCTCCAGGGCTCCAGGTGACCTGACCTATATTAGCACACCGGACGCTGCACTAATCGCCCTGACAAGCTGCTATTCTTGCACGTTTTCCACGTAATTGTGTTGCGCTTTCTGCTGAGCCTGAAACACAGGACTTCAGCTTGACGTGTGACATGTAGATGTAGTAAAGCAATACGGGATCACTTATGCCGAGATGAAGGACTTATGATTTATTCAGAGGCTGAGGCGTGGGACAAGAATGTGAAAGAAAGGTTATTTTTCCAGCCTGCGGAGAAACTGATGACTTTCCGCACACGCTCACTGCACACTGCAGTCAATGAAACCTCAGGCTCTGAGAGCACCGCGCCGCAGCGCGCCACGTGTGATGGAGAGAGCGGCTGAGAGTGAGAGAGGGCGAAACGAGTGATAGCATGCAGCTCACATCCTCATGTTTCTGTTTCACAACATCTTGCTCTTCCTGTATGTGTGCCTGTAAACAGAGGACGTGGCGGCAGTTCAGACTGCATGTGGTGTGGATGTGTCTCTCTTTGCTTCGATCGCGACTTCCTTCACAGGAGCAGCATCCAATCTAAGCTTGTTTTTGTCTGTGCATGCCATAGCATAGTATATATTTATATCCTCATGCTCTTACATCACCCATATGAAAAATATCTTTAATATCTCAATTGTTGTTCCTAGGCAGATGATTAAATGTAATGCAGATAGAGACTCTCAGATAATTTTACATACAAATTTCAGAGATTATGCATACAAGGCCGCATTTATTCAATGAAATAAAAATGGCAATATTTTAATAATGTAAAATGACAGATTTAACTTTTTTAACTATTCGAAATAACAAATTTCTATTTGAATATACTTTCAAATGTAATTTATTCCTGTGATCACATGATCCTTCAGAAATCTTTCTAATGTTGATTCGCTGCTCATGAACATTTCTTTTTGTTATCAGTGTTGGAAACACTTGTGCTGCTTAATATTTTTGTGTAACAAAAATTCTTTGTTGAATAGAAAGTACAGCATTTCTATGAAATATAACGTTTTGTAACATTATAGGAGTCTTTACTGTCATTTTTGATCAATATAATGCATGCTTTTTACTATTCTAGATCTCCTTTATCCATCTAGTAATGCTTTTAATTTGCATATCTTATAATTTGCACACAGTTTCCCTTTAGATAGTCCTGATAATCTATCTCATGATGGCTTAACAGTAGTGACCACAAACCTTGTAACCATTTGCAGCCACTAGATTTTTTTTTTCTAGGGAGTTTAATTATTTCTTCCTAAAGAATAAGCGAGTGCTGAAACGTGAGCGGGCCATAATTACAGGATTGCTGCTATTATGTATTAAGCAGCATTTCTAAACTATTCAGAGATGACGTTAAAGGCTGTTGAAGCTAATTATGTTGTTTGTCTTTGTCTTTTGAATCTCCACCCACTTCTACGTGTTAATGAGCTGTTGCGCCTTCACACGGCCACACTGGAAGAGCACTAGAGATGGGACTTGAACACGAGTGGTCCGGCTGAGGTCACCTTGTGTGCGGTGGATCTTTGATCTCTTTGTGAAGGAGGTTTAGTGCTAGAGGCAGGGTTAAAGTGTTGTGGGGGAGGAATGTTTGTATGAATGAGTCAAACGTAATGACCGGATGATTCACAGTGCATGAAATTCTAGGCAAAGGAGCAGTGAACACATCGCTGCCTCAGATTGAGGACAATCTGTCTAAAATGTTGAGCATTGTGTCCACCAGAGTCAAAGAGCTTCTAAAGCATTAAAAGAGGCTGTTCATCTGAATTTGGAGATATAGTTATTATTTACTTACCCTTATGTTGTTCCAAACCTATGTGGTTTTCATTCTTTAGTGAGACGCAAGAGGAGAAATTCTGAAGGATGTACTTGTACTTTATTGTAAAATTACATAGAATGGGGACTGAAGCTTCAAATGTTTATTAATGATGCAGAATACCATAGAAATTGTCCATTTGTTCACAAATTTTTCATGAGCGGATGTCAAGATTTTGGGTGGATTTCAAGAGACTGTATACTGACTTAAAGGGATAGTTCACCCAAAAATGAAAATTACCCTATGATTTACATTCAAGCCATCCAGGTGTAGATGACTTTCTTCTTTCAGATGAATAAAATCAGAGTTATATTTAAAAAAAATGTTCTTGCTCTTCCAAGCTTTATAATGGCATTGAATGGGTGTTGAGATTTTGAAGTCCAATAAAGTGCATTCATCCATCATAAAAAGTACTCTACATGGCTCCCGAGGGTTAATAAAGAAAGGCCTTCTGAAGTGAATCAATGAGTTTGTGTAAGAAAATTATTCAACTTTATGAATGTAATATCTAGCTTCTGCTAACTGACGTACGTGCGTTCACAAGAGAGTGGTGTTCCAGCGGATGACGTAGGATGTAGGCATAGCATGACTCTGGTAAGAATGTTTTAGTCTCCCAAGAACCAAGTTTTGTTTAAAGGTAAGGAAAACCAGCCTGTAAGTCGCACAGGTATATTTGTATTTGTAAAATTATCGATTTTTCTTTTATACCATAAATCATTAGGATGTTAAGTAAAAATCATGTTCCATGAAGGTATTTGTAAATTTTCTACTGTAAATGTATCAAAACTTTTTTGATTAGTAATAAACATTGATAAGAACGTCATTTGGACAACTTTAAAGGTGATTTTTCTCAATATTTAGATTTTTTTGCACCCTCAGTTTTCAGATTTTCAAATAGTTGTATCTCTGCCAATTATTGTCATATCTTAACAAACCATACATCAATAGAAAGCTTATTAAGCTTTCTTATTTAATGAATCTAATTTATACTGAATTTAATGAATTTAATTTGTACTTCTAATTAGTGACGACAGTTAGCAGAAGCTAGAGATTATGGCTTATAAAGTTTTAAATATGGTCTTTTTTTCTTACAAAAATGCATTGCTTTGCTTCAGAAGGCCTTTATTAACCCCCCCAGAGCTGTGTGGAGTACTTTTTATGATGGATGGATGCACTTATTGGACTTCAAAATCTCAACACCCATTCACTGCCATTATAAAGCTTGGAAGAGCCAGGACATTATTTAATATAACACCAATTGTATTCGTATGAAAGAAGAAAGACATATACACCTAGGATGGCTTAAGGGTGAGTAAATACATGAGTTAATACATTCTTCTAGTCTTAGTTTTTTTTATATTTAGATTATTTTCTATTTTCACATTGATAAACAAATATTGTGAAATAACTGCATTTTACTGCTGAAGTCGCTGATATGTTGAGTGTGTCTGCAAGATGTTGCAGTGGTCAAGTGGTACAAGTTGGAGCTCTCAGAAAATTTAGAGTTTGCATTTTTAATAGTTTTAATAGAGTTATACAAGAACATGCTTTTTACAAGTCAGAATCTTGTAATTATGGTACGGATCTTTATACTGTTTTGTAATGACATGAGAATGACAGAATTTAAATTTTTGGGTGAACTATACCTTTAAATGGGGAGTTAATTCCTGGCTATTCATTTTTAAAGCTTACATTTCATGACAGTGTAATTTTTATGAGTGAACAGGGCTGTCGTTGTGACTGTAATGGAGGCTTTTATGAGGATGCTTCTGATGGATTATATGGAGGGCGTCATGTCAAAACTGGGAGAGCTTAGTGAAGACATATCCTCAAGAGTTGACCTTAAGCCTCTTCTACGACGACTCCTCAGCGTTTCTCAAAACATCAGCATTCAGCTGACTTTGAGTTTTTCTAGTTCTATTGCAGCCTCTGACACTCCACCAACAAATACTGAAAGTCTATTCACAAAACTGTCATTTTCTGTCCCACAATTTCTGTTCTCTTTACTTTGTCAATATCAGTGTCCAGTCTTCTAATGAGATCTGCTGGTTTAGTGGAGGTTGTGTTAGATGCCAGTGTTCAGCACAGGTTCTGGCCGTCTATCCTGTCAGTATTTTGCATAACTGCCTGTGTGAACGTGGATGAACATGTGTGGGAGCTGTTCTCGGTGTGATTTGTGGACTCTTAATCATTGTTGTGCGTGTGTGTGCAAAAGACAGAAGGAGAGAGAGATATGAGAGAGCGCGAGCTGCCGACAGTGTTTTGTAAAAGAGTAGTTCAGCTTCCAGCTCTGTCCCGATGAGTGTGTTTTCTGATAACTATGTATACATACTGCAGCTGCTGTGTAAACATGCACACTTCAAAACTACTAACTAAATCTTTAAAATGCTCTAATATGAACCAAATAAAATGCTAGAGTTGGAATATTTGGTTTCTCTCATTGGCAGGATTTTATGACAAGTCAGGACAGATATTTGCATTGAAGATCGTCAGGTGCAATGACTTGTGAGTAGAAGATTTGAGGTAATGTTGAGGTAAGGTCACCATTAAAGAGTCATGTCAGTTTATGAGGCAGCGCGCGGTTGATGGGCCGTAATACAGCGGTATGCCTGAACCTCGAGGTGGCAGACATCACACCTACTCACAGAAACAGAGAGAGAACGAGAGCGAGCTATGATGGCATGCTGACGGAGGAAGATGGGAGTGTGAGAGCACTGCTGATTTACAAAACATGTTGCTAACATCTGCGCTCATGTCACCTTCACAAGGTGACAGGAAAAGATAGAAAGTGACATAAAAACTCTGCCCTGTGTGCATGCTAACATTTTGTCCAAAAACACTCACATACGTAGATATCTCATAGATCATTTTGAGTATCATCTGTCTACTTTAACCGTCTTGAGTAACTATATATTTGCTCAGATTTATTTGACGAGTAAGTGCTTTGTTGCATTTTACTAGTCTCAGCCTGATATGGCATGTCCTTTTTATTCTGGTTAGCTGAAACAAAGTCAAGGATGTGGGGTTCAGGCAAATCCCAATTTAAAGAGGAAATTGCTGGATTTGTCGAGAGTTTGAAAGGTTAGTGGCATCAGAGATTTTTGCTGTCATCAGTGTTGTGTTTGTCAAATTAAACTATTTAAAAAATCATTATTGAAATAAAACTGAAAGAGGACAAAAATAAATATTAGGTGAAAACTCTAAACAAAAATGAGAAATGTTACCTTGACAAGAACTGAAATAATTCAAGTTGAAATACTAAAAATAAATTGAAGGTATATAGAGATATTTTAAAACCCCCAAAACTAATAAAATGACAATTAAAATAAAAACAGAAAATATATAACGAAAAAGCTAAATATTAATGAACAGTTTTGGGGGTGATGCATTACAAGTAACGTGAGTTACGTAAGAATATTACTTTTTTCAAGTAACTAGTAAAGTAACACATTACTTTTGAATTTCTAAGAAAATGTCTGAGTTACTTTTTCAAATAAGTAACGGCAGTTGCTTTTTTCCCCATTTATTGATTGGCAAGTCTCCTGTTGGGAAATTGGGAGTAAACATGATGTTACTGTATTCTAGACTAAATGTGAACATGCATTAATTCATCTCACTCACAAAAAACAGATTCAGTATTCCTCAAAATGAATAAAAACAGTGAAATGCAAACTCAGAATATGAGGCAACCCTGCAATAATTAAATATGTTAAATAAAACAAATATCCTTTATGTATTTAATCCCATCTTATTAACCAGTGTCTTTGCTGATGACCTTTAATGATGCAACTCAACCATACTAATAAGCATAAAAATTACTTTAGATAAACTAACATTTGGGCTTCATTTTTTTTTTTTTTTTTTTTTTTTTTTTTATAGCTGAAGAGTAATCTCCTGCATAAATGTACTTTTCTTTCAGCCTGAGGTGAATTCATTTCACTTTTGGTGTAAAAGGGCTTTTACATTAAAATTGTTTTATATTAAAAACAAACAAGCAAGCCCAGCCCAGATTTAAAAAGTAACGCAAAAGTAATGTAACACATTACTTTCCATAAAAAGTAAGTAATGTAATGTAATTAATGACTTTTTCAGGGAGTAACACAAAATTGTAATGCATTACTTTTAAAAGTAACTTTCCCCAACACTGATAATGAATACTGATGGCATAAAAATAACATGAAAAAAAGTTTTTATCAAAGGTTTTTACTATACTAATAGCACAGATGTCAACATTTGGTGGTTCAAATACCCATATGAGGTCTCTCTTTAAAGTTTTTAAAGCATTTTTTTTTTGTGCATGATTTTCCATAATCTGGGGTGCGTTTCCCAAAAGCATCGTTAGCCAACTATGGTCGCAAGTTCTGTCGTTACCAACATAGTTCAATGATTCGGTGTTTCCCGAAACCAGACGGCGTCGCAAACTTACGTGGTTTGAACTACAACTCTTGACCTGTGGTTAGAAGCATAGTTCCTTGTTAGTAAGACATATAGGTTCAATAAATTTTGCTCTTGAGCACAGTAAACAAGCTAGCATGCAGTGCAATCTATATCTTCCATTCTATCTAAATATAAATGCATTTTAATCTATGTATTTTTGTGCGTCCTCTGTAAGCACCGTTTTTGAATAGTGCACATGTGCATACATGCCTAAGGGAAACCCGGAGTATGACGTAAGAGGGAACCCGTAAACATCAAATAGAGCGAAATGACAGGGAACAGAAAATAGTAAATTAGTCATCAGGTGCCAAGTTCAAAATAGCTGCATTTTAGAGCTCTCTAATTAGTTAAATAGCAGACGTTATTAGTCGGTGACATCATTAACAATGGCCCTACATTGTAGAACTAATGTGGTTCAAATGACGCAGATGCGACCATGTTCGCGAAACAGTCGTGACAAGCTAGTTTATTTCCACAACAATGCATCATACTATGGAGGTTAATCAGCAAGTTATGTCAGTGTATGGGAAACATACCCCTGATAAGTGCTACTTTTAGGCCTGTCACATCCATGACAGTACATATTCCTCATAAATAGACATATCAAAATTAACAGTTATCTGTTCTGTGAAGAGCCGTCACTTCTCTATCTGTTGGGTATTATTGCATCTTGTTTGTGCATTTTAAGTAGCAGAAATCCTACGAAGTATGTAGTCTCTCAAAAACTGTGTCCTTTTTTGTCACATCCATAACGCATGATTATTTCCCTTTTTTAACATAGAAAACTTGTGCATAGACTAATATTTTTCTGATGTTTAGACCCTATCAACAAGGGTTTATTAGAATATAAACAGGTTAAGTATATTAGTAACACATACATTCTCTATGCCATTTATATATTTATATAACGCAAAATGTCACATCCATAACGCTGGATTTGCCCAACACCAAAATAAAACATTAGTACTATTTAAGTAGATATCCGTGAGTAGAACTGCATTCTGTGAGTTATATCTGTATCTTGTAAGTTATGTCTTTGAAATACTCAATATTTTAATTTATTCATTACTTTTATGGTGTTAACTGTAAAATCAAACAATAGGCTGTCATGTTGCCACTGTGGATAAAACTGCCCTTAAAAAGGATATACACCAAAACAATCTGTAATTTGGTCTTTTTACATGTCGGCCAGGGTTTTGCCTCTTCCTGTCTAAATGGGCAGTTCTTGACCAGAGTAAGAACAGACTTTTTGGTGCATGTGTATGTGGCAGAGATGGCATAAGTCAAAACTCAGAACCATTTCTCCATCTGTTCACCACATTTTGTTCTATTTGTATCATGAAAACTCTCAAAAGATTTTAGCATGGAAATGGATATGACAGTATGAACTGCTGTTGGATACTGCTATTGTTGTAGATTATTGCTGCACAGCTAGTACAGGAACTTGCTACTTTCAATACATATGCTGATACGGTGCTGTGAGTATTTTAGACATACTGCTGCTGCACAAATAGCATAATTAATAATCCATAGCAGATCCATACAGGTGGAGCTGGGGAAGTGGAGGATTTCACTGTATGCTCTAGTGAATGCCTAACCAGCCATTTAAAGGAACACTCCTCCACTTTTTTTGAAAATAGGCTCATTTTCCAACTCCCCGAGTTAAACAGTTGAGTTGTACCATTTTCGAATCCATTCAGCCGATCTCTGGGTCTGGCGGTAGCACTTTTAGCATCGCTTAGCATAGATCATTGAATCTGATTAGACTGTTAGTATCTTGCTCAAAAACGACCAAAGAGTTTCGATATTTTTCCTATTTAAAACTTGACTCTTCTGTAGTTACGTTGTGTACAAAGATGGACAAAAAATGAAAAGTTGCGATTTTCTAGGTCGATATGGCTAGGAACTATACTCTCATTTCAGCATATTAATTAAGGAACTTTGCTGCCGTACCATGGGTAGGTATCACTTTCAGGCACTGCGTAATATCATTGCGCCTGCTGCATGGTATGTCAGTCTTAGTACACAATGTAACTACAGAAGAGTCAAGTTTAAAATAGGAAAAATATCATCATTATATATGGTTATTTTTGAGCAAGATGCTATCAGTCTAATCAGATTCAACAATCTATGCTAAGCTATGCTAAAAGTGCTACCGCCAGACCTGGAGATCAGCTGAATGGATTCTAAGATGGTAAAACTCAACTGTTTAACTCGAGGGGAGTTGGACAATGAGCCTATTTTCAAAAAAGTGTTCCTTTAAATGTAAAGCTGCAAGTTCATTGGCTGCATATGCAACATGAACCAATCAGCTTGTGCCAAGTAGTTTAACGCTGTGAATATCATCAGTTTGCATTACAGACCCATCAGCCTGCACCGCATAGAGTTTAATAACAGAACTTGGCATTTGTTCTCTCACTCTATGTAGCTCAAATTTCTTTTCTTGCTGCACTTGTACTCGTATTGACCTCCGGAGATTCGCGGACACACTGCAGTGCTCTGCTGTACACTAAAGCGTCTGCAGTTCTTTTGAGGTTGTGTTTGTTGTTGTACCCTGACATCGTCTCTTGTCTCATCTCTGAGGAGCCCTAAGTTGATTATTGCAGTTACAAGGTTGTCATGGCTGCTCTAAGAATAACAAAGACCCTGTGGGTATCTCTCTCCACAGTGGGATGGGGATCAGTCTCCCCCTGATCCCCCTACTCCCTTCCTCCATTTTGAATCAGCAATTAGGTGTTGTTCTTTTCATCAGACCCGTCTAGAGCAAATGGAAGTAATGACATGAATTGGCGTGGCAAGAATGAATGAAGTGGCAGGATTACTAGAGTTTGATTAGGAATGAATGAACAAACTTCATTAGGGTGAGGCTTTATAAAGCATGTGTAGCGTTTCCTACAAGACACTATCAATTATCAATATGTAAATAAAACAAGCAAATTGTTTATTTGTATGACTGTCACTCATCACTATATTGCATTGCATAATATGTTTTACAGCACAAGAAAAACTACAGAGCTTTGATCATAAAAAAAAGAATTTCAATACTGTCTTACTAAGATATATTACTGGGAGATTTAGAGTGAATCAGTTTATATTTTCCAAACATTGTAATGGTATTGTGAGTGTGTGAGTTCATCGTTTTAACAGTTCTGTTGAAAAATGTGCTGTTCGTTTACATTGAAGCACATTGTAAATGACCAGTTACTGAGTTGATCTTGTCTGATCTTTACTTACAGACATTTAGTGGTCCGAAGGTACAGCACAGCTGATCACGTCTGCTGTCTTTACTGTGTCTTTAATGCAGATGAGCTTGTTTAATCGCACCTGTAATGTCACTGCTGAATTATTCATGAGCTGGAGTCTAAATCTGGAAGCTGACAGGGAGCTAAATTTGAATAACGTTTTAAAAAAACAGAAAGGAGACATGACGTTTGCATATCTTCTGAGCATTCTGTCTGCATATTACATCATCACCATTTGTCCTTATGCTGGACGGTGAGAATAAACTCTGACAAGCACTGACACTAATTAAACCTAGTGAGCTGCATACCAAATGCATACTTGTCGCAAAGACTGCATTAAGTTTAGAATACACTACAGGACTTTTAAAAACTGAACAGATTTTCGAAGACTAGGTATCTTGCACTTGGGTCAAGTGTGAGAGATGTGAAATGTTTGTGGTACCATCAGTGTTTCTGCCAAATGTGCCCTTTAGCAGTGGATGCTTCTTTATCTATGACTATGCTTCATATTTTATAACAATAAAAAAGAAAAATAAATTCTATTAATTGATCCAGGTGAGGCAAACCTTGGTTTATTGATGTGAATGCAATGTGTGGCGAAAGCAGCCACACTTAACTATGAGGCATGGGATTTGTTTTAAACATGTTACATTACTGCATGTTTAAACTCTTGGTAGTTTCAGAAGCTGTTAAAATGAACAAAATCCCTTCTTCCAAATATACCTGAAACTGATTCAAGTATAGTATCTTATAAATAGACTACAGAAATCAAGGTAAAGTGCCTCTACTTGACCATTTCAGTGCATTTTTAGCACTCAGACAAGTATGTTCAATGCAGTTGTCTTGACAGAGAAACAAGAAACAAACAAGAAACAAGATTCATCTCCAGTTTCAAGATTATTTGTTCTTCAGACATTCCTCTTTAAAAGAAAAGAATTATCATATTTTTTAAAACTGACCCACATTAGGTTTTTGACCACTGAAAATCTGAAAAAATGTCAATATCTCTAGAATCAAATCTCATAGGGCATTAAAAGTAAAGATGCCAAAAGGAAGGTTTGTTAAGACCCAGTGTCTAAAAGGGCATTAAGATATCTTTAATACTACTTGAATTACAGGCATGCAAACTTTGGAGAAAAGCTTAAAAAGTGCCGTTTCCCCATTTGTCACCATTGGCACATAATGCAACAAAGATTGCTAAAGTCAACACATTTTACTAATAGAACTACCAATCTCTGTGTAAAAATAAGATAATAATGCTGCCATCTTTTTGAAGTCATTTTTACCCACCTGTAACTGAATCTAAGGTGAAAATGGCCATTTTGACCTCCATCTACAAAATAGCGGATTACTCAGTAAATATTCATCCATGACATTTAATATTTTGGCTTTCATCACTATACATGTGTATCTTTCTTCAGAAAAAATATTAGCAAAATCAAAAATCTGAGCTGGGGACCTCTGGTTAAGTTGACACGGAATGACCCACTTCTAATTTTGGAATATGGTTACAGTGGAAAAACTGGGCATTATACAATAAATGACTGAAGTTTACACACTACCAGACTTTGAAGTCGTTCCAAACACAATAAACTCACACCGAAACGTGTGCGCAAAAAATACCATCAAAATATCAAATGCGTTTCATATCCTCTGGAAACAGTGATGCTAAATGAAATCTGTCAACTCGGACTCCCTGAAATCTGCAAGTTGTGCTGCTTAATAATTTTGTAGAAACCATCATAGTTTTTTTGATATTATTTGATTAATAAAAAATTCAGAACAGCATTTATTTGAAATAGAACTCTTTTATAACATTTTAACTGTCTTTATTGTCCCTTTTGATCAATTTAATGTGTCCTTGCAGAGTAAAAGTATTCATTTCTTTCAAAAAAAAAAAAAAAAAAATCTCACTGACCCCAAACTTTTTATCAGTAGTGCTGAAAAAAAAGAAAGAAGAAAAATCTAGCTTCAGAATGTCACCCATCATATCAGCCATAACGTAAATCTGTAAAGCCTGACAGTTTTGTTTGTGAGGTACGGTATACCTCACAAACGGTGAACTACCTTGTCCACCATCCACCACTGCAGATAAACATGTCTGCCTGTAAATCAAAGACACTGCAGCCTAATAGTGGATGACAACTGTTAAAGCTGCATGTCATCTGCTGAGATATACCACTCACTGGCATCTTCATTTCAATACATTTTTTTTCTTTTTTTTTCCATGGCGGGCAATTTGCATTTCTCAGTTCTCTGGTATATCTTCAGCACATAGCTAAAAGATCAAAGATGTAGGAAACTGTCATTCCACTTATGTCTGGTAAAGGCTGCATGTATGTGCAAACTACAAGCTGTTATGTAGAGTATAAGGTTACACACAAAAACCATGTTGAAAGTATGTGGCCTTAGATTGGGTAGGTCAGAGTGTGAAATGATTTAAAGTGTGAACATCTGATTGGGCACTAAACAGCTGTTATCACTATGAGCTGTGAGTCAATGGGTCTTAAGCAATGTAGCACATGCATGTTGCTATGCATGAGGGTCAGAGTTCAAGGTACGAGAGTTACGGTAGGAATGAGGAGGCTACAGATTTTAAAGAGTGCTGATAGCTGTTGAGATGGTCCCTGTTTTTCTTTGCTGCCCGTTCCTGCTTTCTGCAGTTGCTGGCTGACAGCTGAGAAATGATGAGACAAACTGAGGTGCCTTATAGCCTGCTGCTGAAGTGATGTGCTCGCTGAAGCCGCACAACCTCAGCTCTCATCCTCCCATCACTCTTTTTAAGGGCCTGTCTGGCTGGCCTGTGGCCATTGATCAGTGCTGACGCGAGACTACACAGCCCCACAGATACACATGCTACCAATGGACAGTATGAGTAAAAGATCAGATGTGTATTAAGAGGCTAATGTGGGCAAGTGTGGAGATTTCAGCTTTTTATAACTATATCTTTAGAATTCTGACTTTGAATTCCCTTTTTGCTGTAGTCCTATGTCTTCACTGTTGAAGAGCTGCTTCTGCTGAAGTGGATTTGCTTATTGTCAGGTTAACAAAAGTTATCATGTGCATTGTAATGTTTACTGTTCTTTAGAGAATTCTTGAATCAGGTCCCACGATTTTTTTGTTTTTTCAGCATTTTTGTGTATTTGAACACTTTCCAACAATTACTGTATGGTTTTGAGATCCATCTTTTCACACTGAGGACAACCGAGGGACTCATATGCAACTATTACAGAAGGTTCAAACGCTCACTGATGCTTCAGAAGGAAAAACGGTGCATTAAGAGCTGGGGGTGAAAACTTTTGAACAGATTGAAGATGTGTACTTTTTTCTTATTTTGCCTACATATCTTTTTTTTTTTTTTTTTTTATATTGGGTACTGCCCTTCAGAAGCTACAGGAGATACTTACATGTTTCCCAAAAGACAAAGTAAGTTAAATTTAGCCCGATCTTCAAATTCAAAAAGTTTTCACCCCCCAACTCTTAATGCATCATGTTTCCTTTGTGAGCATCAGTGAGAATTTGAACCGTCTGTAATAGTTGCATATGAGTCTTATCTTAGTCTAAATATCTTATTCAGGTCAGTATTAAATAAAAATAACATGTTTTTTGTTTGATCTCTCTTATTTTGGTAAAATAGTTTTTGCAGATTCTGCAAGATGTATGTAAACTTTTGACCTCAGCTATAAATTATTCTGATATGCTGATTTGAAGATGATTTCTTATCATTAATGTTGAAAACAGCTGTGCTGCTTAAGTTTTGTGAACATTTATTCTGGATTCTTTGAAATTTGACAAACTTTTGAACAGTAGTATGTTAAAAAAGTAGTTTGCAATTGCTTGTGTTTAGATTAAATTGCACATTTAATTGCTTGTTGTATTGATGTTTGCAAGAAAAATGACTGCATTTGCGATTTGCAATGTCTAAATTAAATTTTAATTTAATGCACAAAAAAGCTTTCTAAATTAAATCCATACTATGTCATTTGTCATGGCATTTTCTTTGACTTTTTTTAAGGGGATGGTACAAGCTTGTTTTAGGTGGAACCATTTGTTTAAATTATATAATTTCCCTTTGACTAGCTTACCCGGGTAATGTTTTGGTCACTAATATGACAGCTGCTGTACAGATACCATCAGTCTTTGTCCTCAAAAGGTCACTGGTTGAGATTTTTAAGTGTCTCCTCAAGCTGCACTTATCTTTGTGAAGAGAGAGGCTGCAGATGTCAAACAGAAGCACATCTCACATGTGTTTTATTTATCTTAGCTGTAACTATACATCTTTTCGAAGACCTTGAGAGATATCTATTGTTCAGTGTCATTAATTATAAAAAGAGATCATATTTAATACCAAAAGATTTCAGTATCCGGTCAGCTACTAAACAATCACATTGACATGATACAGACATGAATAAATTGTGCGTTCCTAGACATGATGTCATTACATAACTGCATCAGTCAATTGCCATGCATCTAACATCAGCTTTGTTTACAGATATCAGCTCAGTGAGTTGAAATCCCGCAGCAGTTTAGGCCATGTATAGCATACACAATAACCTCCACCGCTCTCAGAGCATGTGTCCTCCTCAGGTGACCTCAAGTTCAGATCGCTGACATTAATAAGGGTAGTGATGTAAAACCTTGACATACATCTGGAGGGAGAGGCAGGGAAACAACCGTCTGAAAAACAATTTAATGCTTCCTTGCTCCCGCTGCGCCAGAGGCCGCAGTCAAATGAAAAGAGCTCGCCGTTTTCCTCCTACTTTCTTGCTTCTTGATCTGCCCAAACCTGTGAGAGACCAGCCGTGTGTATCATTCAGGACAGCAGCTAGAGGGGTTTTGATTAATGGCCAAGTGTTTGCTGACCCAACGTTCACACTTGTTTTGACTGGCTTGTTGTTTGGGAGATCAGAGTTAAACTTGCAGAATGTAAGGTTTATACACAATATACAGTTGTTCTTCTAAAGACAGACTGAGCAATTTGACATTTGGAGAAGTTTAGAGCCTAAAGTCAAGGCAGATTTATTTGTCTAGCATTTTTCACAGTACATATTGTTTCAAAAGACAGATTTACAGAAAGTCATAAAGTTGTCATGCACACTGTCAGTATACTGATGTATAATTTGGGCTTGGAAACGAGTAATTGGAAATGCATTTGTGGATTCATTTCCACAAACCGGTTCTTTTAGACGGTTTGTTTCAATGAGCCGGTTCAGAAAAATGATTTAACACTTAATGTAATCATGCAGCAACGTTAGTAATATGCATTGCTGTTTACCCCGGCGGATAGAATACATGCTCAAACACATTCAAATAAAAAAACTGTATTCAAATTTTTCCCATCAGTTTTTCACATTAACGTTTACATTCATTTTTCAACTAAAGCACCCAGTGCAGGCAGTGATGGGCAAACGTGGATGTTTTACATATGTGACCCTGGACCACAAAACCAGTCATAAGGGTCATTTTTTTAAAATTGAGATTTGTAGATCATCAGAAAGCTGGATTAAGAGAGCGTTTCATTGACATATGGACAATATTTGGCTGAGATACAACTATTTGAATATCTGGAATCTCAAAAAAATCTAAATATTGAGAAAATCACCTTTAAAATTGTCCAAATGAAGTTCTTAGCAATGCATATTACTAATTAAAAATTAAGTTTTGATATATTTACAGTAGGAAATTTACAAAATATCTTCATGAAACATGATCTTTACTTAATATCCTAATGATTTTTGGCACAAAACAAAAATCGATAATTTTGACGCATACAATGAATTTTTGGCTATTGCTACAAATATACCCGTGCTACTTAAGACTGGTTTTGTGGTCCAAGGTCACATATTTAGAGAATATAAAGTGAATAAACTAGTCTTAACTCAAACAATGGAACTTCTTTTTACAAAGATAATGAGAACCCTTAGATGCGCAGCAGAGACTGACACGGAAGAGAAGAAATTGTCGTTATTTTTGTCTTCTTTGTACACAGAAAGTATTCTTGTAGCTTCACAACATTACAATTGAACCACTGATGTCACATTTTAACAATGTCCTTACTACCTTTCTGGACTGTTTGAACCATTGCTGTCTATGCAAGCTCTCGGATTTTATCAAAAATATCTTAACTTGTGTTATGAAGATGATCGAAGGTCTTACGGGTTTGGAATGACATTTTCATATGTCGATCCCTTTAACTTGATCCATGAACTGTTAAAACGAATCGGATGATTCAGTCGAATTTGGTCAGCTAGTTCATTTGGTTCACTAAAAAGAACTGGCTCAAAAGAACAATTTGTTAATTTTGTTTTCAGTCAGTCATTACTGTTGCATTTCTTTTTTTCCCCTTAGTAGAGCAGAAATTAAATGTCTCGCCTTTAAAAAGATCTAATGATCCATTAATTATGTGAATGCAAGATGTGTTCATTGCATTGACATTTGATTCAAAGTTACAGTGCTGGCATTTTACCTCATGCTTCTCTCAATGCTCTCTACACAAAAGGCCAGGGATATTATTGCTGGAGCGCTGATGCTAATGGCTAACTTGTTTTCTTCTCAAAACAAAACCCTGAACTGTGGGATGTGACTGAAGCTGAATCACTGAGTGATTTCCCCGGTCTCGGTGAGTAACGCGGGGGCGGCCGCATGAAAGATGAGCTACTGTATGTGCTTTCCTCTTGATTCAGTTTTCTCCCAGTGCAGCAAGTCATTACTTTGTAACAGTCTGAAACGACAATAGATGTGTCCTCACAGGGGGGCTGTAATGATGCCCACCGCAGCCCTTTGATTTAGGAACAATGGGTTACATCTAGGGAAGCAGACCTCTGAGGTGCTGTGGGTTGAATCAGACAATTGATCATAGAATAACTACTGTAGCCGAGATGCTGTTTTAGTGTCTTTTGTGCTGTAGAAATAACAGGCTTTAACTCTGGGTTTGTATATGAGCTATGCTCATTAGAATTTGCAAGGCCCTATTTAATGGACTACAGCCTTCTGTCCAATTAACAGAACTGTCAGCACCTTTAAAATCTGTGATTATGTGATCATGTGGCTTAAGTAAGCTGTATGAGTTTATTTCACTTGAATCTTGCCGTTACTAATCGTTATTTTATATATTAAATGTTGACAGATATGGGGTTGTGATTCAGAACGGATTTTTCATTGTTTTTCTCTCCTGACTGTTGCCTAGTAATATAAACATAACCTGCTTGCTTCATACTTTGCTTCTGGACGCTCTGCCAAATAAGTGATGTAGCAATTTATTAAAGAATTAATGTAATTGTTCCCCGTTAAATGGGTATCGACCGCTTGTGAGACAGATGAAAAAGTAGCTGCTGTTTGTAATGTCATCATAACATAGCGTTCAATTTCCCCTTGAGGCATCCTTGCCTATCTATAGTATATATGTGACCCTGGACCACAAAATCAGTCTTAAGTAGCACGGATATATTTGTAGCAATAGCCAAAAACACATTGTATGGGTCAAAATGATCGGTTTTTCTTTTATGCCATAAATTATTAGGATATTAAGTAAAGATATTTTGTAATTCTTGATTAGTTATATGCATTGCTAAGAACTCAATTTGGATAAATTTAAAGGCAATTTTCTCAATATTTTGATTTTTTTTTTTTTTTTTTTTTTTTCTCAGATTCCAGATTTTCAGATAGTTGTATCTCGGCCAAATATCGTCTTATCCTAACAAACCATACATCAGTGAAAAGCTTATTATATATTCAGTTTTCTGATGATGAATCTCAATTTCAAAAAGTGACCCTTATATCACATATGTATTGTAAATTTTCTCAAGACGGCTATTAGGCAAACATTTTTAGCATCATTAACAGCATAAACAACTTCTGTGATTGGTCTGAGCACAGGCAAATTGGGTAGAAACAGCAAGTTTGATCGTGTAAATATGAGGGGGAAAAAAAAGAGTAAAGATTTAGTACTATGTAAATTAAGGCAGCATTGGTGAACATGAGAGACTTCTTTCAAAAAATAAAAATAAAATTGTACAGACCGCTAGACTTTTGCACAGCAGTGTATTCATTGGTATATATTTTTTTGTCAGTAACCAGCTATTGGCCTGTTATTAGAGATTTTTTTTTTTTTTGGTTTGGTAAAAGATAAAGTAATTTCATTAAAATATTGTATTACTCCCTAGAAAGCAATGAATTGCATTACTTTTTATGGAAAGTAATGTATTGCATTACTTTTGTGTAACTTTTTCTCACCTGGTCTGGGCTTGCTTGTTTGTTTCTAATATGGAAAAGTGGTTACATTTTACAATAAGGTTCATTATTTAACATGAACTAAGAATGAATGGTCACACTTCATTTTAAGGTCCAATTCTAGCTATTTACAAATCATTAACTATGACTTTTGCCTCAATAAACTCTTTATTAATTGCTTATTAATAGTTAGTAAGGTCGTTGTTAAGTTTAGTTATTGGGCAGGATTAGGGATGTAGAATATGATCATGCAGAATATGTGCTTTATACAGACTAATAAACAGCCAATATATTTAATAATAGGAATGCTAATAAGCAACAGTTAAACTAGTTTTTTATCTTATTTATTATCTTAGTTAATTTAAGCATTTACTAATAGATGATTAAAGTCACAAGTTTGTTAACATTAGTTAATGCACTGTGAACTAACAATAAACTACTGTATTTTTATTAACTAATATTAACAAAGATCAATAAATAGTGTAATAAATGTATTGTTCATTGTTGTTAGTTAATGCATTAACTAGTATTAACTAATGACACCTTTTTGTGTTGCCAAAAAAGTTCTAGTTTTGGCAAATATAAAAGCACTATCGCATCAAAAGTGAAAAAAAAAAAAAAAAAAAAAAAGCTTCATGTTTAAATAAGCTTCAGGCTGAAGGAAATGTGAATTCACGTTTTTACATTGGAATGTGTTTTTATATTGTGAATTGTAATGTTCCCCCAACTGTTCTTCAGAATATTTTCTTTTGTGCTCAATAGAAGAAAGAAACTCATACAGGTTTAGAACAAGTGGAGACTAAATGGCTAAATGATGACAGAATTTTCATTTTTAGGTTTGTGCTGAGTTGTTGTCCTATCAGTCTCTCCCTTGGCAGTTGTGTTGGGTGGTGGACGGTCCTAGAGAGTTCGGGAGAGTTTTGGAGAGTATAGTAGTGATGTCAGCGGTTATCAGAGACGCAGAACTCCAGTGGCTTCTGCCAGCAGGTGTTTACTTTCACTTGGATACACACACACACACACACACCCACACACAGACTTTCCACTTGACATCTCTGATATCCCTGACATAAATCTTTTGGCCACACAACTTTTTTTGGACGAAATGCAATCTATCTGCATTAAACATAGCTTTGGCTTTAAAGCAACAACTGGATTATGTAAAAGGCAGCTGGCTATCTCTGTAGGAGCTTTGAGAAGTAAGTCTTACGGAGTTGTCCTTTATATTCCTGTCAAATATGTCTTGCCAACTGTTCCCATGGTGATGCTTTGAGCACTCAAGGTCGTAAAGTGCAATTTAAGATACTGTAAAGAGCAGTTAATCAAATGAAAAAATGTGCTGTGGCTTGAAATATAACTAAGCTTAGGACTGGAGTTTATTGCTTCTAAATGGATGTGCAGAAAAACTGAAAATGTTATGTTTATTATTAACAGTTTGTTTGTGTCTTTGAATATGCGATTAGCATTTTGTTTGTTCTCTCCATGTTCCACAGACTGTCAGTCTGTATACAGTAACTGGCAGTAACCTATTCTGTTCTATTCTATTCTATTCTATTCTATTCCAGGCACAGTATGTTAGTATCTAACAATCGCTTGACACCAGTGAGAAAACAGTTATCACACTCCTAACTCAAATGTGTGATGTTCTCTTATCAGATTATTTCTGTCCTCTAGATTCTTCCAGTCTGTCTGTGTGTGTGTGTGTGTGTGTGTGTATTTATAAGGGTCTGTGGCAGATCCCTTCTTCTCAGTGGGATAGTTCTCCTGCAGCACGGATGTGTTCAGCATTCATAACAGAAGACACACATCCAGCATCCTTACTGAGAACTGCACCATACATACCTCTTCATACATGCCTCTTCTGTTTTCTCTCTATTGCTCTCGACCTTGCAGATTTGGGAGCCTGTAATCATTATCTCAGTAGTCTTGTACTGAACAGCAGTTGTGTCTAGTAATCTGTGCCACACTGAACCGTAGCTGCGCTCTTCTCCCAGGCCACCTTCTCTGTCAACACGAATTATTCATGAAGCTATTCCAGCCATCAGCCCCCACCACAGCAGAACACAAGCTGACGCTGGACCTGAAGGTCAGATCTGAAGGAGTTAAAGGACATTGGTGGACAAATGTGTCTTTGTTCTTTTATCTGTACTGCAGTGCTGCAGGTTTTAGAACAATTGTACAGTATGTACTTCTTGTTTAAAGGGAAAGTTAATCCAAAAACTACACGCTTGAACCCCTAATGACTTTTTTCAACAATTTCTTCTCTTCCGCATCAGTTTTTGATGCGCATCTACAAAAAAAAGTATAACATGAAAGCGTGTACTCAAAATATAAAGATACTTTGTTCAGAAAAATGTTCATGTTTTTATATACAGTTGATGTGCTGTTAGTTCTTCGTTATCGTCAAGGACACTATTTGTTAGTTTTTTTTATTAGTTTCTAGGATAAAAGCCTTTTCAGATTGTTAAATGGCTGATGTTTGTCTGTGCAGAGCTCAGTGCTTTGCAGAAAGTGTGCATGTGTTTGTCTGGGCCACCTCCTTTTATTTTAAAGAAGTAGTGTCTGACAGAATGTGGTTGCTGTGATCAGAGTTTTGTAGATTTATTTTGGGTCATTTCAGGTGTCTTTAAATTACTGACAAAAATAGCTAATTTTGCCTTTTCATCTCTAAAATTAAACTTTAATTGGCTTCACTTATCTTCTGATGTGTCTTCCAAATGGTTTTGCTGTTATGCAATCTGTTTGGATTCGGATTTGCGTGATCTTATTTCTCAACTCCTGAAACTATTAGGTTGTGAAAGTGTAGGGCAGGGATCATTATCTCATTTGTTTATTGCTCTAGAGCCCCAGTTGTAATGGGGGTTGTTCACTTTAAGAGTTGTATACAAGACAAGGCCGTATGTTTCATTTATATTCCTGTTGTCCTAGATTAATGCCACTCGGACAGCTAATCAATACCTGCTGCAAACCCCATTACCAAATCTTGCAAATGGAAAAAAAAAGTTAGATGGTTGCCCTAAGGTGATTTAGAGGCTCAACCCATTTGTCTATTGCGGGTTGTGCTGTACCGAGGGTTTGAGTTGTTCTAGACCAGCTGGGATGCCATGTCTAGATGTTATGGATTTGGACTGGCAAGTGTGTTTAATACAATATTCACTCTTCTGTACGTCAGGCACTATTATGCAAAGGCACTATTATGCCTAGGCCAGGCCAGCAGGAAAGCATTCAGCGATGCCAGTCACGCCAGCGGATCCCAGCGGGAGATAAATCAGAGATTCAGGACTATAGTGTTGCACTGAGAGCTTTGACCACTGGTGCTCCACAGCTGTTTCCTATATGGAAACAATATAGATGGTGCTGACAACTGCAAAAAAATCAGAGATGGCTTTGAATACAAATACATTAAGAGCAAATCTACTGTGAACTTTATCATAGTGCCACTAAGGTAGGAGTTGAATAGAAAGACAAAAGCACAACCTGTTGCCACACGTGGCAAACCGAGTACAATACCTAGAAAGGTATCTGCGCTAATAATTTAATAACACTGTTAAATGTAGGGGTGTAACGATATTATCAATATCGTGATATCGCGATTGCAAAATCAATATTATCGTGGTCACTTGACGAAATAAACGATAGGTGTTCTGGGCAAAAAGTGTAGTTTTTAAAGTATATTTAAACTATTTATTATTCTAATATAAAAGGTGTTTGAAGTTCTGTTCGGCCATTATGCTTTGGCACAGTATTTGTAACCGAATGGCAATATGGCTTAATCCCTTTATCAAGCCTGTTTTTGCTGCATTTCAAAGCGAAGCACGCACTTTGTTGAGGTGATCAGCTCATGATCCGATGTTTTCCGTGCCTCACAACACCTTCGTTCACAGTGAATTAATGTAGTGAACTCGTTTATAGCATGTGCTGAGTTAAGCGCACATTTAGGGACACAACAGCCACCAGTTACGCTATTTTTTTTTTTTTTTTTCAGCAGATTACAGCATTTCACTAGATTTGTTGTAAGATGCGTTTTTGTAAGCCTGTTTTTATCTGTAAATTTTTGTTCTGGAAGTGAACTAATCCTTTAAGTAGATCTCAAAATTAATATTTATTTTTCATACTGTTTTGAAGCCCAAATTCACTTCAGTATTCAAAACGTTTGATTTACTTGCATATTTATTTATGTATTTAATGATTTATTTATTCACACTCTATTTATTTGTGTCCATGCTTTTATTTATTTTATTCATTTATTTATTTATTTACTATGTGTTTTTATTTATTTACCACTTATTTACATCACTATTTATTTACTTACATGCTTACATTTATTTATCTATTTATTACTTATTTGCATTTATTAATGATGACCATTTATCAGTTATTATCCCTAACATTAATATAATTATCTGACTTTTCTGTTGCATTCCTGGGTAAAGGTATAGTTCACCCAAAATACAAGGAATGCCAAAGTCAAAACATTGTTTTTAACAGTAATGCCATATCTTTTTTTATGTTGCACAGAAGAAAGAAGGTCATACAATTTTGGAACGACTTTAGGGTGAGTAAATCATGACATAATGTTCATTTTTGGGTGGACTGTCTCTTTAAAGCTAACGTTTGGCTAATTTTACATTTTTAATCAAGAGACATTTTGACTTTCTATATAAAAGTTAGGGATGTGCCTGAATAGTAAATCTGTATACAGAAAGGCACAGAAAACAAGTAATGCGTTCTACGGAGGCACTAAATGGGTGTGGTTAGCTGCTTGTTAGTGGTAGCCTGTTACATTACAGTACATAAAACTTTACTTGCCACATAAACGGAGTAAGGAAAGATGATTGATAGGATGGCAGCGAATGATTTGCAGACCTTGAGCACCATTGACGAACATCTAATCTTCTAAAATGTGTGGTAAGTACTGCCGCTCAGTAGTATACTCAGAGTATGTGTGATCATTAATCTTGAAAGTGAAAGTAAAAAGTGAGGGCGCATTCAAAAGCGATTTCATGCGGATTCCCACAATTTTATACAGTATAATTACCCAACGATACAATTGCGAGAGAAAGCATTGTAATATATATTTTCCTTCCATCTCATATTTATTTCCTTTAGGGGTTCCATAGTACACGTCATCTCCTTTCCAGTCACGGTTTTTAGATTCATTCACAACCCTGTAAATTCGTCCCCCCATGAAAGTCATGGTATATGTTGCAGACTGAGCTGTGTGATCATTGCAGTTCTCATGAGGTCCTGAAGCCGCGGGGTGAATGATCAGCTTGAGTTCACAAGCAGCCAGTGCTGCGCTTTGTGCCGTTGCGTAAGCGCATTAAAGGCATGACCCAGACACACATACATGTGTGTGAATGTCGTCAATGAAAGAGAGAACTGTGGTAGATGATCGCTCACCTGTGTGCTCCCTCTATTGGCTTGAGAGAAAGTGCCATTTGCCGTTTCTTTAAACTACCTATCTGAAACAAAACATTTATGAAGCTGCTTAAATTATTGCGAACAACACCATATCCCTTACACAGATAAAGAATGAATGCGACCCTTGAAGTGAAATGACCTGTGTGCTTGGCTTCACATTTTCTGTGGAGCGGGGAAGGAAGCGGAAGGCGCTGTTTGAAGGAGTTCTGGCATGACAGACAGGCAATAACACAAGGCCATCTGAGGCAGCTGTGTGTATTTCTCAGCACTTGGCTCTTCCCACAGCTTTTGAAAACTCTCTTGTCCTCTGGCTGATTCATTTTGTGGGTCTAGCACTGAAAGTGAGCAGTTCTTTAGCTGCACAGAAACAGCAGTGTATGCCAAGTGATGGTTTGAAAATCTGATTAGTTGATTGGAATGCGTTTACAGGACTAACAAGGAGGATGTGTTGATACAGGAGCATGTGCTGTTTAGGTAAATCACGTTAAGCGTTTGCCATCTGATATGATGATTTAAAGAAACTGTTCACTCGCATTACTCTGTCCTTCATGGAACACACGTAATTTCAAAGATTGTCACAGTGACCATACAATAGACTTGCCATGGAGTATACTGATACAGGTTATTCTTGGTGTGAAGGATGTCACTGGTATAAAATTTTATGCCAGTTTTTGACACCAACTCCTATATCAATATCCTAATGAATAGAATAGCCTTAAAGGATTAATTCACTTCCAGAATAAAACTTTTCCTGATTATATACTTACCCCTATGTCATCCAAGATGTTCATATCTATCTTTCTTTAAGTCCAAAAGGAAGTAAGGTTTTTTTTTTTGTTTGTTTTTTTTGAGGAAAACATTCCAGGATTTTTCTCCATGTAGTGGACTTCAATGGGGATCAGTGGGTTGAAGGTTCAAATGACAGTTTCAACGCAGCTTCAAAGGGCTCTACACGATCCCAACTGAGAAAAAATCTGAGTCTTATCTAGCAAAACGATTGGTCATTTTCTAAAAAAAATAATAAATAAATAAATAAAAGTCTACGACTTTACACATTACATAATCATGTTGGAAAGGTCACATGTGGTTAGTTCTTCGTCTGTGTACTTTGGTCCAAAAAAGGTATGGTAGGATGAAAAACTCCAGCTTCAAAATCTTCTGATATCATTATTTTACCTTTTTTGTAAAGGTTGTTTGCTTTTCTGTGCATGTTTGATTTGTACGTACAAGGTCAGTAATTGCACCTACATCATATGTGACCTTTCCAACGTGACTACGTAATGTGTGAGGTCAGACTAGTGCAAGACGAGCATTTGTGATTAAAAAGCATATCAATTTAATTTTTATTTATTTTTTTTTTTTTTAGAAAATTGGCAATCGTTTCACTAGATAAGACCCTTATTCCTCGGCTGGGATCGCTTGAAGCTGCGGTTTGGACCTTCAACCTGTTGCCAACCTATTTTGGGTTAATTTTAAAGGGGTCATATAATGTGATTTCATCTTTTCCTTTAACTTTGGAGTGTTACAAGCTGTATATAAGATCTGCAAAGTTGCAAGTCTCAAACCCAAAGAGTTTGAGTTAAGACTCAGCCATGCCTTCATAAAATGGCTCATTTAAACACGGCCCCACAAATCTACGTCACTGTGCGGGAAGATTTGCATAACACTGGTTGGTGTAACTTTTATTCTCACTGTAGTATTGTTGCAGCCACTGCCATGTTGTGGATAAGCTGTGTGTTTCGTTGCGAAAGGACAAAAGTGTGGCCTTCCGAATGAGTACACAACTAGAAACAGTACAACGCAAATATTTGAGTGTGTGCAGCGCATTTTACGGAGGACTGTTTCCTGAACCTGGGAGAGTAGCCTGCAATGCCGACTGTGCACACTGTAAAGTAGGGCAATTCCAACTTTGCATGGACAGTCTGGCACTTCTGGCTCACTGCCTGTAAGTACGTTTTCATATTTAAAGAATTTGCTACTGGCTATTCAAATTTTGAGCAGTGTAGAGTAGTGCTTGTTGTTTGTCGTTTATAATGTTAAGTTTATGTGGCACAACGCAACGTGTAAAAAGACAGTATAAGTCATTATAATCAGTAATTATGTCCTCACTGAATCCAACAAATGCCTCATTTATAATGGGTTTTATTGTTTTTGTCTGGTCACATGGTATCACAACATGGTAAGGGGTGCAACATTTCCATCACACGCTTGAGGCATTCGGCCAATCACAACGCACTGGATAGCTGGCTATTCAGAGCACACCATGCTTTTCAGAACAATGAGCTTTGTAAAAATCAATGCGTTTCAGAAAGGCGGGGCAGAGAGGAACAACAATAATGTACAGTATATGGAAAATAATGTTTTTTTGAATCTCAAAACACATTGCATTACACCAAATACACAAAATAATGTTCTTTTTAGCAATATCAAATTACCCCTTTAAGCCAATCATATAGTAATTTTTAAACAATAGTTAAGTTAAACAAAACTACAAAGAAGGTTGGGTTGAACATTGAACATTGAGTCTGAACCCAGCATTTTTTTGAGTGTAAAAAGCTATACAATAGATTTGCGTGAACTGTGTTAACTGTGTAAACTGTGTAAAAAGAATTTCGGTCAATAGAGCAATACCTTTTTTGTTACCCTTATGTTGTAATAAGCCTTCTTTTGTTGAAGATAAAGAATATATATTTTAAAGAATGCTTTAACTGAAGGGTCCAAAACATTGAATAACTACCTTTGTGTTCTATAAAGGAAAGTCAGTTATACAGGTCTGGAACAACATTTGGGTGAGTAAAAGATGACAAACCATTAATTTTTGCATGAACTAAGGACCAAGATATCCAGTATGTAAAGGCTGTGGAGGCAGGCCAGTGGGATGAGATCAGAGCCCTTTAGAAACTGAAACTTCAATGAGAGCTTGTCTCCTGGCACAATAAGCCAAAACTTTGAGCCTGCAACATGTCGTAGCCTCTGGGAAGCGATGACCGCCCGCGTGTGAAGCACTGCTGTCACTATGCGTACGGACAGCGCCTCCAGACAGAGCCGACGACTGTTGTGTAACAGCCCAGTTGCTTTCGGTCCAGTGGGTAGGATCAGAATATTTGTGAGCCCGTGTTCTTTGGAGAAGTTCGTTGAATGTGGATCTGAGGCGACAATAGGAGACGTTAACTTGCTGCGTCTTCTGAAGAAAAAAATCAATTACTTCCTAACCTCCACTTTGTACTTTTCACTATCCATTTACTCTCTGTTAGCTCGACATTGACACAAGGGAGTCTCGAGTCTCCTCTGCTCTGGTCTATGTTTTCAGACTCCGCACACACACAGATGGAAGAGTAAACAGAACTGACATTAAGAAGCACAAACACAAATTATTTTCATAAAACCTTGCTCTGTGAGACCAAAAGCAGAGATAGTGGCTCAGCTTTAAGTGATGCTGCCATTAATAAGAAATGGCTAAGAGAAGATATCAGAGCTTTAAAGGGATAGTTCACCTAAAAATGAGACTTCTATCATCATTTATTCAACCTCATGAAAGGCGTATAGGGTTGGAACAACATGAGGATGAGTAAATGTGACCCTGGAACACAAAACCAGTCATAAACTGAGATTTTTACATCATCTGAAAGCTGAATAAATAAGCTTTCCATTGATGTATGGTCTGAGATACGACTATTTGAAAAATCTAGAATCTGACGTGTAAAAAAATCTAAATAAAAAATGAATAAATAAATTTAAAAAACGCCTTTGAAGTTGTCCAAATGAAGTTCTTAGCAATGCATAATACTAATCAAAAATTAAGTTTTGATATATTTATGGTAGGAAATTTACAAAATATCTTTACTTAATATCCTAATGATTTTTGGCATAAAAGAAACACAGATAATTTTGACCCATACAATGTTAATGATACTTTTTTGAGTGAACTGTCCCTTTAAGAGCACAAGAACTCATAAAAGCAATACAGTATATTGACAGTTATCCAGAAATGGCAAACCCTTTCAGTGTGTTAGAGCTCATGTAAAATTTATGTAAAAAGTGGCCCATATGGCTATACATGCTATTCTGTTGAAGCTACAGTATCTATTTTTTTTTTGCCAAAACTCTGCCCAGTTAGAAAGAAAGAGGCCATCATTTTATTTTATTTTGTTTTATTTTATTTTATTTTTTTATTTTTTAATTTATTTTATTTTATTTTATTGAGAACCTAAACAAAACATTTAGCCTGTTATCTATTAAAAATGACTTTGTTTGCAGGTGAACTACAGTATCTATTTTTTTGGTCAAAACTCTGCCCAGTTAGAAGGAAAGAGGCCTTTTATTTTATTTTATTTTATTTTATTTTATTTTATTTTATTTTATTTTATTTTATTTTATTTTATTTTATTTTATTTTATTTTATTTTATTTTATTTTATTTTATTTTATTTTATTTTATTTTATTTTATTTATTTTATTTTATTTTATTTTATTTTATTTTATTTTATTTTATTTTATTTTATTTTATTTTATTTTATTTTATTTTATTTTATTTTATTTTATTTTATTTTATTGAATTGAGAACCTAAACAAAACATTTTATAGCCTGTTATCTATTAAAGATGACTTTGTTTGCAGGTGGACTTTTTTGTTAGTTTGTTTCAGATTGCATCAGATTACCTTTTACCAGATCTGGAATTTAAAGAACAATTTTCTAGATTTGTGAGCAATATGCATCAGACGGTCAGTGGGATTTCCTTGGGCATGCTGTCTGAGGTTGAGAATAGTCTCAAACCATAATGTATACTTTTACTATACACTGAAACAGCTTCAGCTTTCACTACAAGATGGTTTTAAGTTGACCGAATGACGACACAGTTGTAGTATCTGGCTTTAAATGTGCTCGTACATGAATGAATGGGGTTTCCTCCGCAGGCCGTTTGGGGAGCTGGTGTCTGGTGTGGAGAGGTCGCGTCTGACTGTGAGTTGGGGTTGTGTGAAATCCCACTCTTATAGCTCTGAGACACATGAGCTCTGAGGGAAGCCTCCTAAGTGTAAGATGAGTGAAAGCAGTTAGAAGAGCAATGGGCAGAGAAAGAGAGCAAGGAAGTGAGTGGCACTGAATAACATAATGCTAAATGCTCTGTAAAGAGCCGCAAGCGTGTGTCCAACTGACATACAATGAATTTAGTGGAAGATGACTTGAAGGGATAGTTCATTTTAAAAAATGAAAATTCTGTCATTAATTACTCACCCTCATGTTGTTTAACCTGTAAGACTTTGTTCATCTTTGGAACACAAATTAAGATATTTTTGATGAAATCCGAGAGCTTTCTGACCCTGCATAGACAGCAATGCAACCACTGTGTTCAAGGTCCAGGACATTGTTAAAATCCTTGTCCTTGTGACATCAGTGGTTCAACCGCAATTTTACGAAGCTATGAGAATACCTTTTTTGTGCACAAAAGTACTTCAAGTTTCTACGTAATATATTTACCATGGCCTGTACTGTATGTTCTCATATTTTAATCTCTTTAATTGGCATAATGAATGATTTAATCAGCCTCTAACAGGCCCAGTATTGTACTGAATCCCATTAGCTTCTATCAGCTGTTGACTGCAGTAAATGTGGTCCAAAACATTAATCCCACTTAATTCTTACATCTGTTTGCTTTCAGCTTCAGTGCAGATGACTTGCAGTGTGACGTAGGGAGACAGTCTTATTTACCTGAGAGGAAGGATTGACTTCAGTGTCTTAAAATACATGGTGCATTCAGAAACCATCAAGAGCAGCTCAGTCAACAGATCAGTCAGAGAGAGAGCCGTGTCAAAACAGTCTGGAGAGCTGTTGTGATTCACACGTCATCTTTGGAGGCTTTCCTCTCAGGTTGTGAAAAGAGGCCGCAGTGAAGTTTCATTAATGCGTATGAGTCAGCTCCGACTGCGAGAAACCACAGAGGAATCGCATCAGCTCTGCGCAGAGCAGAAAGCACACACTGAGAACACAAAGTCTTTATGGATAAAAGACACACTCATTACAGTTGCAAGATGTATTTACTTGGAACTTAATGTTTGTTGCTACCAAAATTTAAGCCTGTGTCAGTAACTAGGAAGCTCTTTCGGGGGCTATAACGCAGTCGCCAGCTGTTCGCTTCAGTCCATTTGATCTTTTCTAAATTGTTTTTTCTGGACGTTCATTGTACTGTCAACAATATAGCAGTAATAGTTAATGGGTTGCATTAAAGGGATAGTTCACCCAAAAATGGAAATTCTATCATTAATTATTCACCCTCATGTCGTTCTAAACCTGTAAGACCTTCATTCATATTCAGGTCACAAATTAAGATATTTTTGATGAAATCCGAGAACTTTCTGACCCTGCATAGACAGCAATGCAACTATACATGTTCAAGGCCCAGAAAGGTAGTAAGGACATTGTTAAAATGGTCCATTTAACATGTGGTTCATCCTTAATTTAACCCTCAAGAAGCCGTCAGATAGCAGTCCTTAATTTGTCCTTTGTGGACAAATTTGGGCACGAAGGTCTCAGGTGTGATCTCAATTGTTTTTAAAATAAATGTCATATCACTCTCTTCAATAAAATAAAAATGATCAATTTATGCAATTTTTTTATTTTTTTACATTTACATCTTAGAAATTTACATCTAAAAGTACCATTTTTTTAAAATGTAAAATACACTTTTTTTGTTATATTTAACATTTCTTATACTTCGGTTAAAAAAAAAAAAATCATTCCAGTAAGTTTTGGTGACTTTGGTGACATCTGGTTGACATATGATGGTTTCAAAATATCAAAAATATCAGTAGCCACTATATGGCTATAGCACTGTACTTAGTGGCTGCATATAGGCTGAAATCTATAAACCACTGTTTCTTAAAAAAAAAAAAAATCAAATTTCAATAACTCAAAAATGTAAAATGGAACCAGATGGTGCTAAATAGGTAAGAATAAACAGTGAACCTAACAAGTAGCATGTTCCAGACATTTTTTTGTTTGGAATCATCAACAAATCTTGCAGTAGGAATTTGATCTGACTTTAAATGAAGTTCCAAAAGTAGGTTCGGGAGGAGCCTAATCATTCAGTCCTGTCAATCTTCATTATGAGCCTATATAAGCAGCTCTCATTGCACCGTCCCAGCTTCAGTTCTTCCGGCATCCCTCCACCTTCCCTTCTCCTCCTCTGTTTCTGTTATTCTTCCTTTAGGTAATATCGCAGTGGTGGGGGGGGGTTGAACTCTGCGCTCAAGCCGAGCCTCCATTAAGGACAGCAAGTCAAGTTTGTTTACCATTGCCCATCAGGACTGGATGGGCAGGCGAACTCATGAAATTGTGTATGTGTGTTTATTTTTGTGCGCACACAGTGACTGAGTGGCACCAAAAAAAAAAAAAAAAAAAAGCTCAGTCATTGGCTCATTTAATTCTTTGGTTTTGTATGTGTTAGTGACTGTTTTTATTTGACAAAATTAAAAAGAATAAACCTGCTGTGTTATAGGCTCATTCAATGCTTTGTATATGGGTGTGTGTGTTTGTGTGTGTGTGTGTGTGTGTGTGAGAGTGTGAGAAGACTCAGCCCTTCATTAATGTGTATGTATGATCCACGCTGTCATTTTGTGACTCTGGACCACAAAACCAATCGTAAGTTGCATGGGTATATTTGTAGCAATAGCCAAAAATACATTGTATGGGTCAAAATTATATTTTTCCTTTTATGCCAAAAACAAGTAATGACCATGTTCCATGAAGATACTTTATGAATTTCCTACTGTAAATGTATCAAAACTTAATTTTTGATTAGTAATGTGCATTGCTAAAAACTTAATTTGGACAAGTTTAAAGGTTATTTTCCTCAATATATATATATATATATATTTTTTTTTTTTGCACACATTTAGATTGCAGTTCCAAATAATTGTATCTTGGCCAGATATTGTCCTATCAGACCACACATCAATGGAAAGCTTATTTATTCAGCTTTCAGATGATGTATAAATCTCAATTTAAAAAATTGACCCTTATGACTGGTTTTGTGGTCCAGGGTCACATTTATTCATTTTTATTGGAGAAATTATAAAACAAAATGCTCTGAATTTTAGTGTTTCCTAGGTGTGCCCACTTTTGTCCAGGAAGGAGGTTTTTTTTTTTTTTTTTTTTTCCAACCACTTAACTTTGCTGATTTGAGTCACTTTTGTGTGTGTGTTCAGGAAAAGTAAGAAATGTAGTCAAGTCTTGTACCACTCGGATTAAGGAAACCATTTAAAAAAAAACAAAAAAAAAAAAAACATTTTGTCTAAATTTACCCCAAAGGATGAAGGTTAAAGGAGCAATGAGAATACTTTTTGTGCACAAAGAAAACAATAATATTGACTTTTTTCAACAATTTTCAGCAGCACCACACACATACTCTCCTGAACGTGTGGCAAAGAGTGAAATGAAGAGAAGAAATTGTTGAATAAAGTAACTATTTTTGTTTTCATTGTGCCCAAAAACTGTTCTCGTAGCTTCTTTGAATCACTGGTGTCACATGGACTATTTTATCAATGTCCTTACTACCTTTCTGGGTCTTGAATGCGTTAGTTGTGTTGCTGTCTATGCAGGGTCAGAAAGCTCTCGTATTTAATCAAAAATATCTTGTCGTTTGGAACAACATGAGGGTAAGTAATTAATGACAGAATTTTCATTTTTGGGTGAACGATCCCTTTAACGCTACAAATAAGCAAATTCCTTTTATTTTTTATTTTTTTGTTGACATCAAAGGCTGTGCGTCTAATCAACTTAACAGTGTTTTGATGCAAATTCATCTGCCACTTGGTATAAGCAGCCAAATTAGACAAATGCCAACATGGACAGGTTGCGTGACATGGCCTCATACTCAAAAACCATGCAGAAAATTGTGCAAGGTAGAAAATGGGACTTAGATTGTTGTAAATAAGATTTTTAATTAAAAATTATAAATAAGTATATTTAGATAAATCTATCTATCTATCAATAGTCTTTCTCATTGATGTTTACTGACTGTTTTCAGTTGGCTGTTTTGTTGCAAACCTCATAATTAGACCGAAGCGCAGCTGTGCAGGCCTGTAGTATTAAATGTGTGCAGCCATGCACACAGACTCCTGTGTTTATGTTGTTACCTTAAATCCAAGGGCAGGTCGGCAGGTTTTTCAGCCAGGGGGGAATACGTTCTGCTCTGTACATACCTAGACACACAGTGAGCGAGAGAGAGAACCTGCTTGACAGTGATGGACTGTACTTTGTCGTCTCCTGTGAAGAGGAGTCTTGTTGAATGAGATCTTGAGGTGGAAGGCAGTAAGTCAGTCTGTGTGGCCTCTCCACGCGCTGCCATCTTTAAATGCGGCCCATCTGTATTCTTCCTCACAGGGGGCACACACACACACTAGCAGCACTTCTGCCTGTTGTCTGTCAGAATGTTGGGTTTAAGATTCACAGTGCATAGATGAAAAATGGTAACAATTTGTTGCACTACTGGAGATTGCTGCGCTGGAGAAGAGATGCTCAATAGCACATTTAGATATTATTAGATGTGAATGGAGAAGTATTAAGATAATTAAAACTTTAATTAACTAGTGATTGAATTTAGAAACTAAAATGTTCAACACAAATGAAGATATTTTTGATGAAATCCGAGAGCATTCTGACCCTGCATAAACAGCAATGCAACTGACACGTTCAAGGCCCAAAAAAGTAGTAAGGACATTGTTAAAATAGTCTATGCAAGGTTAGAAAGCTCTCGGATATTATCAAAAATATCTCAATTTGTGTTCTAAAGATGGACCAAGGTCTTACGGGTTGGAAACAAACATGAGGGTGAGTAATTAATGACATAATTTTCATTTTTGGGTGAAAAATTAATTTCTCCCAGCCTGGCACACAAGGCTCGATTAGTTCCGGGTTTAATGAAGGCCCGCCTTCCAAAAACGAAATATGTTGTGATTGGTTAGCTGTCCCACTGCGTTGTGATTAGCGAACAGCTTAGACGATGTTTCAGTACTGCCATGCCCCTTGTCAAAGAAGCAAGTTCTGAGTACAACTGTTAGCGCAAGTTAGATTAAAGTGATTCTTACATTTTAAATATGGATATTTTTCTTACAAAAACGCATCGATTCCCTACAGGAGGCCTTTATTAACCCCCCCCCCCCCCCCCGGAGCCGTGAGGCCCTTTTTATTATGGATGGATGCATATTATTGGACTTGTTTTGGACTGATGAGGTGAAACACTCGTCTATGCCATTCTAAAGCTTGGGAGTGCCAGGATAAATTTTAACACAACTCTGATTGCATTTGTCTGAAAGAAGGAAGTCATATAGGATGTCCTAGGATGCATGGAGAGTGAGTAAATAATATGCTACAGTAGTGTTGGGTCCTATCATCAGCCTGCGAGATCGCCAATACATGATATTATCGTGCTAATGTATTTATTTAATTATTTACAAACTTAATTTCATTGCCCAAAACCAGCTCCAGTATAAGGCTAAAAGCAGCCTAACATTATCAAATAACATCATCACTGATTAGCCTAGCCTAGCCTATTCTAGTGCAAGTTTATGCATTTTAAAAAACACTCACGTTATAAGTGAAGCTATCTACACTGTATGATGAATAAATCTCTTACCATAAACTGCACAGGTCTGTGGCGCGTTACCAACGTGGCAACCGGAGTAGATCGTGGCTTCGGCATATGTTTGGAGTGGACTTTGAGATTTGTTACTTTGTAGATCTTTTTTTGCCCAAAGATACACACCACACACTGACTAAAGTTCAAAAAGTGAAAAAGCAGAATAGCACCCCTTTAACATCATTATGTATCATAACATTTCCAGCTTTTTGATCACTCAGCTTCTCCAGCTAATCTCAATAAGCACTAACAGATTAGAAATGCATGCTGGCCTTGTCAGATGGTGTTTATGTGTGAGGTTGTGCACTTTTAGTTTCTGCAGTGTTCAGAGAATGAGAATCACAGTCAGATGTCATGCGAGACAACCACTGGACCTCCAGGCGATCGAGAGATTCAGTCCACCGCAGCATTTAATCCAGTCCACCTTCAACGAGTCCTACGAGAGCTACGAGTATTGTGTTGCTGAGTAAACTGTATAATGAGAGCATAAATACCTCAAGAACTAATTTGACTATGTGATCATTAATAATAAAATCAACCCTACTGTGACCTGTCTTTGTGCTTTCAGCAAAGAACGTTAATAACCTGATGAACTTAGTTCTGTTGTATTAAACAACACCTCTTGCTTAAACTCTTTGAATACACATGTAAGCAAACTTGCCACCCTGCTTTCATTAGGACCTAAGGGAGTGTATTTATATTAAAGCTTGTACGCCAAGGTGACTCATGATGATAAATGAATGTGGGCAGGCGTAAGGTCACCCTTTGAAAGCATATCAGCACCTTTACGTTTGCATTTAAATTGGGAGTATCTCCACATCTAAATTAATTTTAAAGCCTCTGAAGAAAAGTGAGGTCGGTACAGAGAACCAACAGCAGAACCTTATTAAGTCACAAGTGGGATGTCTGTGATGTTCTCTTGCTCTGCTGATTGAATATTTGTTGGGATTCATTTGTGTGTTTACAGCGGTAACAGTGAATTAACTACATGGCTTGCCGGTGAGGAACTGGCATTAGATATTAATTTGTTGTGTCCTTGAATGTGAATTCATCCTTAGTTGCAAAGTTGATTTTGTTTAAGCTTGTGTTCCCAAAGTCACAGAAAATTTGGAATACCTTTTCAAACCTGGAAAAGTCTCGAGCATCAGTGAACATTTGAACCTTTTGTAATAGTTGCATGTGAGTCCCTCAGTTGTCCTTAGTGTGAAAAGATGGATCTCAGAATCATACAGTCATTGTTGGAAAGGGTTCAAATACACAAAAATGTTGGAAAACCAAAAGAATTGTGGGACCTAAAGGATTTTTCTGAAGAACAGCGGGCAGTTAAACTGTTCAGGACAAACTAACTAAAAAAAGCACAGCTGTGGATCATTCAGTAAACAACACAGTATTAAGAATCAAGGGGATGTAAACTTTTGAACTGGGTAATTTTTATAAATTCAACTATTATTTTCTCTTGTGGGCTATATGTAAACATCTTTTATGTGAAATATCTTATTCAAGTCAGTACTAAAGAAACAATAACATGCATTTTATTTTGGTAAAATGATTAACATTTTTAATGATTCTGAAAGGGGGATGCAAATATGTATAGTATAGTACTTTATTAATATAATGGCAAAGTTGAATTTTCTGCAGCTATTACTCCAGTCTTTACTGTCACATGATGCTTCAGAAATAATTTTAATATGCTGATTTTCTATGCAAGAAACATTTTTTTTTTACTATTTTCAGTGTTGAAAAAACTTCTAGTGCTTCCTATTTTTGATACAGGGTTTTTTGGTGAATAGAAAGTTTAAAAGAGCAGCGTTTTATTTGTAATAGAAATCTTTTGTAATATGTTATATATTTTTTTACTGTCACTTTTGATCCGTTTAATGTGCCGTAGCTGAATAATATTATTAACAGATGGCATTAAAACATTTAAAATATCAAACATTTCAAATAAATGTCTTTCTGTTGTTTTAGCATCAATTTAAGAGAGAAACTATTTAGGATTGCACCTTTTAATGTTATTTAATTAACAATGATTAATTATAGAAACCTGTCTGATTACTTTATCTAGTTAACAACCAGTTATAATGCTAAATGCCTTTTAAATACCAATCAGTTTTATGTGTATAAACACATTGATATTCTATATTTCAGTGTCTATGCAGCGGCCATCTGGCTTTCTTTGATTAGCTAATATTTGTTAAAAATAAATAAAAATAAAAGTATTAATAAATATATGTATATATATATATATATATATATATATATATATATATATATATATATATATATAATATATACGTTCATATGTCAGCCAATTCTTTCTAAATTGAGTTTGTTTCGATGAATCTTTTGAACCGCTTGACAACAAAACCTGACAGTAGAGCCCTAAGTGATGTTCTGCTCCTCATGACTGCTGGTGTTCTTGTTACGTGTTTTGCTGTTGCAATCATCTTCACGCTTGTTTCTATTTTAAATTGAACCTGGAGGTGTAACTTTTCCTCCACATGAGTCATGTAGGTGTGACAGACCAATTTTGCACTTCTATTCAGTGTTCAGGAACAGAAATATATACATTTTATTTTTAATCAACATGTTTGTACTTTAACTTTTTCCATCAAGTTTCTTTACTTTCTTTCTTTCTTCCTTTCTTTCTAAATTGTATTTATTTATTTTAAATAAATAAAGTCAGGACTGGCTTTAGTGACAGGACTGTGACTCATTTTACCCCATCCATCCTGCTCTTATAGGCCTGTGATGTAAGTTCACTTGGCCATTTCCAGCAGATTTGTCTTTGGAAATGGCAGGGGTCATAAAAGCCTGTTCAGGGCCATTTCTGGGTGGCCTCTGATTAGCTGTTAGTCACTGGTTGAATGACCCAGGAGGAGCTGAGCCTGTCAGAGGCGCTGGGAGAATCAGGCATGGCCTGTGCGTCATAACTGTGTGTTCCTGTGGGAGAGAGGCATCAGGTGGTCTGTGTTGTGTTAAATAGGCTGATGTGACAGGGAGGTGGGGGTGATGATGAAGGGTGTGAAATGACTCTGTTACACTCTCATGTGTTCTTGAGTTAGAGGGTGTGGGGTGTTGCTTGGATGAGGACACGTGACAAGAAAGTGTTTCGTGGGGTTAGTTAAAAGGGTTTTTGGTGATTATTAAAGCATAGAACTTCTGACAGCATTCACAATTAGAATGTTGCTTGGCTCAATATGGTCATCATGTAATAATGAAACAAATCAGATGAAATGGTAACTTCTAAATTAGTACACGTTAGTATTTTGGGGAATTCATTTGAAATGTTTCAACATTTTTGGTTCACTTGGATTGACACCACAACATGAAATATCAATGTTTTGACAGCATCTTAAATTTTGACTTTTTATGTATGTGCAACTTTAGAGCTGTAGAAATTTGCATTCATTATAATGTGAATATTTTGTTATATTATTTGTATTTCTTTGTCATTATTAATGTGATAGTTCACCCAAAAATGAAAATGAAAATGAAAAATATCAATAATAATTACTTACCCTCATGTTGTTCCAAGCCTGCAAGACCTTGGTTCATCTATGGAACACAAATTAAGATATTTTTGATGAAATCCGAAAGCTTTCTGACCCTCCATAGACAGCAACAGTACTACTATGTTCAAGGCCCAGAAAGGTAGTAAGAACATCATTACAATAGTCCATGTTCAACCGTAATGTTATGAAGATATGAGAATACTTTTTGTGCACAAAGAAAACTAAAATAATGACTTCATCCAACAATTTCTTCTATTCCATGTCAGGACCACAATAAAAACTGATCTGATAATTTGCAGCATCAGTATTATGATTTGTATCAGTGATTTAGCCTTCATTCATAATACTTAAAGCATTTAAAATATTAAATATTTCAAATAAATATGGTTTTCGTTGTTTCCGCATTCATTTGAAGAGTGAAAATATTTGTCATTAATGATTATACAAACCGGTGTGGTTTTTAACCAGTTAAGAGCACTAATATAATGCTAAATCCCAATTTTATCCTTATAAATCAGAAAAATCAAACATATACATTTTATAAGTTATTAAAAGTAATGTAATTTGCGCTGTTTGTTTGTGCAGTGTTGCTATGACCACAACAAAATAAAAAATAAAAAAATAAAAAATAAAACATATATATTTTGTGATTTGTAAACCATTTTTACAAATCAGTGATTTGGCCTTCATTTATAGTACTTAAAAATCATTTAAAATATCAATATTTTAAATAAATATTGTTTTTATGTTGTTTCAGCATTAATTTGAGGAGTGAAAATATTTGTCATTAATGATTATAGAAACCTGTGTGATTTTTAACCAGTTAAGGGCCCTAATATAATGTTAAATGCCTCTTAAATACCAATTTTATCCTTATAAACCAGAAATAAATTAAACATCTAAATTTGATTAATTATTAAAAGTAATGTAATATGCACTGTTTGTGCAGTGCAGTGTTATGACCACAATAAAAAAAAAAAAAAATATATATATATATATATATATATATATATATATATATATGTATGTATGTATGTATGTATGTATATATATATATATATATATATGATAATGAACTAAGAACAGTGTATCAGTGTCTCAAATGGCAATAAATAATTTTATTATCAGAATTAAAGCGAGAGTTCTTCCAAAATTCCTCACCCTCATGTCGTCCCAACACTGTAAGTGCTGTGTGGTACTCTTGTGGATGCATGTTGAAGACCGACACGGAAGAGAAGAAACTGTTGAATAAAGTCATTATTTTTGTTTTCTTTGCACACAAAAAGTAAAAGTTGAACCACTGATGCCAAGTGGACTATTTTAACCATGTCTTTACTACCTTTCTGAACCTTGAACGTGTCAGTTGTGTTGCTGTCTGTGCAGGGTCAGAAAGCTTGCAAGTTCATCAAAAATATCTTAATTTGTGTTCCATAGATGAACCAAGGTCTTACGGTTTTGGAACAGCGTGAGGGCAAGTAATTAGAATTGATAGAATTTCATTTTTGGGTGAACTGTCCCTTTAAATTTAGTTGAGGTCAGTCAAATCATTAGAAAGAACCTTTTTCTCCTTCTGAAGAACACGGACTGCTCTCAGGCATTTGAAGCTGTGGAAAATATGGATTCTGTCTTTAAGCAGAGAATAAAAGAGGTTTACTGATGTACAGAAAAGCTCAGTTTCACCACAGCTTACGGAGCTTCGGAATGACACAGCAATAAAAATTAAATCCATTTCCTCAAGGCTGCGGAACTTAGAAGAAGATCCCAAGAGAGCGGAAAAGTAGTCTTGACTCAGATACACATGATATTTAAAGTGCTGGTATTTTAAGCGCACGCTCCCCTAGGGCTGCTGGAGCAGCTGATGGCGACGCTCTCGTGTTCGTTTCCATCAGACGGTTAACTGGCATTTCATGCAAAATGAGAGTGATTGAAATGGCTTCTGACTTCCCCTCATTTGAATTGTACAAACGGAGACAGTCCACCTCTAAATCTGTCTCGCTGCTTAAACATCGTGACCTCAATCTGCTGTGCGCTCTCGGCCTAAATGTTCAAACCGCAGCAGGGTCATAATTTAGAGCGGTTGATGGCGTCCTTGAAGCCTTTGTGCATTGAGGCCCTTGTAAATTAACTGTTCTGATCTTTGACATGCAGGGTAACTGTAACCCATGTACACTTCTGGGCTATTATGGATTTAGCCATCACCAATCATTTGGTTTTTGACTTTTATTGCCTTCCTTTGATTAAGAGTCATTTTGCATCCTACTTGTGACACGTTATACCTTCAACTCAGGAGCTGAGAGGGCAAGGTGGCGTAAACAGCGTTAGGTTATGCACTCTGTGTCATTAAATCCTTTCTCCTATCAAGTTCCTCTCCGGAGTGTCAGCGGCTGGCTTTCAGCACCACGGACAGGGACATTCATCAGCGCTGGGCTGATGTGCTGGCAGAACCATGAGCTGTAGATCATATCCCATCAGGCCACGGGCTGACAGCTCATTTTGAAGGCCCAGCTGATAGGGAGGGCGGAGCTACAGCAGGCTGCATATCTGTCAGGCGTCCCGCGACCCATCTATGCACTCTGTGGTTTGGCACCCCATGCTATTCCAAGTCGTAAAGAGCTCTTTTAGCATGGTCCAGTCCTAAATATGCCCCTCATTTTTAATTGAGGTTTATGGGGCTGCTGTTAACATGGCTATTAATAACCATTGATGGACTAAGACCTTCAAAGTGCATTGGAGACAAAAGGAGACTGCGTTCTGGAGGGAATAATGGACTGTTCTCCTGCAGGTTGTGTAAATGAAAAGAACCTATAGCCTCAAGGCAGTGCATAATTATGAGAACCTGGCAAAATGTACCTTGAAGCAACAATCTATCTACATATTGTATGCACACTGTATTTATTAATAAAAAAAAATATATATATATAATTACATATTTAAATAATATGTAATAATTAATAGATAAATAATAATATTTATTATTATTATTATAAGTTATATATGTATATGTGTGCATATATCTATAATTATTTAAATATATTTTCATTTTATTTATTTATTTATTTATAATTTTTTAATTTAATCATCATCGTTATTCTTCTTATTATTATTATTGTGTGTGTGTCTGTAATTATTTTAGTTTTTAAATAGTTTTTTATTTAATTATTTTTAATTTTTGAAATGATTTACTACTAATAATAATAATAGTTATTTTATTTGACTGTTTAAGTTTTTATGATTTTAAATTATTTAGTAATAATAATAATAATAATAATAATAATAATAATAATAAAATATATAATTAATAATATTATTATTATTATTATTATTATTATTGTTATTATTATTATTATTATTATTATTATTATTATTAAGTTATGGATATGTATATGTGTGTGTATCTGTAATTAGTGTATTATATTTTTTTGTTATTTTATTTTATTGTTTTTAAGTTTGTATCATTTTAAATCACTTAGAAATAACAACAACAACAACAACAATAATGATAATAATGATTGTACTACTACTACTACTACTACTAAGAATAATAATAATAATTATTATTATTATTGTTATTATTATGATTAAGTTATAGATATATGTATGTGTGTATCTAAATTTTTTTTGTGTGTGATTTTATTGTATTGTTTTTTTATAATTTTAAATTATTTAGTAATAATAATAATAATAATAATAATAATAATAATAATGTAATTATTTTATTATATTAATAATGTTATTTCATTAATTTAATTTAATATTTATTTGTATTATGTACTACTACTACTACTACTACTACTACTAATTATTATTATTAATAATTTTTTAAATAATAATAATAATAATAATAATAATTTTATCCCAAAAAACTTTCATTCTTTTTTAAAAAAGTGTCCTCAAATTTACAATTATGTTATTAATTCTGTGAGATTGATCAACAATTTGACAATGCATTTTTTTTATATATATTTTGAAATATATAAAATATATATCATATTTTAAATATATATAAAATATGTTTTCTACTTATCAATAATGTTTTGTCTTTTCCCAGTTCTCATTTAATAAAGTACTTCTTCATATTTCATTTTAATAATTTTGGCTACAAAATATGACTAAACTAGTATAGGTAAATACTGTAAATATCAACAATTGCAAAGTCAGCACATTCTTATGGTTTTCTGAAAAGTTAGGTGAAAAAAAGGCCACATAACTGACTTCCTTTACCAGAAGGAAATCCAGACTTCATTCTCCGGTATAATAGATTTCATGGCTTAAAATAGAAGGTGGCTGTCAGAGCACCTGCACTTCATACCTAAGTAAATTGGTCCCCAAGTGTTTCTGTGTGTACTTAAACCTACCAGTGAAGACTGTACGCAGAGAAGATGACAGGTCTTCTCTTAACCACCATTCATGTTTTTGTCTTTAATAACATGGCTGAGAGAGAGAGAGAGAGAAAGAGAGAGACAGCGAGAGAGAGCAAGGGACAAGGAAGAGTTTTAATACCCCTGCTGTTAAACACTCTGGCAGTAGTTGTGTTTGGCCTCAAATCATGACAATGGAAAAAGGAGATGCTATAAAACAGCAGCGTGAACTTTATTAGTACATTTCATCCCAGGGAGAAGTAGACTGTGTAAGCACCAAGAAATGAAACCCTCTATTAACCTCTCGCAGCATGTGCCTGAATTAGTATAGTGAGCATTAGCCTACACTTGTGTCATGAGAGGTTCAAAGGTCAAGGTCAAATAACAGAATTACACACTGTTTTTCCCCAGAATAGTAACCAGCCAAACCCAAACCCGGGTTGTTTTTAGCTGCCTTAGTCGAAACTAATATTTAAGACAGGAATTACACAAAAAGATCATAGAAATTGTTTTGTCATTTCTTTTTGCAAAGGATTTAGTCAGTTTTTAACTTGTATATTATCAGTCCTGGAACAATGACAGCTGTTCATATGTGAACATTATATGCAAATAATGTCTCATATGCAGTTTGAGGTGCTTCCTCTGTGCATGTGTGATGCAGAAGATGTCTGTGCTGGAAGATGATGCATGCTTTCACAGGATTGACTTTCTCTAGTACTGACTTTAGAAACTCTCGATACAGTATGTCTTGATCCAACGCAGTAAGTTTGCATGGGGGCTCTGTCCATTTATGCACTCTTGACCCTGCTCATCATCAGATTTTTTTTGTTTTCTTTTTATGCACCTAAAGTTGATGAGAGCCAAAAGAGCTCCAAATCCCCTGCCTGCTCTGACTTTACCACCTTATCCCAGATCCCAATGCTTAACTAACTGCTGTCATATTGTTTCAATCATTGTGACGTAGTGTGTATTAGGTCTGGGCGATATAAACAAAATTATTTTTCATTATTTTCAACAATGTTTTAATGTACAGGGTGGGCCATTTATATGGATACACCTTAATAAAATGGGAATGGTTGGTGATATTAACGTCCTGTTTGTGGCACATTATAAGTGGTCAGAAACTTGTAAATTACTCATGAAAGAATAAAGTTACGTTAAAACCAAGCACACCATTGTTTTATCTGCGAACATTCCCATAAGTTTGATGTAGTGATGTATCCATATAAATGGCCCACCCTGTATATCTTGATTTTTTTTTTTTTTTTTTTTTTTTTTTTTGCTTAAAAAGTGTTTTCTTTTTTTTCTTTTTTAATCAGAAATCATTTCAACAACATTTTTGCTGTAGTTTATTTCTTAAATTGAATTTAAAAAATAAAAAATAAAATAACTAAAATAAATGGAAAAAAAGTAAAATAAGTGAAATTAAATAATAAATAAAATCTAGTTGCAATGATCTAGCAATGTTTTCCACACTGATTTTCACTAAATGAACAAGAAATAGTGATATTTAATCATTTTCATTAATATGCACCAATGCATAGTCATACAGACTTCAACATATATGTACATACATTTTTACCAAAACATTTTAATACACAAAAATTGACTTTCTTGACCGTTTTTGAGTGATAACACAGATTGAATTGTTTATTTGAAATAGACCATTTGAACTAATTTACTTAAACAAATGTGACCGTGGATCACAAAACCAGTCTTAAGTAGCATATTACTAATTTTTGATTAGTAATATACATTGCTAAGAACTTCATCTGGACAACTTTAAAGGCGATTGTCTCTGTATTTTGATTTTTTTTTTTTTTTTTGCATCCTCAGATTTCTGATTTTCAAATAGTTGTATCTCGGCCAAATATTGTCCTATCCTAATAACCTACATTAATGGAAAGCTTATTTATTCAGCTTTCAGATGATGTATAAATCTCAATAAAAAAAAAAATTGACCCTTATGACTGATTTTGGTTCAGAATCGCAAATAGATCTTTCCAACTCTTTAAATCTGTGCAACAAGGAAGAATTCTGAAATTACTTTAATATTTTTTTTGAAAAAGGTTAATTAAAATGCTTATGATATTCAAATTAATGTAATTGCGCAATTTTATACAGTGTGAAATCATTGATCATATTTGATGTATCGCCCAGTCCTACTGTGTATTATGCTTTTCTTTGTCTCTTACTGTACCTTCTCTCCTTCTCTTTCTTCTGTATATCAAGCTATTATATGTGTTCTGCTAATCTTGTTACTGTTGTTGCTTATTATTATTATTATTATTATTATTATTATGATCTTGTTGTTGTCATTTATACTTTGTCTTTTCTTTGCGTATTTCTCTCATTGTGTTGAATGAGTTTTGTTGCTTTGAGCGCTCTCTCCCTTTCTAACCCTACGTTCATTTTGTTATGGCCCGACCGCAGTCCAGGATGACGCTGCCCCAGGTACCCAGGAGTACATTATGTTGCGGCAGGATTCCATCCATTCTGCGGATATAAGGGGTAAAGGCTCCCCTTTTCGTGCTAAGTGTCATGAAATCTTCTGCTGCCCACTGAAGCAAGTCGTCCTCAAAGAAAGCTCAGAGCCCGAAGGTTTGTGTGCAACACATCCATGTTTTTCTTTGTATCTTTTACTTAAGTTTAAGTTTCATTTGAACTTGCTTTTGTTTTTTTGACTTTTCTTAAAAGCATCTGGCTTGTGCATTTTCTGTTCATGAGCTGTATGTGTGTCTTGTTGAAACTGCTTGAAGCCTGCGATGTTGAATGCCCTAAGGACACACTCTCCTTTTCTGTCTCTCTCTTTGTGTGTGTATGTGTGTCTGTGCTGAATGCAGACCTGTGCTCATGATCCTTCAGATCTGTATTCACCAGTGATTACCTGATGATGTCATTCTACCTGAGCTGAGGCTCTGTACTTACATTTCACAGCATAAATCAGGGCTCTACACTCACATATTTTTTTCAGCAACATTCATATCCAAGTTAAAGGAGAAGTCCACTTCCAGAACAAAAATTTACAGATAGTGTACTCACCCCCTTGTCATCCAAGATGTTCATGTCTTTCTTTCTTTAGTCGTAAAGAAATTGTTTTTTGAGGGAAACATTTTAACATTTCTCCATATAATGGACTGATAAGGTGCCCCGAGTTTAAACTTCCAAAATGCAGTTTAAATGCGGCTTCAAACGATCCCAAATGCGTTTTAAAACGATCCCAGTCAAGGAAGAAGGGTCTCATCTAGCGAAAGGATTGGTTATTTTCATTAAACAAAATACAATTTAAAGACTTTTTAATCTCAAATGTTTGTCTTGCCTTGCTCTGCCTTGCTCTGTATACTCTGACTCAAGACAGTTAGTGTATGTCGAAAAACTCCAATCATATTTTCTCCCTCAACTTCAAAAATCATTTCAAAATCATCCTACATCACTGCAGATTTCCGACCCAGTCTTTGCAAAGTAAACGTGCAAAAAAGATCAATCACCCTTAACAAAAAAGGTAAAACAGCGATATAAGACAATTTTGAAGTTGAGGGAGAACATGAGATGGGAGTTTTTCGACATACCCTAACTGTCATGAACTGGAAAAAAAAACCAGAGTCCAGACCGAGTAAGACAAGACGAGCGTTTGACATTAAAAAATATATAAATTGTATTATTTTCATGAAAATAACTTATCGTTTCACTAGATAGGACCCTTCTTCCTCGGCTGGGATCATTTGCGCATTTGGGATCGTTTGAAGCCGCATTTAACCTGCATTTTGAAAGCTCAAACTCGGAGCACCATATCAGTCCATTATATGGAGAAAATTGCTGAAATGTTCTCCTCAAAAAACACAATTTCTTTACGACTGAAGAAAGAAAGATGCGAACATCTTGGATGACAAGGGGGTGAGTACATTATCTGTAAATCTTTGCTCTGGAAGTGGACTTCTCCATTAAAGTGATAGTTCACCCAAAAATAAAAATTCTGTCATTAATTAGTCATCATGATGTCGTTCCAAACCCATAAGTTCTTTGTTCATCTTCAAAATGCAAATTAAGATATTGATGAAATCAATGAAAGTTCTGGCCCCGCATAGATGGCAACACGTCTAAAATGTTCAAGGCCCAGAAAGGTAGTAAGGACATTGTTAAAACAGTCCCTGTGACATCAGTGGTTCAACCTTAATTTTAGATGAGAATACCTTTTTGTGCACTGATAAAAATAATTTTGTGGTAAAGTAAATACTACAGAAAAACAAATGTAATTTCTACTTTAAATAATTTAGTTCAGGCAGGAATAACAAAAGAGCTTGTAGAATTTAAAGTTTGAACTTATAAATATATTTTACTTGGAATTGTTTATTTTTAGAAAGATTGTTTAAGTAAATATCAAAGTCATGATCCTTTTTTTCTGTTTTCAAGATGTATTTACACTGTTTTATGGTTGCTTTTGTTGTTAAATAACTTGCTGTTTTGTGACATCTGGAGTTTATTTTCTACTCTAAATGACTCATTCATACTCAAACACTATTTAAGTGAAATGTACTTGAGTATTGCAGGGTAAACTTAAAATAATTAAGCAGAAATTACTCATCAAACTCTAACTGGCTACATTAAATGGACTTATTTCCTTTGGTAATTTTACATAATTTAGTTAAGTAGATTTTACTTAATTCCATACTTGAATTTTACTTAAAAAATATGCGTGCAAAAACTTGCAAAAGAAAAATTAAGTAAATTTTACTTACTGCTTTTTTTTCAGTGTGCTCAAAGAAAACAAAAATAATGACTTTATGCAACAATTTCTTCTCTTCCGTGTCTGTTATTTTTGTTATATTTGTGCGGAAAAAGTATTCTTGTAGCTTCATAACATTAAGGTTGAACCACTGATGTCACATGGACTATTTTATCAATGACTTTAGTATCTTTCTGGGCCTTGAACGTGTCAGTAGCATTACCATCTATGCAGGGTCAGTAAGCTCTCAGATTTGATCAAAAATATCTTGATTTGTGTTTTAAAGATGAATGAAGGTCTCACGAGTTTGGAACGACATGAGGGTGAGTAATTAATGGCAGAATGTTTGTTTTTGAGTGAACTATCATTTTAATATTTTCCAGGTAACTTGACAGGCAACATTAAACTATAGCAGCCCTTAAAAACAAACAAAAACATTATTAGTAATTCTTTATAATAACTTCCATTAGTCATGAATTATACATACAAATGTATTAGTCTTCTTTTTAACTAAAAAAAATAATACAAATTTGAATAGATTTTAACGAATGATGTTATGTATTGCATAATATAATTATATAGGTAACAATATCATATACTGTATTATTTTGTAAATGTTTTTAATAAAAGTTGCTTCACATTATCCTTGAACGTGTGTAAATGCTGTAAATTACAAATGAAATTACATAAGATCCACACTTTAGACCTTACTTAATAGCTGAAAGTCAGCCAAATTCATGAATTGCAAAGGCATGGAATATTTGAATATTATGAATATACTTTGAAAAATGCTGCCTGTATGTACACTTTGATGTAGGAAGAAAACATTTAGGGTGTGTTCACACTTGTCATGTTTGGTTCGATTAAAACGAACTCTGTGGTTCATTCGAGTGTGGTTCATTTGAGTAAGTGTGAACGCTGCCATCCGAACCCTGGTGTGCACCAAAAAAGATGGGTCTTTTCTGGTGCGGTTCAATTGAAATATGAATGCAACACGGACCAAATACTTCTAAGCAAACCAAAAACAAGTTATGACAAGATGCGACGCTATGCGACATGATTACACGAAGGAAACACATGGCGTATCCAAAATAAAATTAGCAGAGGGCAAACGTGGAGCAGTGAGGAGGTGAAGTGCCTTTATAAGCTTTTTTGTGAGTTTGCAGGTGGTAAAAATAAAATCATAGACGTGCAACAATGAGCGCGCTTAGTCCAGCGGATGGCATTAGGTATATTCAGCTTAAAGTATCGCTGAGCAGAGGGATCAATGAATGGGTACTTCGATGTCAAACACCCGCAGCACTTTAAGTCGAACGCACCTTTTCCTTTTGTTTGGAGTGTTCAGTGAGTTACATCACAAAATATACGTCATTCAACCTGACCAATCATGTTGTGAACGATTAACTATGCCTTTAGGTTTAGTATCTTTAGTTTCACTCTCAAAAATGCTGTGTGAATGCTAAGCAGACCAGGACCAAATGTATCATTTTCCCTTTTAGTCCAGACCAAATGAACCAACCGAACTACAAATGTGAACACACCCTTAAACACATGCAATAATACAGTTAATACTACATTAATACAGTCTTAAAGGCATTTTTAAAACTTGGTTTATCCATCCTTAGCTGTGAGTTTTGATCAGGGGTCACTTGTACTCATGTAAATAAATACATTTTTGCATTGACACTAGTTTGTAAATTACATTCTTTTGTGTAGAGCCCTGTAAACACAAAACATCCCATTTATTGTGGCACTTTATCACTAACCCTTTAATTCGAAAGAGTGATTGAGTGGACGATGATGATGATGATTCACAAGCATGCCCTACTTCCTTATATAGATCAAACCCCACCCCTTTATCATAAGCTCCTCCCCTTTAATAGCATAGCTGTCTTCTCTTTAGTCCTGCACTCATTTTTAGACACCCCACTCCCCACACATCAGGTCGACATTAGATAAATATCTGTTTAACTGCTGGCCATCTGTTTTACAAATGATAACGTTTCTGCTTTCAAAGGGCTAGCTTGGACCCTCTGTCTCTTTGTCTTTCTTTCTCATCGATCTGGGTCTTCCTGTCAGGTGTTTTCAGATGCATGAGGGTTGCTGATGTCGTTTGCACACAGGTCCGATTGCTATGGGGTCCTGCATGCGGCTGAATGCTATATTGTCTTTATGTTGAGGGAATCTCGTAGAGTACTAAGATTGTCCAAACATGTTATGAATGTGTTTGTAAAGTGTTTTTCTTTTCAGACTCTCAGATCACTGGGTAAGCCATCAGCAGTCACCTCATGTCTAAATAAATGAAGTTAAACACACAAATGCGCTCATCTCCGTCTCTGTGCTGGATGACATATGAATTGTTCACGCATGGCTGTGATGCAGCTCTAGATTGATGGATAATTTAGTTGTCATAGATACAGTGCCATTGCTGCTGACAAACATGTGCCTAATCAATTATTCAGTAATGGTTTATATTCACGGTCATTACTACCTCATTTCTGCGTCGTATAGAGTTGTAGAGAGTCTCTGAGGAGCGAGGGTGAGTTGGGTGCAGGAATCTTTTCCATGTCTGTTTGTGGTAAATTTTTATTTGTCTGGATCATGCTGCAAACAAGAGGACACGAGTGAAAAAGAGAAGGAGGGGAAGGCTTATGAAGAGACAGACTGGAGTACTGCAGATCTATTATTCAGTCTGACTGAAGCTCTGCTCGGACGTGACTGAATTTGCAAAGAAAGTCATGGGTTTCTTATGAAACATGCTCATAAGCAGCGTTCCATCAAGGGTGACGGGAAGCGTTCACCTTAAAATGAAAATTCCGTCATCATTTACTCATCCTCATGTCGTTCCAAATGCTTTCTTTCCTCAGTGGAACAAAAAAGGAGATGTTTGGCAGAAAATTCACACTGCTCTTTTCCATGCAAGGAAATCTTCGAAAATGATACCAAAGTTCCATAAGAGTACCAAAAGTTGTCCATACACTGTAAAAAAAAAAAATCTGTAAATAAAACAAAGATTATTGGAGTACATTTTAGAGTACCCTTTTAGTATTTCTACTTCAAAATGTCATGTTATGCTACTTAATGCAATGTGTGACTTGCTGTTTCTTTGTAATTGTTTGTGAAATTTACTAGCAATTTCGAAGTGAAAGTTGTTTCTACAGCAGTGGCATTACTTTATTCCAAATGATAGCTTTTTGTGAGAAAATGTGGTATGTTTGTTATAGAAAGCTTCTCATGTGGCTTCAGAAGATGTGGAATATATAATACATTTAGTGCGAAATAATTTTATTTTTATTTTTATTCCCAAATTCATTATTTTCCCTTTTTTAATTTTTCTGGATTCCATTTTTTTTTTTCTTTTACATTTCTTTAGACTCTGTTTTAATAGTTAAGTTTAAAATTCTTAATCAAAAAAGCATGGTTAATTATTTGAAATCACGGAACTTACACAACTTAACAGCAATTTATTAAACATTAACAATTTTTAAGGCCCTGTGAAATGCATTTTTTTTTTTTTTTCTTAAATTCAGTTGTATTTTTTTTTTTTTACAGAATTCTGTTTTCCATTAATTTCCTGGATTCCATTTTAATGCTTTCATTCAAGTTTAATAATTTCAAGCATCTCTATTTAATTAATTGTATAAAAAAAAAAATATATTATTTTTTATTTATTCTTTTTGTTGCGTATTTATACTTTTCAGGTAAACAATTTTTCTAGTTAATATTCCTAAAAAATTCAAATGTTATTATTTGAAGTAGTGCTATCATTACATTAAGTAATTTATTTCTGTCACAGTTTCTTCAAGTTAAACCAAACTTTTATTTTGACAGGTTGCTGTGAAGACCTTTAACTTTCCGTTTGTATATGATATGATGATTTTTTACAAAAGAAGTGGTAAAAGTGGTAAAATGCTCACAAGATTATGTGTTCATGCACTCATATTGAGGCGGCAAATGCTGAAAACCGCATATCTGCGCCATTCATTCACACAGATACACGCAGAATGTGCAAGATTCATATTTAAATAGCATTTTTGCAGTTTAATATTCACAGACACTAATCCACATTGTGTTTTGATTTAAGTGTACATACCCACTTTTAATTTATGAATTCAAAATTTGTCAAATTCCGTGACTTCGCGTTATGCTGTAAATTCCATTTTTATGACTGGATTCCGCGCTTCTGTCTGCGTTTTCGGAAACATCTTGTCACTATATGCTTTCATTGTATGGAAAAGAGCAGCGTGAACATCCTTCCATCTTGTGTCCCATGGGAAAAAAGAAAGTCATACTGGTTTGGAACAACATGAGGGTGATAAATAGTGACATAATGTTCATTTTTGTGTGAACTGTCCCCTTAAGAGAGAATGGACATCTGAACCACTGTGTAGGAGGATGACATGCTGTTCTGGGATCAGATTGTTTGTCACAGACACTCAGAGTTAGTTTGGACATGTTTCAGTAATGGAGAAAGCAATGGGTGCAGGTGCTGTAAGCTGAAAATCTGTTGCTGATTTCTTACACCACAAATATTATTGCGCACACACACATTCGATGGAGACTCAGATCAGCAGTGGAGTCTATAATCCAAATCCCTGTAGTGCAGCAGAGTCTGTCGTTCTCTCTCTCCTTAACTTCTCCTCTCTGTCTCCTGTTGTTACACTATTTACCCTCAACATCCTTTGTCTTTTTTGCTCTCTTGACAGCTCCAAATTCATCCCCCAATCAATATCTGCCTGATTTCTCTCTTCTCTATCTTAACCTCTTTCTGTATCTCATTTTGTCTTTTCTGTTTTTCTCATTCTTACAGTAAAATATGTCTCAAAGGCCTGTTTCTTTATCATATTTAATCAATAACTGAGAACACGTTGTACTTTCGCTATTTATCCTCGAAAGCACATACTCAAACCTCAGTGCGCAGTAACATTTGTTATTTACAGGCCAAACTTTTTCACATCCCACAAGTTTAATATGTCCCTGTCTTCTCCGGAAACGATATATCACACTGTGATATGTGTGGGTGTGTATATTAACATTTTTTCCCCTTGAATTTCCAACCACCATTACTTTGATAGAAAGATGCTTACACTTTGAAAAAGAACATTGCAAAGTTTGCGGTCAGAAAGATTTCTAATGCTTAAAGTTTTGCTTCAGCAAAATACAGTACAAACAGCAATATTGTGAAGAAATATAAATGATTACAAATCACTCTGAGTCATGCTAAAAAGACTCAAATGCAAATGTAAAATGCAGTGTTCAGAGGTCATAGCTTCTCAAAAGATGACCATTGTTGTGATGCCATTTATATGGTATTCATCAAACACATTGCAGTTATAAATCACGGCTGCATCCATAGCCCTCTTTTGCAGAATCTGAAATAATGGCTGGCTTGCTCATTTCACAAACCATGTGTATCAATAAAGCGCTTGGCACATTCATCCACTCTCCCACCTGTGTAAACGGCATCAGCGCGACTGATGAGCTCTGAAATTACATTACGGCTGACCCCCACTTCTCATTTCAGCTGCTCCTCTCAAACTGCATGACTCGATGGCGTTATCACTAACGGCACAAAGTCTAGCTAGACTGTAATAATGGCGTTTTTGTTTGTTTGTTTCCTCATTTTGTTGCATCACGCTATCGGGATCAGGCTGGAGCTATTTATGCAAATGTTTGCGCAAATAGAGAAAGTATGAATAAGTCATGGTTGTGATAATGGACGTGGGCCGGGGGAATTCAGATGGGTGGAGCGGAGTGAAGGACCATCTGCACTGCACTCTATTTGTGAGGTGTTTTTAACAATGTGTTTTATATTTGCAACAGGGATTTTAGTGCTAACATTTAGACAGCACAGTTGCGTTTCTTACCTGGGTGTCTCTAAGGATGTGTAAAAGGTGAGAGCTTGAGTTAGTGTGGCTGATCTAACTGGTCATTCAGGTGGCACTACTGCCATCATCTTGCTCCAGGACAAATAGCCAGCCTTTTAACTGCTGTGAAATGCCAGAAGTGTGATAGAGGGCCTCCAGTGCGCCATAGTCCTGTCTTCTTCAACTGAGCTGGATAATAGTGATGCCACATACCCTCCCCTCCATAGCTACAGTTGTTTCTTAAAGGGATAGTTCACCCAAAAATGAAAATTACCCCTTGGTTTTCTCACCCTCAAGCCATTCTAGATGTATATGATTTCTTCTTTGAGACCAATACATTTAGAGTTATATTAGCTCTTCCAAGCTTTATAATGGCAGTGAATGGGTGTTGGAAAGAGCGGAGAGAAAGAAAAATGTTAAAGGATTTCAGTATAAGCCAAGAGGATACTGGTTTTCCATTGCTGTAAACAAAACTTGGTTCTAGCATATTCTCACTGGAGCTTATGCTATGCTTACATCCTACGTCATCCGCTAAAACGCCACTCTGAACGTGTGTACAACAGTTAGCGGAAGCTAGAGATTACAGTTTTGAAAGTTTTAAATATGGATATTTTTCTTACACAAATGCATCTATTCACTTTAAAAGGCCTTTGGAGCCATGTGGTGCACTTTTTATGATGGATGGATGCACTTTCTTAGACTTTAAAATCTCAACACCCATTTACTGCCATTATAAAGCTTGAAAGAGCCTGGAAATTTTTACTATAACTCTGATTGTATTCATCTGAAAGAAGAAAGTCATATACAAAGTCATATACATAGGATGGCTTGAGAGAGAGTAAATCATGGGGTAATTTTCATCTTTGGGTGAACTATTCCTTTAAAAGTGTCATCAGTTCTAGACACCAAAATGTCAAACCAAACCAAACCAAGCCCGATTACCCTGGTTAACACTGCACCATAATAATCAAGATCCTGAATCACAACTCTCCTTAATGCTTCCTTGAACCATTAGGCCACTATCCTTCCCTACTGGGTTTAGAGCGGCTGCTTAAATACCGATTCTCTTTTACACACTTCTCCACACAGCCTCACAGACCTCGTGTGGCTCTCCTGGAGTGAAGATGTAAAAAAGCTGCCAACTCAAATCTCACCTGCTGTCACTTTAGTGGATTCAGTCAAATCCAGTAACTTGCTGTGCCAGATTTTCACTTAAAACTTTCAGTTTGTGACTGCCATTGACTCACACAGTCTGTAAGCTGTTTATGCTATGTTGGGATGTATGAATCACATACATATAGTCAAGAATACACATTTCTTAGGGAGCTTTTAGATAAGACATTGAATGTGGTGCAACATAAAAGAACAGAATGCAGTGGTCTTGAAATGTAGACTATTTTTAACTACACACACTGACGCTTTTGACCTAGACTTTCTGTTTTTAGTTTTGATATTTTTAGAAACGGTGCTTTAATTTATGGAGAGTTAAGAGTGTCACAAGATGATGGAATCAGATATCAGTTTATTAATACTACAATAGAAATAAATACATTTTCAAATAGACATATAGTATGTAGTTATAGTTGAAGTCAAAAGTTTGCGTACACCTTGCAGAATCTGCAAAATGTTAATTATTTTGCCAAAATAAGATGGATCATACAAAATGCATGTTGTTTTTTATTTGGCACTGACCTGAATAAGATATTTCACATAAAAGACATTTACATATAGTCCACAAGAGAAAATAATAGTTGAATTTATAAAAATGACCCCATTCCAAAGTTTACATACATTTGATTCTTAATATTGTGTTGTTACCAGAATGGTCCATGGCCATTTTTTTTTCTTTCTTTTTTTACTGGTAGTTGTTCATGAGTCCTTTGTTTGTCCTGAAAAGTTAAACTGCCTGCTGTTCTTCAGAAAAAGTTTTCAGGTCGCACAGATTATTTTTAGATCCATCTTTTCACACTGAGGACAACTGAGGGACTCATATGCAACTATTACAGAAGGTTCAAATGCTCACTGATGCTCCAGAAGGAAAAACGATGCATTAAGAGACAGGGGTGAAAACTTTTGAACAGAATGAAGATGTGTACATTTTTCTTATTTTGCCTAAATATCATATTTGGTTATGTAGTACTACCCTTCAGAAGCTACAGAAGATACTTACATTTTTCCTAGAAGACAAAATAAGTTAAATTTACCCTGATCTTCAAATTAAAAGAAAGCTGTCACCCCCTGGTTTCCTTCTGGAGCATCAGTGATCATCAAATTGATTTAATTTGTATTTTTTGAAATTAAATTTACAATTACAAAGTGTTTTATAAAACAGGACAGCTTTAAATACAGAATTAATTAGAATCTGCATTTGATTGAAAGCAATTTGTAAATGGTCTGTAAACATTAAAATACATAGTTACATTTTTAACCATTATTTCCATGCTGCTTCTGGTCCTTATTAAAGAGATGGTTTACCCAAAAACAAAAATCCTGTCATTAATTACTCACCCTCATCTTTCACCCTTCATCTTTGAAACACAAATTAAGATATTTTTGATGAAATCCGAGAGCTTTCTGACCCTGGATAGACAGCAACACAAGTACCATGTGACATCAGTGTTTTAACCAATACGTTACGAAGCTATCAGAATACTTTTTGTGTGCAAAGAAAACATAAATAATGACTTTTTAAGTATTTAACCCCTAAATCATATTAGTACCTAAAGTGTACATATTAGTATCTTTTAAAAGGGTACTGCCCCAATAACAGTTTGGTATCTTTGTTTCTGAGAGTGCAGATGAAGCTCTGTTGCATTGAGTTAAAAATTTAGTGTGAATGTTTGATAAAAAATGCAGAATATGTGAATGGGTGGAAGAGAGCAGGCACGCTTTCAATCCTGCCCAACTCCCCCTGTTTCCTTAAACACTCACACAAACCGCACACAAACACACACGCTTGGTCTTTTCCTCTCGCCCACGCCAGTGTATTCCGAATGCCTGTTTAGACGGGTAGTCATGAGTCATCTCCCCACTCGCTCTCGCCTATTCTCCTCTTTCATCAACCTGTTTCACACCTCTTCAGTCCCTCGCGCTCCTGGAGAGCTGAACTGAGAGGTGTACAGTAGGTAACTTCTCTCCTCCGCTCCCTCACTGAAAAGCTCCACGAACACTATAGCGGCGCTTTAACCGGCGGTGGCCACCGTGAGTGGAAATATTCCACCCTGTCAGAGCGGAAATCGATAGGCGAACACTCTGCAGCTCCATTTAAAAGTCATTTGTGCTCTGCGCCACTTTACAGATGGGTGATGCCCTCGATTTTGTTGAAATGTTTACTGGGAAAGTTTACTTCTCTGTCTGTTCCAATAGTGTGTGAATGTGAACAGGACTGATAGTTGAACCCCAAGCTTCATTTTGTGATATGGTCCTGTCCCGTGGGCCAGTTGGGACGCAGTGGATAGCGCAATTACATAAGACTCGAGCGTTTTCTCCCAAAGGGCTTCTGGCAGGCTAAGGCCTTGTCGGCACTGATTTACACAGACACCCAATTTGAAGCATCGTCTCTACTGCCAGCACTGGTGAAGGATCTGAGAGTGTTGGGCTGGACAGAAGATGCAGAATTAATGTCTGCCAGCACTCTCTTCTTCACCCACCAGCATACCAATATATAGATGGAGGTGTTTTGAGTTTAAATTATTCTGTTGGAAAACAAATCAGATATTAATTGTAAGATGTTGAAGGTTTAATATCATAACAGCCTATTATCATAATATATCATAATGTGTGTAAACTTTATTTATTGGCTTACTAGGGATAGTGTGTTTCTTCTGCGATGTGATACTGTAGATCAGTCACATGAGGGACAATCCCACTGGAGCAACCTTGGGTTAAGTGCATTGCTCAAAGGCACAGTGGTGATAAAGCTTCAAGCTCCTTGAGGAGACTCAAACGTCAAACACACTACTAAAGAATGATCACAAATGCAGTCTCTGATATAAAATGTGACCCTGTGGACCACAAAACCTTTTAAGTAGCACAGGTATATTTGTAGCAATAGCCAAAAAACATTGTATGGGTCAAAATGATTGATTTTTCTTCTATGCCAAAAATCATTACTCTGTAAAAAAAATTGTTGATTCTACTTAAAAGAATTTGTTACCCGACTGCCTTTAAAATTTTATGTTCAGTCAACTTGAAATGTTAAGTGTACTAAGTGACAACTTAGATATTTGAGTTTATTCAACTTAAAATTTTAAGGCAGCTAGGTAACATGCCTAGCTTTTAAGTTTAACAAACCAAATTGTTTGTTTAGTCAACTCAAATATCTAAGTTTTCACTTAGTACAACTTAACATTTCAAGTTGACAAAACTTATTTGAGTTGACTGAACTAAAAATTTTGTCTGCAGGGTAACAAATTATTTTAAGTTGATTCAACAAATTGCTTTTTTTTTGTTTGTTTTTTTACAGTGTATGATATTAAGTAAAGATCATGTTTCATTAAGATATTTTGTACATTTCCTACTGTAAATATATCAAAAACCTAATTGTTGATTGATATGCATTGCTAAGAACTTCATTTGGACAACTTTAAATGTGATTTTCTCAGTATTTTGAGTTTTTTTTTTTTTTTTTTTTTTTTTTTCTGCACTCTCAGATTCTAGATTTTCAAATAGTTGTATCAGCTAAATATTGTCATTGTACATCAATGGAAAGCTTATTTATTCAACTTTCAGATGATGTATAAATCTCAATTTCTTAAAACTGACTCTTATGACTAGTTTTGTGGTCCAGGGTCACAATTGTTTTTTTGGACAATACAGATGAGATGATAATCATTACATGGCTTATGTTGAAATTAGTGCTGTCTATCGATTTAATAAAAATTAACTAATTAATTGAATATTTTCTCTGAAATTATCACGATTAATCCCACCTAACATTAAAGTTTTTAAATATACATTTATATTGCTATAATTTTACATTCAATCTTCAAATTAATGTAGAAACAACATGAAGACAGTACATTTTGAATATTTGATTTTTTTTTTTTTTTTTTTTTTTGACTGAAGTTGAGTATCACTGATACCAATATTACTCATGTCTCTAGGAAATTGTTCTTTTTGTCCTAATATGTAACCATTGACTATAGCCATTCAACATTACAGTATAATTGAGAGCTATCATTTTTAACATTTATTAGATTTAAAAAAAATAACGTATAATTTAACTTAAAAAGTTAAATTATCTGGCAATCAAACAATCTGGCAAAAGGCCTGGTTTCACAGACAAAGCTTAGACTAAGCCAGGATTAGGCCATCATTTAGTTACAGTATAGGACATTTAAGTAATTTTTTACAAGCGTTTGAGACAAAACAAAAGCACTGATATATTTTAAGATCAGTCAGTGCAAGTTTCTTTCAGCTGAAACAGCTCAGACTTACATTTCAGTCTGGGACTAGTCTTAAGCCGTGTCTATGACATCGGGGGATAAACTCATTATTTACAGAAACTGAATAAAGTTATCAAACACTAAATACTAAATTACAAATAAACAAATCCTTAAAGCTACAAAATTTATAATTTTCCTCTTTTGTTTTCTTTTATTTTTGATTAATAGACATCACAGCAGCTGGGTTATTAGGTTAGTTGTGACCCTGGACCACTAAACCAGTCATAAGTAGCACAGATATATTTGTAGCAATAGCCAACAATACACTGTACGGGTCAAAATTATCAAATTTTCTTTTATGGCAAAAATCATTAGGATATTAAGTAGAGATCATATTCCATAAAGATATTTTGTGAATTTATTACCGTGAATATATCAAAACGTAATCTCAAAACGTTTATTAGTAATATACATTAAGAAGTTCATTTGGACAACTTTAAAGGCGATTTTTCTCAATATTTAGATTTTTTTGCACACTATCTCGAACAAATATTGTCCTGTCCTAACAAACTATACATCAGTGGAAATGCATTTATTCAGCTTGCAGATGATGTATAAATCTCAGTTTCAAAAAACTGACCCTTATGACTGGTTTTGTGGTCCAGGGTCACATTTGGCTGCTATTACTTTATGAGGTTTCATTCGTGCTTTAATATGAAATGATACAGGATACAGCATGCGCCACCGGATTTATGTGTGCAATGAGCACAGTATAATAGCTGACAGCTGTTTTTTACTGACATATGGCCTGACATCATCTCATCTTCTACTGAGGTTCCCTCGTCAACTTTTACCTTTGCCGTGCTCATTTAACTAGCACCTGTCACTATAGTATAGTTAGAGTGCGTGTCTGAACAGTCTCCCGTTTGATGTGGTTGTAAAGACATTCTGTGACTAAATAAACACACTTCTTGTAAAGAAATAAGTGACAGGAGTAGCAGTTGTGAGTGGGGTTGGCAAAATATTTGTAATGAATGTAGTGAATTTTTATATATTGTCATTTTTATAATAATTAAAAATCTTACTGAAACCAAATTTTTGAGTGGTAGCGTATTGAGCATTACTTTTTGTTTTGGAAGTTGTAGGTTGCAAAGCCAGCCAGTCGGTCCAGATCTTGCCAGATACAATATATGCCAGATAAAAAAAATACAAGCTTATATATGTATGTTAGACACTGAAGATAAAACAGTTTTTGAATAGGGATGTTTGATGTACTTTGTCTTTTACCATCTCTAAGACATGCAACATAAGTCTCTTCCTGTTTCCTGTGACACAAAGTACAACATAAGATCTCATTTCTCAGTTGAGACACTTCACTGTCCTCATTTTTACACAAAGAAACTTTTCGCATAGCTTTTATCAGTTTTGTGGTTCAGAGATACTGTCAGACAGAATATATAGCCTATGGTTAACCCAAAGATAAATTTAGCCTGTTTTTGACAATCGGAGCACTCTAAACAGTCTGAATAAAGTGCCATTCCCTATCTGTGCTGTAGTCTGTGCACTGCTGTAGGTTAAAGCAATAGGCTCAATGGGCCAGTAATGTCTTTACAGAGAGGATGAGATTCAGTGTATTCACCCACTCCAGGCGAGAAGCTATTTATAGCTAATCCTGAAGTGACAGGGAACAGGGGCTAAGACACTGTTCTGGGACACACATTCAGAATAAATGCAGGCAAAACAGGAAGGAAAGGGACCAATACAAAGCATCTCTAATACATATGTGCTAGGAGGATACTGACCTACTATGGGCCTCATCATGGGCTTCATGATTTGTTTACTTTTAAGTGCGGCTGATGTCATGTTTTGCCTTAAATATTTAATGTCTCGAGACTGTTTTATTGGGTTTGGACAGCCATCTTGTCAAGGAATTACTTAAAGGAGCATTTAGACTTTCGAAAAGGGTCACTAATACTAAATGTAACAGCACAACGAGTGTTGAGTTACCTTCTTGATTCATTTTCAATGATATGTGCAAATTTACTAATTTGATCATTTTTAATAAAGCCATATGTCCATATATCATGGTTGTTAAATTGAGTAAAACACATGAAGATGAATTCATTTGGTATCATTTAGTCTCTGGCGGAACAGTGCTTCCATCTTGATTTATAAACAATGTGTTGGTTGCGCTTGCAGTCACTTGAATCAGAATGCAGGACACGGGAGCGCAGGAAGGAAGTTGTTATCACGGAACCAAATCAGATTTGTGGGTGAAAGATTGAGGAGGGCAAGGGAAGAATAAATGAACACTGCTAGGATGCAAAGGCCGAACCGGAGCATGGGAGAGAGCAGCTACGTGAGTGATGATAGTGCTGTAACACAGGCCTGAGGCTGAGTCGGCAATACTCATATGTATAGACACCCACACACACATGCATGGTCTATTCGTACTGTCACCGATGTCTGCCGCAGCGATATCTGATCAGATCTTGTTGCATGCATGTAAATGCAAAAGCACTGAGCAAATCATATTTTTCCACATCCGATTTAAACCACTTTCATATGTTGTTTGATACTTATCCAATATTTTGGTCATCTGAACTAAGTCTGTAGTCTTATATCCGATTGTCCTCTCATTTTACAGATTTGTGTCATTAATATCCACCGTAACATAATATTTGTTTACAGTATATCTGTCCATGTGCTAGTAATTCTAGAGCTGTGAAACGGAAATGTTAAGCATGCATTTTAACAATGCTATAACAGATAGTGTTGTTCCTAGAAAGGCTTCGTCTGTTGTCAAAATGATCATTTTGTAAAAGAAATATAAATGATCAAATATCTGTCATAACTCTAGCAACAACTTCATTTATTGAATTAAAATTTACTATATATTTATGTTTTTTTTTACATAGTTAACAAAACACACACATGAGTGTGTGTGTGTGTGTGTGTATACAAACAAAAAAAGATCAAATACAAATGATCAAACGTCTTTTCATGACTTTAGCAACAACTTTATTTATTGTAATTAAATTTACTAAATATTTATTAGATTTGCATAGTTTTAATGCAGTTAAAGAAACACACACACACACACACACACACACACACACAAATACACATACATATAATGTTCTATTCTTTTTTTGATTCTATCTACTTGTTTTCTTTTTTTTTATTATAAAATAATAATAACTTGACTCCCTAATACTAGCACACTGTATTCTATTTTTATTCTATCTACTATCATTCTTTTTCTTTATTATACTCAAAAAAAATATTTTTTAGAAAAATCAGAGAAATTGCTGGTCTTGTCAAAGCACTTACACTGCTGTTCGAAAATGTAGGATTTTTTCAGAAAGATTTTTAATAATTTTTAAGATTCTTATGCTTTTCAAGGCTGTATCTGTTTGATCAAAAATACAGAAAAAAATGTAATTTTGTGAAATATTATTGCAATTTAAAATAACAGTTTTCCACTTTTAATATACTTTACAATATAATTAATTTCCTTGAAGCAAAGCTGAATTTTTTAGCATCATTACTCCAGTCTTTAGTGTCCTTTCTATTTTGAATAAATGGCGTTCTTTGAAACTTTCTATTACTTGAAGAATCAAAGAAAAAATATCACAGGTTCCAAAAAATATTAAGCAGCACAACCGTTTCAACACTGATAATGAATCAGCATATTAGAATGATTTCTGAAGGATCATGTGACACTGAAGACTGGAGTAATGGCTGATGAAAATTCTGTGCAAGTCACAGAAAAAAATTATATTTAAATTATATTTAAAGCATATTAAAATAGGAAACCAATATTAGAAATTGCAATAGTATTTCACAATAAAACTGTTCTTTTTTTTTTTTTTTTTTTTTTTTTTGTATTTTTGTTTAAATAAATACAGCCGTCATGAGCATAAGAGACTTACAGGTTTTTATAAAACAAGAAATATTGATTAATAGTAAATTTTTTTAGTTCTCCAGCATTGGTGAGCATGACAAAAAGTTAAAGGATGAAAATAGAGCATTTTAGAAGAATTTCCTGGCGTTCTTTATATTGAGAATGAATGAGGACCTTTACCTTTTTCTTTATGGTGCTTTTTGCATCTTTTTTTAAAGCTTGAAAGCCTTGGTTCCCATTTGTCGTAATTGCATGGAGAAGAGTAACCAGCTTCAGAATTTTTCCTTTTATGTGCCACAGAAGAAAAAAAATCATACGGTTTTGGGACAGCATGAGAGTGAATAAATTATATCAAAACGTATCATGTTTGACTGACCTATCCCTTTAATTTTGCACCCGTCTTGACAGTATCTTAACAGACTACATTACGTAGTCTGTGTCTGACAGAGGTGTTAGAATGTGGGCCATGCGTGTGCGCTCTCTTCCCCCTACCCCCTCATGAAGCTGTCTGATTGGCTGTCACACCGTTCAGACGCATGCTTTGGATGATGTAATATGCAGCAATCAAGCGTCATCGCCGTCGTAGGATCCAGCATACAAAAGGCAGCGCTGATGATGCCAGCTAGCGCTAATCTCAGCGCTAACAATGATAAAGGCCTGATTAATGTTATCCCTCCGGCAGTGGCCGCGCGCTTTATCAGCTGATTAGCGGGGACCGCTGGATAACTCTGTAAGCTTTGTGTGATGATCTGCACTTAAGCCTCACTGATTTTATAGCAGCATGAGTTCGACTCCTTCTGCAGTGTGAGCTTGTTATGGCAGATGTTTTTAAATGGGATCAAATGGCTGCTTCCGATCCAAAAGGATGCCCAATCCACCCTGGTTACGGAAGTAAATCATGGTAATGTAACGCTTGGGAACAGGCTATAATCGCTTAAACTTGTCCCACGGTCATTGCAGGGAGCTTAGCGTAATCTCAGAATCATATTGAGAGTTATTACACGGCTTTCCGGAATGCTTGATTCCGATTGGTCAGTCGTGGCATCTTGCAGACAAATATTTGCATATAATGATTGTTAAAGGGGAAGTTCACTTCCAGAACAAAAATTTACAGATAGTTTACTCACCCCCTTGTCATCCAAGATGTTCATGTCTTTCTTTCTTCAGTCAATAAGAAATTATGTTTCTTGAGGAAAACAATTCAGGAATGTTCTTAATATAGTGGACTTCAGTGGTGAGGAAGCTGGTGAAGAAGGGTCTTATCTAGCGAAACGGTCATTTTTTAAACAAATTGACAATTTATATACTTTTTAACCTCAAATGCTCCTCTTGTCTCGTCTCTGTGATGCACATGCGTAGTCTGTGTAATCTGTGTGGTCATTTTGGGTATGTCGAAAAACTCCCGTCTCATTTTCTTCTTCAATGTCAAAATTGTCCTACATTGCTCTTTTTTTTTTTTTTTTTTTGTAAAGGTGTTTGATCTTCTTTGTATGTCCACTTTGTAAACACTGGGTTGGTATTTCTGCAGCGTTGTAGGAAGATTTTGAAGTTGGGGAAGAAAACAAGATGGGAGTTTTTAGACATACCCTAACTGTATTGACCATTTTGAACCAGAAAAAAAAAAAAAAACAGTTCACGCAAACTTAGACAAGACAAGCGTTTGAGGTTAAAAATGATATAAATTGTCAATTTGTTTTGAAAATGACTGATCGTTTGGCTAGATAAGGCTGGGATCATTTAGTCATTTGAAGCTGCATTTAAATTTGGGGGGCACCATTGAAGTCCATTAAATGGAGGTAATTCCTAATTTTTTTTTTCTCAAGAAACATAATTTCTTATCGACTGGGAAAAGAAAGACACAAACATCTTGGATGACAAGGGGGTGAGTAAATTATCTGTAAATTTTTGTTCTGGAAGTGAACTTCTCCTTTAAGCTGTATAATTAACCGCTGTCCCGGGCAACTGATTTTAGCATAGCTGTGCTGCGTTTTAGCCTCTTTTTCCATGAAGTGTTTTTAGTTCAAATGTCAGTTTATTTTGTTGTTATTTATTTGGTAGCTGCATAATAAACCCCGATCTCCCTATTTGGTTTTATTTGTAAAAATGACCGAATGACAATACGTTATCCATTATTTAGCACTCTTGTAGTTATTTATTATAATTATTATTTAACCTCTTGTAGTTTCAGACTCCAGAATGTCATAAACATGTCTTACACAGAGGGGGGAGGGAAGAAAGAAAGATAGACACAGACATCAAAAATGCAGAAAAACTCATTGTCTGAGATATTGAGGTCTCAACCGAGACAATTGGGCTCTGTAAAAAGAGTTTTGGCACAAAGCTTTGTTCTTAGCCCTCACTCTTTCTGCTTCATTAATGTCAGAATTATTATTATTCCACTGGCTTTCAGAAATGAGAGCGCCTGCAGCCAAAAGACTACTGCGTTTTCGTGAGGCAGCAGACGAGAGCGCAGAGTGGCAGAATCAAAGGAATTTCAATTGCTGTTTACTCTTCGACCTCCTATTCAGACAGCTCACACTGCATGAGCGTCTGCTTAGATCACAAACTATGCAGGGCGGAAAAAAGGAAAGAATGTAAAAAGATGAAAAGAGAAGGCCTCAAACGAATAACACACCCGAAAACTTCATATAATGCATTCGCTGTGCACATGGAAGCTTGGTTGTCCAAAGAGAGATACAGTAGATGCATATAAACCCAACTTAAAGGGACAGTTTGGTAAAAAAAAAAAAAAAAAAGAAAGAAAGTTCTGTCATTGTTTACTCACCATCATCTTATTTCAAAAGTGTATGATTTCCTTTTATAATTATTTTAAAGAGATTTTAATTTTAGATTTTTATCTTGAAAGTCAGTGGGGTGAATAAATGATGACAGAAGCGTCATTTTTAGGTGAACTGTCTCTTTAAAACACTGATTCATGGACTGTTTAGGAAGGAGTCAAAATAAAGCAACAAACTGCATATCTGTCTAAATCTCTCCCCCACCTTCCTCACAATTTTATTGGTAAAATGAGTTATGAGAAGAAAAAGGCAACAATTTATTCGTGCACTGCAGTACAGTGGTGGCTGCTCCCCAAGGTTTTAGAACAGGTGGTGTGTTCGGAGCCGAGGTCTGTGGGAGAGAGCAAAGACAAATCAAATAAAGAAAGTTTTGAGAGCATCAGCATGCCAAGCAGCCATCCCAGAAGGCTGTGTAGAAGTGTTGCCTTGCCTGGGATCTCTCCTGGATACTTGATTCTGGGGAAGAAAAAAACGGCATAGTGGAAAAAAAAAGAGAGAGGGCCATCAATAATGCAGAAGGTCAGATCTACTCTGACTGTACTGCTCAAATCAAAGCTGGCTGCAGCTCAGATTCATAAAAGGAATTCAGTCTTCTGGATTTAAAGTTGTGAAACTGCAAACAGGCATTTTTAACAGAGATGTCTTCCCTTGAGGCGTTTTTACCTTTGGCCAAGACTTTGCAGGTAACTTAAAGGGGAAAGTCCACACAAAAATGAAAATTCTGTCATTCACACCCATGTCATTTCAAACCTGTGTGACTTTCTTGGTTCTGTAAAACATAAAAGAAGATATTTTGAAAAATATTTGTTGCAAAACAAATGGACAAAAAGTCAGTGAGGGCCATAACTTTTTAGTTAGCAACATTTGAAAATTATTTTTTTTATTTTCCCATTCTGCAGAGGAGAAAATCATGTTTTCTATGGAGAACCACACATGACATGAAGGGAAAAAAGTAAATTGTAAGCTTGGTTTACTAAATCATGTGTACAATTTACTAATTTGTTTCCTCGATTTAAGGGGATAGTTCACACGAAAATGAAAAGTCTGTCATTAATTGTTCACCCTCATGTCGTTCCAAATCTTTATTCATCTTCAGAGCACAAATTAAGATGTTTTTCATGAAATCCAAGAGCTTTCTGACCCTGTATAGACAACAATGCAACCACCACGTTCAAGGCCCAGAAAAGTAGTAAGGACACCAATATAAAATAGTCCATGTGACATCAGTGGTTCAACCTCAATTTTTAATGCTATGAGAAAAATTTTTTATGCAAAGAAAACAAAAATAACTTTATTTAACAATTTCTTCTCTTCCGTGTCAGTTGACGTGCGTTCAAGAGTACCACGAGTAAAACAAATTATTTTGTGCACACAATTTACTTAAAATGTTAATGGAATGAATTAAATTGTGTGCTTGATTTGAAATGAAACTATTTTCATTTAATTTTTGTCGATTTTTAAATAAAACTTTGTTTTAGGGCTGGGCGATATGGCATTCATGATAATTTTTTTCATATCAGTCAATATTGATAATCATCACAATAAATGTCAAATTTTTATTTCTTTCAAATTTAAAGCCATATTTTTGCTACAATGTGAAAGTTGTAAAAAAACAGATGGTTAAATGTGGCTTTAAAATATTCTTTATGGTCAGAACATGACAAAAACTTCATGGTTTTTGAATTCTTCACACTTTTTCCAGTCATTTTTCCTTAAAATAATAATTAATAATTATTTAATAATAAATTATAATAATTTATTAGTTCTGCATGTTTCAATGAGTAATATTGTTTCAGATCAAGAAACTAGTTTGTGTTACCCGATAATGTCGTTAATAATAATAATAATAATAATAATAATAATAATAATAATAATGTAACACTTTTTTGTCTCTAGAAATACACATTTGATAGTAGCTTGAGTTAGGATGCAGATGTAAATTTATGTTCATTATCAAAATCTGTATCTGTAAAAATTGTAGCAACCTCATTTTTATATGGTAAAACGTAATTATTCTGACTGTTAGATTTTTTTTTTTTACATTTTTTTAAATTAACCATTGCTCTTCCATAGTATCATTCATAGATCATGATAACAATTAAAACCACAAATATAGCACCTTAATACCATGGTCAAAATGTAGTATGTAGTATGGGTCCTAGGTATTTGTATGAAAAACAGCAGTCTAAATACATTTTGTATAAATGCATAAACGCTATAGTGCAGTTAGTGCTACTATAGTAAATTTATGGTAAATTATGGTGATTTGTGACGTTGTGCACAGTGTTTCTCCTGTTTGTCAGCGCTGTTTCATCTGGCTATAAACCAAGTCATTTGTGGTCTTCACTTAATTCAGGCACTTCACACTGGCGCTGTTTAGTGATCGAGACTCATCAGCGAGTCGAAGCATCTGCTCTAGTAAATTCGCGCCGTGACGGCATTTGAACTTTGATCTGAGGGGGAAAATGCTCCGAGTGCCACGCTTTTTTCCCCACCTTTGCCGCATCAACATTATATCGAACATTTATCAAACTCTTGTTGTTGAAATTCATATTGCGTAATAATTATCGTTATCGATTTATCGCCCAGCCCTACTTTGTTTCATTTAATGTGATTATCAGCAGTTTTATATGCAAAAAAAAGCCCCCTGTGTTTTCCCACTAGTAACTAAACAAAATTACATTTTGATCACAAATGTAGTCAGTGTGTGTAAATGGGTTAATCATAAAAAAAAAGTATTTATCACTTTAAATTGTTAGAAACTAAGAACCTGCGTGTTTCTATGGTCCGATTAGTAAGGGCTCGGTGTTGACTCATGTCGTGACTTTTTTTTTTGCAGAAGTGCATAAGTGTGATGAAGTCAGTTTCTTCCGGCTGACTCTACCTCAGCCTGCTCCACTGATCCACACTCAGCTGTCACCGCAAAGCTATGCCAGGCCTTTACGCAATGTCGCCCAGCAAGGCAAAAGACATCAGATATCTCCTGGAGGAAGCATGGTATTAGCATGGGAAATGAAAACCGCCTGCCACGCTAAATGGATTTTGCGTATATGATCTTCCGCAGGAAACTTAGCAAAGTAATCAGACAGCTTGCGCAACCTCCATATCTATTTCTGTGCACCAGAAGCAAAGTGGAGATGATTAGGGCTATTTTTGAGCACTTGCTAAGCTTGGCATCACATGTTCCAGAATGGGTCAGGCTGATGCGAAGAGTTCTGACAGTCGGCTGTGATACAGCTGTCACCTTCAAGCTGAGGTGGGAGACGGCGCTATTTGCTCGCCCATCAGGCCGGATGAGTTTCCTTTGTTCCTTTCTCTCCTTTATCTTGTATCTCATTTTCACTCTGTTGAATTAGCATTAGCAGGGTCATCTGCCCCTCATTTCCAACCATTTCCATTTATATCTGTCTGACTGGGATTCGATATAGGTCAGCGGCCCCTCACGCAGCCTGTGCCCGGGCCCCGCTGCCAGGATGAAAATAGAAAATGAGTTATTAATATGCTTAGGTAGTGTGTAATTCAGCAGCTCATGATTATTGCAGAGGGAATCCTGCTGGAAAACGTGTGTGAGTTTGCAGACATTAAGTGATTTTCATTCTCACCTTGGTGATTAGCTGGAGCGGGTTGTGGGCTCACAGCCATTGAGGAAATGAAAGCATGTCATATAAAAGCGATGAGTGCTTTCTTAGCCCCTCTCGTGCAGCACATTATAAGCCAACATCTAAAATGAAATATTTTTACTGTAAATCTGCCTTTTTGTGATTCCATGCTGGGAAGTTTAATGAAAATACTAACAGTCTGAATGCTTCAAAACAGTACTTTGTGTCAAATAGATGAATGCTTCGTTCTCCGTTTAATTGGACGCAGTGTTGCCCGTTGAACTGGGGTTTGGCAGCATATCAGTGTTTTAATAAGCTGTGAATGAGTTTTACAGAGAACAGAAGTGGTCTATAAACTTTATTGAGCTCATTATAGCAGTAAATACAGACCTATTTGGATCACATAGCAATGAATTAACAGAACAAAAATACTTAGTGAGACTCGTAAGCTACACTTAATGAATGCATGTCTGCATTATATGACAAAACAAACTAAACAAAACCAAGCGTTTATTATGACAAATAGCACAGAAATGATTTTTCACACAAAGACATTTCACACAAAAAAGTTTAAGGTTTCAGAAAAGTGGAGTAAGTCCCAAGAAAAGGCATTGTTTTTTTTTGCAGATGTCACTATTGTGTCAGGGCCAGTAAAATTTTAAGATTTTTTTTTGGCTGCTGGAGTTACATAAGCTATGTAAATGTCTAACTCTACAGGTATAACCTGACATTTTAATTTCTTAAAACTTTCTGTAACTGGGCCACCTGTTGTATATTTGGTGTCTTTTTTCTGATCTCCACTCACTCAGTCCCATGATGGTAAAGTAGGGTACAATCTTTCAGCAACCCAGAAACAGCAGTAATCTGGGCTAGCCTCATCATGCAGTGCCTGCATGGCCTCTTTCTGAGATAGTAGCCACTTGCTGGCTGAAATCTGGTCTTTGAAGACTTCTGGTATCATGATTATGTGCACTGTATATGCACTCTCAGCTGCTGTGATTCAGTTTACTTTGATGTTTAGAAGTGGTGTCAACCAAGTAGCCACCATTTATGTGATTTTATTTTATTTTTTTTTAATTTTTATTATTATTATTATTATTATTATTATTATTTTGTAGTGTATTTGAAAGTCTCTTATGCTTACCTCTCTCTTATGTTTAAAATGTAGTTTATTCCTGTGATGCAAAGCTGAATTTTCAGCATCATTACTCCAGTCTTCAATGTCACAGGATGATGATTTTACTTAAAATACTGTGCAGACATTTACAGTCACATTTGATCAATTTAATGCATCCTTGCTGAATAAAAGAATACATTTTTTTTAAACAAAAATGAAATCTTACTGACCCCAAACTTTTAAACAGTAGTATACACTACCACTCAAAAGTTTAGGATCAGTAAGACTTGTAATGTTTTTTAAAGAAGTCTCTTATGCTTATCAAGACTGCATTTATTTGATCAAAAATACAGAAAAAAAAAAAAAAAACAATAATACTGCAAAATGTTATTACAATAAAAATAATGCTTTTTATTTTAATATACTTTAAAATATGTGATGCAAAGCTGAATTTTCATCAGCTGTTACTTCAGTCTTAGGTGTCACATGATCTTTCAGAAATCATTCTAATATACTGATTTATTATCAGTGCTGGAAACATTTGTGTTGCTTAATATTTCTTTGTAAGCTTTTTTTTCAGGATTCTTTGATGAATAAAAAGTTAAAAATAACAGCATTTATTTAAAATAGAAATCTGTTCTAACAATATACACTGCTGTTCAAAAGTTTGGGGTCAGTACATTTTTATTCTTTCTTTTTTTGAAAGAAATTAAAACTTTTAATCACCAAGGATGTGTTAAATTAATGAAAAGTGATAGCATAGATTTACGTTGTTAGAAAAGGTTTATGTTTTGAATAAATGCTGTTCTTTTTTACTTGCTTTTCATCTGAGAATCCATAAAAAATAGAATCACAGGTTCCAAAAAAAAAAATTGCCAGCACAGCTGTTTCCACTGTCTCCAACTGGAATAACAGCTGATGAAAATTCAGCTTTGCATCACAGGAATAAATTATACTTTAAAGTATATTAAAATAAAGACCATTATTTTATATTGTAATAACATTTTGCAGTATTATTGTTTTCTTTTTCTGTATTTTTGATCAAATAAATGCAGTCTTGTTAAGCATAAGAGACTCTTTTAAAAAAAGTCTTACTGATCCCAAACTTTTGAGAGGTAGTGTATATATAATTTCTTTGTTTTTGTCACATTCAAAATCAAATTGCCTCAAAAACTGAGGTGGCACCTTTGAATGAGCATGAATGTGGTTGTATCCTCTCAGAATTTAGACGGTACGGATGTGTAACAGGGTTTGCAGCTGTCTTCGGCACACAGCATCACCTGGGGCAGCTCTCTCTCTCTCTCTCTCAGGCTCTGCGGAGCTCATACAAATGAAACTAGCACTCAGATTACTCATTCAGGTCAGATGGGCCCAAGCACGGAGCCTCACTGTTGTGTGCCGTTTCACAGCTCATTTGGCTCTGGAGATTGAGACTTCTCCCACTCATCAAAGAGTGCAAGCTCTCAGACCAGGACTGAGACCGGGTTTATGAACTCGTGCTCAACACAGGAAATGGGAACCTTGTTCACAACATAACAGATCGGATTCTGTTCAACACTATAAACACTTTCCATATTTTGTGGTTGCATGACGTTATACTTTGGGAATCCTGTTTAAAACTAAACAGGCGAATTGTTTGCCCAAAAATGAGCATTTGCTGAAAATGTACTGATGACTTTGTTTCTTTATTGGAACAGACTTGAACTGCACAGCTTACTGATGGATCCTCTGTGAATGGGTGCCGTCAGAATGGGAGTCTAAACAGCTGATAAAAACATCACAGTAATCCTCACGACTTCAGTCTATCAATTTATGTCTTGAGAAGCGAAAAGCTGTGTGTTTGCAGTAAACAAATTCATCATTAAGACCTTTATAACTTCAAATTGTTGCTACCAGCTAAAATACAAGTCCTCTATCCATAATATTGCTCTTTCTAGTAAAAAAAATTCACAACAACGTAGGATGAATTTTTTTTTTATTTTTTTACTCGAATGAATTTGTTTCTTACAAACACACATATTTTCACTTCTGAAGATGTTAACTGATGAACTGGTGTTATGTTTGAATTATTATTACGTTTTTTTTTTTTTTTTCAGCAGTTTGGACTCTTATTCTGATGGCACCCATTCACTGCATGGGATCCACTGGTGAGCAAGTGATATAATGCTAAATTATTAAATTGTTCTGGTGAAGAAACAAACTCATCTACATCTTAGATGGCTTGAGAGTGAGCAAAGTTTAATTTTTGGGTGAATTTTCTTTAATTTTGCAATTCTTTTTGCTGAAGCCAATAGCACACTCCAGCTTTAAATGCGCAGCTTTTCTTATGATCCACATGTCAGCTGATGACTTCAAGTACTTGTCAGAATGACTCCTTTATCTCTTCTGATCACACTCAGTTAAAGTGTCCTCACACTGTGAAGTGGACAGAGCAGCCATCTGTAATTACCTTACTTACTACTTCCGATTACTGATGCATACACTTTATTCCTTTGAGCACAGTAACTATACAATACGTGTTTCCAGGAGCGCTGGAGATGAGTCTGTGAATTGAATTTTCCTTCAAGCTAAATGGGAATCCCTGAGGTCCAAAATGAAATTAGCCACAGTTGTGTACTTGGTTGTTGCGGAATAATCAGCCGCCTGGTTTGTGATGGACTTTTGCTCACCCCTGCTAATGCAGCTGATGGTCTAATGAGGACACAACTGCATGATAATTGGGGCAGTGTTGACTTTATGATATATTTAACTGATCAACCCTGCTATCTTTCTCATTCCTACATAGCACTACAGATTGTTTCTGCTGCTGTATTAAAAGGATTCAAGTGCAATTAAATAATTAAAATGACAGTAATGATATGTTTGGGGTCAGGGATATTTAAAAACACACTTAACAGCAAGTCAGTAAAGTGTATGTGTAAATAATGTTTTTAAAGATTATGCTCATCAAGGCTGCATTTATTTGATCAAAAATACAGAAAAAAACAGTAATATTGCGAAATGTTATTACAATATAAAATAATGATTTCTATTTTAGCATACTTTAAAATATAATTTATTCCTGTGATGCAAAGCTGCATTTTCATCAGCCATTACTCCAGTCTTAAGTGTCACATGATCCTTCAGAAATCATTCTAATATGCTGAATTATTATTAGAATTATCAATTTTTTTTTCGGAATATGTGATGAATGAATAAGTTAAAAACAACAGCATTTATTCAAATATAAATCTTTTCTAGCAATGTAAGTCTTTGCCATCACTTTTAACACATCCTTGCTGAATTAAAGTATTGATTTCTTTCCAAAAAAAAAAAAAAGAATAAAAATGTACTGACCCCAAACTGTTGAACGGTAGTGTATATTGTTAGAAAACATTTCTATTTAAAATAAATGCTGTTCTTTTTAACTTTTTATGTGTGTGACACTAAAGACTGAGATAAATTCAGCTTTGACATCAAATAAATAAATTACATTTAAAAATATATCAAAATATCACTCAGTTATTTTAAATTGTAATAATATTTTAAAATATTTTTATATATATATTTTTTATCATATAAATGTGGCCTTGGTGAGCACAAGACGTCAAAAACAATTAAATATTTTATTTTTGGAAATAATATATACACTCTTAAAAATAAAGGTGCTTCACGATGCCATAGAAGACCCTTTTTTTTGTCTAAATTGTTCCATGAAAAAACATTAACATCTAAAGAACTGTTCTGTTTCACAAAGGTTATTTGTGGCGAAAGACGGTTCTTCAGATTATAAAAAGTTAAGAAAGAGATCTTTAAAGAACCTTTGACTGAATGGTTCTTTGTGGAACCAAAAACAGTTCTTCTGTGGCATCCTTGTGAAGAACCTTTTAAAGCACCTTTATTATTAAGAGTGTAGACCCCAAACATCAAAAACATTAAGGTTAATTTATTTAGGCTTTGATGAAATGATGTTTTTTATTAGTACATCCTCATCTTATTCATCCTTTTCCGCTGCTCTTTCTTCTTTTCTGTCACTCACAATCTCTGCATTCATCTTCTCCTTATTATAACCTTCGATGATGACAAATATGCCCCAGCCCTCTCATTCTGTTGCGCCCACCCTATTATTTTATTTTCCCAATCTCTCCCTTTCATCTCCTCCAATTACACTTTATTTTATTTCTCACCGTCTAACACTTATTACATCAGCGGCTCAGAGCAGACCGCATGTGACAGGTAACCTGGTTTTGGACATGATTTGAAAATCCCATTTTGCTGTTAAAGAGAGTGCGTGAAAAACACGAGGGGAAAAAAGGGGGAACGGGGGGTAGTAGAGGGTTGAGGATGATTTTCCCCTTCCCCCATCTACTACGCTCACTGATATAGACACTGTCTCCATGACAACGCCTGCCATTGCTACGCCGCTAGTGGCCAGCGCTCAGCAGAAGGCCCTCCTGTTTTTAGCAGCAGTAAGATGCTGTGAACCCTCATGGGCTGCTGGGCTACATTAGGACAACACATACTTCATCTTCACTGTTTTCCCCCTGCCATTTTCAGTTTAATCTCTGTTGGTTTCTCTTAGATGTGACACCCAATTATACTCAGAGATTACCTTTTGAATCCTCAGACTAAGCTATAATCAAAAATTGATCTGTTTTAAATATTACGCACCTTCTAATTTTCACTGAGGTTATGTCTTAAAGACAACGTAAGAATGTTGAGGTCAAAAGGCTCTTCGTTCTCCATAACATCTCAAAGTCTGTTAACAACAGCGCCATCTAGTGGGCTTTAAAGGCACTCACAATCGTCTCTGAGGGATGATGTCATTGTTTCTGGCTGTGCTTGGAGAAGAGAAGGCTGTATGTTGCTGATATCTGAGCGTTCCCAGGCAATGAGAGAGGATCAGTATGGCCATCTGTGTGCCTGTGTGTGTCAGCAGGAACTGGCACAATTATCAGTTGTGTGAGAGTGTGTGTGTCAACTCTGTAATAGCACAGTGAGTGTAATAAAACAGGTGCTCTATTGTAGTCGTTTCCTCTTCTGCAAGGCATTTGCTGCATGTTATGAATTTGTTTTCGCAGCCCTCTGATGTGGCTTTGCATAAGATGGTTCTGCAGTTCAAACATGCAGAACAAACACTGAACACAGGTGGTTTAGAGATCCACTTCTTTATAACACCATTAGCGAGGGGTGGATCGTGCATTTTGAACCACCTAAAGGAAAGGAAAGGAAAAGGAAAGGACGTGACATGTGGCCAAGTATGGTGACCCATACTCGGAATCTGTGCTCTGCATTTAACCCATCCAAGTGCACACACACAGTAGTGAGAAGTGAACAAACACGCACATACACACCGTGAACACACACCCAGAGCAGTGGGCAGCCATATTGCTATCGCTGCGGCGCCCGGGGAGCAGTTGGGGGATCGGTGCCTTGCTCAAGGGACTCACCTCAGTCGTGGTATTGAGGGTGGAGAGAGTGCTGGTTATTCACTCCCCCCACCTTCAATCCCCGCCGGACCTGGGACTCGAACCCGCAACCTTTCAATCACAAGCCCGACTCCCTAACCATTGCCCCCTAAGGATGTTATTAAACCAGCATAGGTAATTTTCAGTGTGTAATGTCTGTTAGTAGTTAGAGGACAGCAGCTGCACTAATTGTGCAGCAGTGTCTTCAGTTTCATCAAAGCTCCTATAATCCATAATCATAATCATCATGCTGTTTACGCCTTCTGATCAGCTGTGACTTCTAGTGTGCCTTTTGTCTTCACTTTATGGTCGGTCCTAAATAGCAGTGTCTTTTCTATTGCTATATGATGATCTTCCGAGACCTGAAATGCCGGACAGCTGAATTGGATGCTTGATTTACAGTATGTCATTAGTGTTAATTGACCCTCTGCTCTGTTTATTATACAACTCAAACTAGGGCCCTATGATTTCCGCGATGCGGAAAACGCGGACAGAATCGTGGAATCCAGTCATAAAAACAGAAATTACTGAATAAAGCGGAATGTCACGGAATTTGTCAAAGTTTTAAAGTGCTCCTATTATGCCTTTTCAAATATGACTTTTCATGCAGTGTGTCATGTAGCTGTATGTGAACATAAACTATGTACAAAGTTGTGAAGCCGACAGTGCACGATAAATAAAGTTATTGTCTATCCAAAAAAAGAGTCGGTTCACAATAGCCTGAACGAGTCATCAGGAATTCGAATCTTTTTATTTACGGCCACACGTCACGAAGTAACAAATTTGCATAATGTCCGCCCTCGTTCTTCGTCGCGAACAACTTGCCTGCCCACGAACATAGTAAAATTTTCATGTGGTTTATGTCTAGTCGAGAAGACGCTGTATCCTAAGTACAATGCGGGATTCACCAAAGGCTTGCTCTTAAAAGATGGATCAGTGCCCAGTTTATTTGGACCAGCTTGCTCCTCTGAACTGTAAATGTGATTAATAATTGATGGTTGTATTTTCTAGCCATCATTCAAAATCGTCCTATATCGCTCATGGGGGTGAGTAAATTATCAGGACATTTTTATTCTGAAAGGGGAGTAATCCTTTAAAATTTGTTGTTCTCTTGTAACCTTACTCTGTATCATGCAAAATACGTATTTAGTTGTGTGTGTGTTGTGTTCGCTCCGCACAGCTCGTAGGTCTCTGGCTAACCGGCTGACAGCTTTATCTGTTCACTCACTATTGTCTAGAAATGTGTCGATGAATAGTGAATGTTTGTCGTTGTTATTACTTGAAGTTCTGATAAAGAATAGAACAATATGTTGGTGTACAAGCTGCAGTGCTTTATCAATACGTTTCTGCGTTGGGTTAACGCATATACTATGGCTGTTTGGCTGTTGTTGTTTACCACGGAGTTGTGGGCTAGAGTAATGGTGATGGGCATTCCCTGTTTGAAATTCGCTGCACGCAGTAACCTTAAACCAATCACAAAAGACTGGGTCATCGGGCCAATCGCTGCAGATTAGTGTCACGCAAAGGAGTGGTTTGGACAAATGATTCGTTTTAACGAACCGTTTGGGAGTCGTTGAGCAAATAAGGTAAAAATAAATGCATATTATAAGACAATAAAAGTGTATTTTGACTTTGCATGCATGTCAACTTCTTGTTGGGGACTCCCAAAACCAAAATATGAACCTTTTATAATCCAGAATAGGGGCACTTTAATGAATTAATCAAAAGTAGGTAATTACACTGAAACCAAAGCAATATGGACTAGTATCTGTAAATATTACGCCTCAAAAATTCCATTTAAATGTGAATCCAGAAAAATTGAAACGGAAAAAAAACTGGTAGAAACTGGTAGAAAATAAAACGGATTTCATAGGGCTCTAAACTCAAACTACAACTCCAAAAATATCTTAATATCAATAATAAGTAACACTGACTCAAAGAAAAAATGTATGATGTCATGAATATTTATACATTTGTTTGTCCACATCAGTGTAATACAGAGTGCTGGAGCAATGATGCATTTTTTGTAGATCAACTGAGAGAAGTTTGCATCACCCTAGTTTTTTATTTATTTATTTATTTGCATTGGCTTTTAAATTATTACTAAGTTTATGATTTATACATGTTTTTTTTTTTTTTTTTTTTTTTTTATAATTATCACAAATAAATGCAACCTTTCTGAATTTTATTAAATGTGACAACTTTTTCGGAGTTTAAAGAAGTCCACTTCCAGAACAAAAATTTACAGATAATATACTCACCCCCTTGTCATCCAAGATGTTCATGTCTTTCTTTCTTCAGCCATAAAGAAATTATGTTTTTTGAGGGAAACTGCTATGGTCCCCCGATTTTGAACTTCCAAAATGCAGTTTAAATGCGGCTTCAAACGATCCCAAATGCGGTTGTAAACGATCTCAACCGAGGAAGAAGGATCTTATCTAGCAAAATGATTGGTTTTTTTCAATAAAAAAATATAATTTAAATACTTTTTAATCTTAAACGCTTGTCTTATGGTTCAAGACAGTCAGGGTATGTCGAAAAACTCAAAAATAATTTCAAAATCATCCTACATCACTGCAGAAGTACCGACCCAGTCTTTGCAAAGTAAACATGCAAAGATCAAACACCCTTAACCAAAAAGGTAAAACAGCGATATAGGACGATTTTGAAGTTGAGGGAGAACATGAGATGGGAGTTTTTCGACATGTCATGAACTGCCTAACTGTCATGAACTGTAAAAAGTTCAGGCAGAGCAAGACAAGACGAGCGATTGACATTAAAAAGTATGTAAATTGTATTATATTTATGAAAATAAGCGATCGTTTCACTAAATAAGACCCTTCTTCCTCGGCTGGGATCGTTTACAAAGCTGCATTTAAACTACATTGTGGAAGTTCAAACTTAAGGCACTATGCAAGTCCACTATAAGGAAAAAAATCCTGAAATGTTTTCTTCAAAAAACATAATTTCTTTACGACTGAAGAAAGAAAGACATGAACATCTTGGATGACAAGGAGTGAGTACATTATTTGTACATTTTTGTTCTGGAAGTGGACCTCTTCTTTAAGTTAGGTTAAAGAGTATGAGTAATGTAAATTCTGTCATTACTTACTCACCCTAAAGCCATTCCAAACCCGTAAGACCTTAGTTCATCTTCAGAACACAAATTAAGATATTTTTGATGAAATCCGAGAGCTTTCTGACCCTCCATAGACAGCAACTACCACCGAAGACTGACACTAAAGAGAAGAAATTGTTGTTTTTCTTTTCTTTGCTTCATAAAATTACAGTTGAACCACTGATGTCACATGAACTATTTTAATAATGTTCTTACCAGCTTTCTGGGCCTTGAACGTATCAGTTGCGTTGCTGTCTATGCAGGGTCAGAACACGTTTGGATTTCATCAAAAATATCTTAATTTGTGTGTCCGAAGATGAATGAAGCTTTTACAGGTTTGAAACAAGATGTGGGTGAGTAATTAACAACTAAATTTTTGTTTTTGGGTGAACTAACTTAAGGCATTTAGCATAACACCTACTGACTTCAGGTTGATGGAACTGGAAATGTTAAAATGCAAACCCTTTACCAGGTTTTGGCACTACAGAAATTCCTGTAGCACTCTATTGATCTTACAATCTATGTTGTGGAAAAAGATGCCATTTTGACTACTGAAGAGTAAAGCAAGTGTGAAGTTCCATTAGATGTCTAAATATGCAAACTGGAAAATTTTCAACATTATAAAAATATTATAATTGTAATTTAGCTTATATTAATCTAGCCTAATTATCAGTAGTAGTTATATATGAAGTATTACATAACAGTGTATCGAACAAATGTAAGAGGCATGGATTGACTAGACAGCTTCACAAATGTGATATGCTTGCGCCATCTAGTGGACAAGTCATTCATAAGCACTCTTGAGGCAGTGATTCATGAAGCGTTCATTCTCTATTGCTTTACTTTTAATAAATATTCAGATCTTGTATGGATTGGGCTCCAAAGAAAAGTTATATTAAAAAAAAAAAAAAAACGTTATGGAGAGGATACAGAGTGTAAGATTAACCATACAATACTTACCTACAGTATAAGCATGGACTATTCACAGTTAACCATAATGGTGTGTGTCAGTAGATGCAATAAAGTGAACTTGTCTGACAGGCAGTAATGTTATTTGGAGTGAATATAGTAAGTGTCCGACACCTTAGATCCCTCCACTATCAAATCCTCAGTTTAAACAACATGATTGTTGAAAAAGCATCTTGTGTACATCTGGACAGTGGATCTTTTGTTATATTTTACAATGTTTTTATAAACCTTTCTTTTGGCATAAAAGATGCTGATGCCTTCATTAATACACTTGAAATTAAGGTGTGGTCGAAGGTCCGAAATGATTGTTTGTTAGTTTCACTTCCAATAATGTTTTAGAGAATCACCTGAGATCTGCCTCATTTAACATTTTCCACTTCCATCATTATATTGGGCTGTTTTGTAACAGTCAAAGGTGGATTATTTTGTTCAATCTGTCTACCAGTCAAAAGTTTTAATGTTGTTTAAAGAAGTCTCTTCTGCTCACCAAACCTGCATTTATTTGATCAACAAAAGTACAACAAAAACAGTAAAATTCTGAAATATTTTTAGTATTTCAAATAACTGTTTTCTATATGAATATATTTTAAAATGTATTTTATTCCTGTGATTCCAAAGCTGAATTTTTAGCATCATTACTTCCACTCACATGATCCTTCAGAAATCATTATTATTATTATTATTATTATTAAGTTCAGAAGAACAGCATTTAAATAGAAATATTTTGTAACATTCTAAATGTCTTTATCATTACTTTTGATCAATTTAAAGCATCCTTGCTAAATAAGAGTTTTAATTTATTTTCCAAAAAAAAACCATACTGACTCAGGCTTTTGAATGGTATAGTGTATAATGTTACAAAAACTTTTATTTCAGATAAATGCTGATCTTTGGATTTTTCTATTTATCGAAGAATCCTGAAATGTATTTAACCGTTTTAAATATTGATGATGATGATGATGATGATGATAATGATAATGATAATAATAATAATAATAATAATAATAATAATAATAATAATAATAATAATAATAATAATAATAATGGTTATTGAACAGCAAATGAGCATATTAGAATGATTTCTGAAGGATCATGTGACACTGAAGACTGGAGTAATGATGCTGAAAATGTAGCTTTGATCACAGGAATAAATTATATTTTAAAATATATGCAAATAGAAAGCAGTAATTTTAAATAGTAAAAATATTTCACAATATTAGTGCTTTTGCTGTATTTTGGATCAAATAAATGCAGGCTTGGTGAGCAGAAGAGAATTCTTTAAAAAGTAGTTCATTTGCTCATGCTTATAAATATACAAACCTTGGGTGTTTTAAAACTTCCGACTGCTATTAATGGAATGGAATTGAAGTTCATTCTGCTATTTCTGTATTTTAAATAGTTTTGTCAAAGTTGTGAAATTTACTGGACCACTGGCAGCTTTGCAGATGTTTTTATTAAAAGGATTGTGTTGAATCTCGTTCGTGTGGATGCTTAGATCCTTAAATCTGTCAGATGCTTTGAGAACAGCAGCAGGGAAAAGCACAGCTAATGTTTGCTGTATATCTGCAGATGCTCGTTGATGCTTCTGAGTGGAGAATGGAAGGTCTGGTATAACTGGTTTAGGCGACGCATTAAAGGATCACTTTACAGCCTTTTCTTTGTAACGTGAGAGGAACGAAAGCTCTGCCCTAGTAGGAAGTACAATGTTCGATTTTCTCCCTGCAATTTTGACCCAGAGCACTGCAGTTTAGTGAACACACGCCCTGTGTTTGCCGGATCAACAGCGCTTCCCAATGAATCTTTAATGACCGCTTTAGAAGTCGTAATGGCTAGTCACTAATGTCCATTAATGATTTCTGAATGCAGCTGGCCCCGCCTTGATGGCCTCTCGACTGTTCCATTAGGATTTCCTTTAGTATGGTTAAAACTTTGAAAACATCCTCCTGCTTGCAGTGAACCACCGCTGTCTTCCTGCTTTGTTCTTTCTACTATTTAATTGCTAAATATGACATTTCCTCTTAGAAAATCAACGTCAGGTAAGGATTTTCTTCACTTTTTTGTTCTTTGATTTTAAGGAATATTTAGAATTGTATACTAAGCATTGAAAATGACCTGCTGAATTCACTGTGTATTACTTGTGTGGTTATACATTATTGTTTTTGGGCTTCTGTTGATTTGATTTGTCTAACTTTTCTCTAGGCTGTCAGTTTGTGGTGCTGTCCGAGGTGCTGAACTGCAGATAAAGATGCGTGTTATCCTAATGTTTCATTAGCGTCTTTTTCTTTATTGCAGTTTTGTTTGATTAATACATTCTTCGTTCTATTTGTATGTCTTAATCCCGTGTTTTATTATTAAGGTTTTAAGGCGTGTGTTTATAAAGATTACTAATTTTAATTTCAAGAGCATTTCTCATATTCATCTTAATTAAATATTAAAATCGCATTTATGTGGAATGAATCATTTGCGCACCTCAGAGAATCAACGGATGTTCAGGTAAACTAAAAATGCTTATTACTGACATGAGAAAGGGATAAAATAGTTTCTGTCATTTAATTTTCAGAGTAACTCTGAATTACTGAGTCAATACATTATAATCTGTATGTTTGTTCTTTGTTTTTTTTTGTTTTTGTTTTTGTTTTTTTTCATCGTTAACATTTTAGACAGATCTGATGTTTGTCTTCCGTCCAAACGTGTAGTTGACTCGTTATTGCGTCTTATAATTTTGTTATTGTACAGTAGATGGCGCTGTTGATGAGCATTTAACATTCTGTAAGGCTGTTGAATGACCACAGGGCAGGAGCCTGAAAGGTTGAGATCGATAATAGTTAATGAATGTCTTTTTCTAATCTAATTAAATTAAACAAATACGTGTATTGTTTTCACAATAGTGTTTTTTTTTATTATTATTATTATTAATTATTTAATATACGTTGTACATCTCGGATTGAAGCAATGTTACAATAGTTTTTTATTTATTATTCATAAAAATTATGCAGTGCAAATATTAATATGGATATTAATGCATGTTATTATGAGTGGGCCAGAAGACAATTGCGCTTTTGCCACGCATGCGGGAAACTCACTGCCATGGCAACCAGCACTCCTCCAATCAGGACATCGCAACTCTGTTGTTTCCACGCGATCCGCTATGTTTTGGAAAAGAAATATAACACATGACTAGCACATTATGCTCGACTATGTAACTGTCTAAACATTATAAAGCTTCAAGAGCTCCAGATTACTTGCAGCTGTCACATTTGTGTGTGTGTGTCACCGTCTCCCCGCGAGTCTCTAAAGGGAGAGACAGCCCGATAGATTCGTCTCCCTGTTAGAAATTGATCATTCGCGCTCTTTACGCAGCTCGCTGTTTACACTGAATGATACTCAGACTTTCAGGATCTATTTTTTTAGCATTAATCACAACAACATTAAAAAAAATTGTTTTGTTGTTCCACTCTCCGTCCAACGCCCCAAAACAGCTCCGTGGTCTGAAACGTTCACGAACTAGCGATGTTTGAATCGTCCAAATTCGATCCTTTCAGTAAATCGAATCAGTTGAAACGATTTTGAATCGATCACAGCGATTTTTAGTTAACCACTGACTCACTGAACCGAGAACCGTCTTTTGAACATGTCAGATGTGCAGCTAGATTGACATGTTAATTAAGTACATAACACAAATGTGACCCTGGACCACAAAACCAGTCTTAAGTAGCATGGGGGTATTTGTAGAAATAGCCAAAAATACACTGTATGGGTCAAATTTATCATTTTTTATTTTATGCCAAAAATCATTAGAATATTAAGTAAAGATCATGTTCCAAGAGGATCTTTTGTAAATTTACTACCGTAAATATATCAAAACTTAATTTTTGATTAGTACTATGCATTTCTAAGAACATCATTTGGACAACTTTAAAGGTGATTTTCTCAATATTTTTACTATTATTATTATTTTCTGCACCCTCAGATTCCAGATTTTCAAATAGTTGTATTTCAGCCAAATATTGTCTTATCCTAACAATACATCAATGGAAAGCTTATTTATTCAGCTTTCAGATGATCTATAAATATCTATTTTTTTCTTTCAGTGTTGGGGAGTAACTAGTTACATGTAACAGAAGTACATAATTTAATTACAAAATAAATGTAATATGTTACAGTTACTAAGAAAAAATGTGTAATTAAATTACAGTTACTTATGAAAATTTACATCCGAATAATTTCAGACCCATACAAGTTTTATTGAATTCTTTCCAAAATTGCATAGACTGCTCTAAAATATGCAGCACCAATGTTTTAGGATTTTATTTGACAACAGTTTAATTTCCTATTTATATGCTTTATTTTTTTTTAATTAACTGTTTTTTTCCCCAGTCTGAAAACAGTTTAGAAAAATATTGTGAAATTTAAATTTCAGAAAGTAATTAAATGTAATCAGTTACATTACTTTAACAAAGTAATTGAAATAGTTACACTACTTATTACGTTTTAAATAGGGTAACTTGTAATCTGTAACCTATTACATTTTCAAAGTAACCTTCCCAACACGGCTGGTTTTGTGGTCCAGGGTCACAAATATATTAACATACACTTCAATAATTTAATCGAATACCACAATTTAATATAGGACAATATGGTTTAATACCAATGGGATTACAGCCTAGTTTCTTTCAGATAGGCTATGTTAGATTTGAAATGAACAAAGAACTGAGTGAATTGATAAGCTATTAGAGAATTTGAAGTTTCGTTTTCCTTTTTTTTTAGTCTAGTAAAATTATGTTAAATGTCTATTTAATAAATTGTTTAGTTTTAACAGGCAAAATTTCAGTAAACACCCATATTAAAACAATAAACGTAATTACGCCATGACGTAAAGAATCCCTGACTCGTTTAAACCGGTTCTTTGAAAGAACTGCTCGAAAGAACCGATTCGCAGAGATGACTTAAGCGCTTGCAGCCAGATACCACAAACCGTTTTTGTCCTCACGTTGAGTGGTTTAGATGATTTAGCTGCGATATTAAGACCTGCGAGTAACTTGTCTCTGTCGTTACTATTAAAATCGCTAATCGTAATTGTCCGTATCTACATTACAAATGGATTCAGAAGATTAACTGAAAACAAACTAACTCTCTCGCTCACACCCACACACACAAAGCGCGCACCCAAGAGTGCTGAATCGCGCTCGTACGCTCGCTAACAGGTGTTTCTCTCACATGACTCTGTTCTGTGTGCTGTGACTGACTGCTTTGTGGGATGCTGCGAAACGTGTGCTCGGTGTCTGGAGGAACATCTTCTCCGTTATTTGTCGAAATGGCCAGATAGTGAAATTTTCTGGAGACAGATGCGGTAAGGCTGCAGCCAATTGAATGCAAAGCCGTTCGAGGACTTTATCTCCGAAGAAAATGAGCGTTGGAGAGATGCGCGTACCGTCACCTACATAATTGTGTTTTGCGTTAAAGCTTTCTTAGTTTACAACACCTTTCCATCGGTCTGTCATTCTCATTAACGAACAATGGCGGTGACTGGTGTATGAAGACTTGGATGTGAGCTGTCAAGTGGAAGATTTCCCTGAAGAAATCGTGTCGTGGAGGAAGGAGGTGGGGAAACGGATTGTGTCCGCTGAAAGTTTTGAGTGTCTCACCGTCAAACTGGCCATGGCTGCGGCGATCGCCAGCTCCCTTATTCGGCAGAAGAGGCAGGCAAGGGAGCGCGAGAAATCAAACGCCTGCCGCTGCGTGAGCAGTCCGAACAAAACCAAAGGAACATGCGAGAAACCCAGTCGACTCAGTGTATTCTCCAGAGTCAAGCTTTTCGGTTCCAAAAAGCGCAGGAGGAGACGACCAGGTCTGAAGTTTACTGTGTTTTAGGGTCTTAACGACTTAACATGGCTATTGTGTGTGTAACAGCGTCTCTGTCATTATCAGTGCATTTGTGTCTGTACTTTTAAAAATAGATTTTATAATGTTGCAAGCGCTTGCCATGTCTATAGAGTCAGCCAGCATGTGCTTTCAGACTTAATAGTGAGGTCTCATTCAAACTCAGTTACACGACCTTACTGAACTTTATCTTACTCAGGTATTTTGACCAAATAAATTGTGAGGGGGAAAAGACATAAACTATATGCAACTTCTGTTATTCTGCAGATATTGTGTTGCAATGAGGTTGATGCTGGTTCAGTGTCAGCTCTCTAGTGAGTTTATTCCCTTCAGAGACAGAGGGACAGAAGAAAGCAAGCTAAGCAGGTTATTGTTTGACACATTTTTGGACAACAGCTAACTAGCCAGCTAGATAAGTCTCTGGAGATTTAGTCTCACACAGTGGACCATATAGATATTCTGCAGCAAAATCTGCTGTTATGATTTTTTTCTCTTTTGAATGATTTTGATTGTTTTATTAACTATGATTTCTGTACAGAAAGTGACTTCAAGTTAAATGATTAGCTAACATAATTTCTTATTAATATTTTGATGATCTGATAGTGGTCAGACTTTGTGTTGACGATCCCTCCATAGGCAGCAAGACAGATCAGATTCTGCTCAGAAATCTGTAGAAATATGTTATTTGATTGTGAAGTACATATCTATCTATCTGTCTATCTATCTATCTATCTATCTCTCTATCTATCCCACACACGCATTCAGCACAACTGTTTACTTACAAGCTTGTCATACTCCCAATTACCTTGCCTCCCTCCCCAGACAGCATCTTACATAACCCTTATGTGACACCTAAGCAGAAGTGTGGAAGTTTGTGTGTGTAGAGTGGCAGTTGTTTGCAGCAGTGATTTGGTCTTCATTAAACAGCCTCTTGCCTAACAATCTTGTTTACAGATACACATGGATCAACACGCACTTGAATGTGCTTCCATGAACCTAAGCATATTTCCGTATCCATGTAATATGTTGATCAGTGATGCCTTAGAAATAAAATCTATGCTTGTTTAGACATTTATTCAGCCAGCTGTAATGTATCTACACTGTGTGCGAAATTAATGTATTTAGGTTTATTCTGAATTGATATCAAATAGACTTATTTAAAATTTTCAGGGGAAAATTAGTGTGTTTTACATTTTAAATACTTTTATTATAAGATGTAACCTAATATCCACACATTTTGTTAATCTCCTATGATAAATGAAAGTTAATCAGTGTTAATAACATGATCCACCAACTCACTAAGCCTTATTAAATACAGATCTGCTGATGCAATCTGCTATTTTGCACAGGAGAGCTGTCCTGTATAGAAGTGCTTCTTAGTTCCAGTCATGCATATTAGACCCATGTAAGGTGATATGGCTCTCTGCATCTACATATTTACATAAATTCTCATCATAGCCAGCAGACTGCAGTTTCTTTGCAAATTGCAGCTCTCACCTATATTCTATATGGTGGCTCTGGTGGCTATACCCATGTGTAGAGATTTTATTTATTTTTATTTTTTTTGGTCCCTGTTCTTCTGTCAGTGTGGTCTGATATCTTGTTTGTAATGCAAGCTCAAATCTGTAGACCATGGAAAGCTCTTGCTAAGCCAGGAGCTTTATAGCACCAACACTTTCATTATGGCAATGCCTGTTTAACCCTGTCTTTTTCTCTCATTCTCTCTCTCCACCTTCTGTCTCTTTGCAGAGCCCCAGCTGAAGGGGATCGTAACAAAGCTGTACAGTCGACAGGGCTTTCATTTGCAGCTCCAAGCAGATGGAACCATCGACGGCACTAAAGAGGAGGACAGTGGTTTCAGTAAGTCAGCTGGCGTCTTTTAGAATATGTTCTCAAATTTTCACCTGTCAAAACATGTCACGAGGTTCAAAGTTGGAAATAAGGAAGTACTAGAACAGTAGACTGATACAGTAGCTCCCAAAAGTGCACTTTGATGAATGAATGTTATATGCGTTATATAACAAAATGTCAAGTGGTTCAACTTTTCAAGCAGGTTTTTTAGGCTTCAAATGATACAGCAATAAATATATGGTTTAAACTTCTGACTTCATACTTTCCTTAAAAGCCTCCTCAAGACCAGTTGGTAAAAAGTAATTGCAAAAATGCCTCAGAAAAGCACTGTAAGGTTAGTTCTAGTCTTGCATCATTTGTTTGCAGATGCCTTGGTTTGATATGTTGCATCAAATGCAGTGACATCCAGACATTTTTAAGTGCAACTTAAGTGTCCAAATGCTTTTTCTGGGACACTGTATGGCTTCTCATATTTCAGTGACAGCTGCTGCTGTTATTGTTTCCTGGGCAGCTGTTCCTTCAGACTGCATTTCTGTCTCATACCGACACTTATAGACAGCTTTAGCTTTGCTTGTCACTTTTTAATACCTTTACAGTTCCAGTATTGGTCACAAGAGTCAAGAAACTCAGTTCTGTATTATCCTGTAATGGAAAATGTAGCAGAAGTGGTCACTGTTTTTCAGAAAACAACTCTTTAGAGAGCACAGTCAAATCCAAGTACAAGAGAAACAATTTTAGCCAGATGTCCGTAGTGCCTGCAAAACAACTTTTTTTTTTGTCCCTTACAAACAAAGATTATTTTGTGTCATTTGAAGTCATCTGACTAGGCACCTGCAAGTGTGAATTATTTATTCCGTAGGCAAGTGCGGCGTCACCCAGTCAGTGCTTGAGCTATGCTGCGTCTATGGAGCCGGCTGGCTGGTTGGCAGGGCTCTAATTTAATATGTGCTATATCTCACTGACGCTAAGTGTCTGTGGCATTCTAGGGCCTGTAAATTAGCTTGACTCTATTCAATTAGTCATTGGGTGAAGATGACGCTCATATCGAGCAAATGAGTTTGTGGTGAACGGAGTCATTTGGCACTGTGATCACTCGAGTCTCCAAATCCTCGCATCCATCAAGCTCATCTAGATTAACATAAATTTGTATCTAGTGCACATAAACAGTGTTTAACATGAAGAGCCGTGCTAATTGAAATAACACCCCTTACTTGAATTTAAATAGTGGTTGTTTGACTCGAGTGTTCTTTTTGAATCTGCGCCACTGGTGCGGCTGGCCAGTCCGCTTGTTTATTTTCTTGTTTGTGTTCTTCTCCTGCGTGATTGACTGAGGTAGAATGAGTTATATAGGGGTGAGATTGCATAATAGCTGACCTGCTTTTCCCACCACACTCCCTTATTTTGTGGAGAGAATGAAAAGCTGTTGCTGGAGAGGAGAAGTGGGAAAACAGGGAGCTTCTATCTCTCACGCTACAAAAATAGAATTGTTAGGAGCTTGGTGCCCTTGTCTCCATAGCGACGGCAGTGCAGTCCTCTTGGCTCTCCTCTTGGTGTGTGTGTGTGTGTGTTTGACAGGGATGAGGGTCTGCTCCAATCCTCTCTTTACTCTTTAGATGTGCGTCTCTTACCTTAACTGATGCTCATTGCGCTTCTGATTGTGAATCGAGCATGTTAAGGTTAAAATATTACATAATTTTTGGCTTAAATCCCATAAATATGACATTAGTGCCAGTTTTTAAATGTTTTAGCATATCTCAGCCAAATGGTAATTATTTTTTGCCCTGAAGTCAAGCCGTGGTGCTCTCAAAGATTGTAGGCTTAACAGGAAAATTCAGGCAAAAAGACACTGAAATCTATAAATTATTGTTTTATTGTTTATGTCTAGCCATGTTAGAATGACAGACAAAACAAGAAGGTCCCATTCCTATTTGATAATGATAGAATCAAATAGATTTTATTAGATGAAATGAAATTGGGCAGATCAAGGGGGTCGAGAAGCGGACATTTAATGATAAAGACCTTATTGAAAATCAGCCTTTCCATCTCAAGTCTGACTGTGATGAGCTCTTGGAGGAACAAGACAAAAGCTCATTCTGAGCAGTAAATGTCAGGTATGGCTGCTCTATTGGATTATGTCTCTTTGTGCAGAGTTTTAGAGCTTAATTCAATTCCTAATCAATGTGTCTTGGCAGGAGGCCTTTCTCTCCGTCAACATTAGGTTATATCTCTGCTAACCCGTCTTGCGTCTGAAGAGTGGGCAGATGTGTTTTTCAGTCAGTTCCAGTCATATTCTAATCAGTCTGATTTAGCTCCAGATATAATAAACTGAAATGGTAGCATCTGAATAAAATGTTGGAATGTTTGTCTAAATAAGCAATGAAAGTTTACCTAGTTTTACTGTACAGAGGTTTATCCAGGCATCCGTAAGAACTACCAGAATTAAAACGTCCAAGATCCTTTAGTAATATTTAAAGGGAATGAAAATACTGCCATTATTTACTCATGTCGTTCCAAAACCATAAGACTTTTTTTCATCTTTGAGACACAAAAAAAGGTGTTTTTAATGAAAGTTGACAGCTTAAGCACGACAAACTCAGCCATACTCGCTTTATGCACACAAAAAAATAAAAACAAAAAAACCCCCAAAAACAAACAAACATCAAACAAGCACCTTTGAGCTTTTATTCACATGAAACATAAATCTCGTACACAGAGCACATCAAATATGTGACCCTAGACCACAAAACCAGTTTTAGGTAGCACAGGTTTATTTGTAGCAATAGCCAAAAATACATTGTATGGGTCAAAATTATTGATTTTTCTTTTATGCCAAAAATAATTTTCTCCTTTTACCAGATTTTATGAGGTCTATGTTTGTGCGCTGGTATTTCTGTATGAATAAAATTAAATCTGTTCTTTAAAGCTGTTTTGATTAAACTGCTCAATTCATATGGATTGCATTGCTTTATAAACTAAATTTTGGTTTTATTTTTGGGTGAACTAACCCTTTAGAAATAAATAAATAGATTACATAATATTTTAATATTTTGCATAATTACATAATATATAAATTTGTTGATCAGTGTGTTAAATTTTGATTTAAAATTAGGTCTGTTTGTCACAGAGCTGTCATATACCTTTAGAAGAAAAAGTACTATGAAACATAAGAAGAAAAAGTTATGTGGACTACAGTGTTAATTTTGACAGCAAATTTTAATATACATTAGTCAACATTTGAAGTGGATCAAAACCTTTCATCAAAGTTGTCCTAAATCCAAAACAATACCTATTCTTGTGTTAGGACAACTTTGATTAACTTTTTTGATCCACTTCAAATGTTGACTACTGTAGTTTTAGCCATAGTCTTTCGACTAAAATGCCATTTAGTTTTAGTTCTATTTTAGTCATTTGAATTGTTTCAGTCTAGTTTTACTTGACTAAATATCATAAGATTTTAGTCAACTAAATCTGCAGTATATTTAGTCAGCTAAAATCTAATGGGTTTAGTTCCAGTGTAATGCATTTATTAAGCATTTCTCTAAAATGACCAAACTCTTTGTATAGGTTTGATATTAAGGTTTTATCATGATAGACACAGATTTAACTGCTGTGACACACAACATGCCTTTATATTAAAACTAAATGAAATCACTTCTCACAAAGAAACAAGAACATGGTCTTCTTTTCAATGAAATGTCAATGGTTATATAGGCTAATTATGCATTCTTCATAAAAACTTGTTTAGCTCATTCTTCATTATTTCAGGCAGACACATTTATTTTATATAAATTTTGATTAATCTTTATTAGGGCTACTTAAGTGATTCAGTCAAGAGCAGTAAGTGAGTTTCTGTCTTTCTTTTGTTGCTTTATTAACATCAATGCCACAGAAAACTACTAAATTAGGCTGCTGTCCCTTTAAAACCATGCAATGTACTGGTACACGTTCGGTATTCTCCCAACTGTTTACATTCACTTGAGACGTAACCGAGTGTGTTTACGTGAATACTTGTCAAAATGTAAACTTGTCAAAATTTGACTTTTGTGTGACATTTTGTGTGTATTTCTCCGTTTATGTGATGCGAAAGAATACTCGTGTGCTGTGCGAGAGGCGCTGCTTTGGTGTGTGCGCTTAGAAAACAGGACCGAATTGAGTTCTCTTTTGAGTTCTCGCATTTGCGCATGGAAAACTACTGCGTGCGACAATGAAAAAATATTTAGGAGCACCAGTGCGACTGACCCTTTTAATGATTTTTAAGGGAGTTTGTAAATGCAATAGTGATTTAATACAACAGTTAAAGAAAAGCAGCCAGAAACTCACCGCACCTTCAAAACAATGGAGGTGCGTAGACCAAAAAAGTCAATTAAACAAAAAGTTAATATTAAGTGACTTACATTGTCTGACTATAACTCTATTGCCTGATTTTGCTCTATTTCGTCGTCAAAAATAGTTTGAAACAAGTCACAACTGAGTTGCTGCACATCTCCATTCAAACACAGCAGTTTAGTTTATGAATAAACCTGCGTTTTTAAACAAATCTAGTGAGTCTGTGATTCAATGTCCCATTCAAAAAGACGGTCACTTGCTTTATTCCTGAATGAATCAGCCATTCACACATTGCCACCACACATTGGCAGTTTTACTTTCATTTTTAAAGTATCTTGTCAGTTTTTTAAATCATTTAATATTTCTATATTCAAAATTTTATATTTAAAACATGAATTTCAACATGAATTTATGAATTCGATTGCACTTATGCCAGCTGTAAGCCTCATTAAACATACGAAAATACACCTACAAGCCACTTCTGTGTTCTTCTGTGCCACCTCTGTAGTACAAATGAATTCTGTTAATACTGATTTCATTTGATTGGTAACTACTTGTACTTTTTCTGTTGTTTTAATTCAAATTTTTAAAATATAAGAATAAAAAAAATTGACATAAAAGATGACATACTTTTAATAAAGTTAGAAAAATGCCATTACAAAGGTAAAAACAAAATTCCCCTGTAAATCACTTTAAGGAGTCAAATATCATCTCGTAATGGGAAGGCTAATTTTTGATCAGATTTTTGGATTATTGATTAGAAGGTGCTCCTGAAATTGTGACTGTGCTCCTAAATGTTTAAGTGCTACTAGAAAGAAAAGAGCCTTGAAATGTATGCTAGCTTATGTCCTACCGGATAGAGGCTATGATACAGTTCAAATGTACGCATCTAACCTTCTAACCACGCGGCAGATTAGTTCTGAATTAATCTCTTATTAAATCGTTCCTCAAAATGTCAATACATTTTCGTCATAGTTTTTGTCATTCAAAATGATTTTTTTTTTTCGTTATCACCTCGTTTTCATTGTTGAAAAAATGCCGTTGACGAAAATTACACGTCACTGAAAATTAACACTGGTGGACTACTGTTTTTATACATTTTATGGTTTTTTTGTGTCCTTTTTAAAGCTTGAAATCTGTAGTCCCCATTATTTGTTGTTGTATTTGTTTGCATAGAGGAGAAAGTTGGAGTTGTTTTTTCATTTTGTATTTGTTGTTTGCATAGAGGAGAAAATACTTGTTTTGATGAAGTAAATAATGACAGAGTTTTCATTTTTGGCTAAACTAATCCTTTATATGTCATACTAAGTGAACAGGAATTCTTCTTACCCATGTTTTTCAGTGATTGGTGCTGAAGGATAGACTCTTTACTGAATTCTGATTCTTGCTATATTGGGCTTTTTGTAGAGATGATCATCATGCCCTCTTGATCTTCCCAGATCTCTGTGCTCAGGTGCTCTATTAGGTGTGAGTAATTGAGTCTCCTATCCACAGCCCCCAGCGACCAAGCTCTGGTAATCCCTCTGAAATGAGGTCCGCTCATCATTACTGCTCATGTGTGTGAACGAAGATATGAAAAACATATTATCTTCTTATCATGCAAATATAATCAATAGCTCATTAAAGCATCTGCTGAAAACTCTTCATGTGAGTCAGTGGCCGTAGACAACATAGCAGGAAGAGAGCAGATCTCTACAGGTGGACCTGGCTGGTGTCAGAGGGGTTCAGAGGGGAGAGGAAGGGCCTTGATGTTGGATTAGACAGGATGGAGAGCACTCTGGACTGCTGTGTAAAATAGCAACATGGCCATCGATTGAGCTCTGCTGGAAATAAGAAATATTAATCAAGAGCTCTCATGTTTATGATGAAAGGCAGAAGGGGTTTCTGTTTATGTTCTCTCTGGAGAGTGAGGAAGTAGGAACGTAGATTGAGTTAAAGGGATAGTTCACCCAGATTTGCTCACCCAGATTATTTGAAATGAGATGAAAGAGTGTAAATTTTCATTTTGAAGGGATAGTTTACCTAAAAATAAAAACTGTCATCAGTCACTATTTCACTCCAAACTCATAAGACTTTCATTCATCTTCAAGCATGCATGCTTGAGATTTCCATTTACTATATGTGACCCTGGACCACAAAATCAATCATTAGGGTCAATTTAGTCAAATATTTATATTTATACATCATCAGAAGATTTCTATTGATGCATGGTTTGATGTAAGAATAGGATAATATTTGGCAGAGAAACTATTTGAAAATCTGGAATCTGAGGGTGAAAAATTCAAAATAAAGCCTTTAAAGTTGACCAAATGAAGTTCTACTAATCAAAAAGTAAGTTTTGATATATTTATGGTAGAAAAATTTACAAAATATCTTCATGGAACATGATCTTTACTTAATATCCTAATGATTTTGGTATGAAAGAAAAATTGATAATTTTGACCCATTGAATGTATTTTTGGCTATTGCTACAAATATACCCGTGCTACTTAAGACTGGTTTTGTGGTCCAGGGTCACATATTTGATCTGCTCTATGTATGACATGTATGTTTTATGTGAATAAAAGCTCTTTGTAAGACATTATGAACTTTTTAAAGTGTCAAAGTTTTGGTGGAATGGACTTTCAAAGGAGGGACAGATATTTATCATGTTTTGTTAAAAAGAAAAAAAAAAATAATAATAATAATTTGTATTTTGAAGTTAGGTAAGGATTTTTTATTTTTATTTTATATATATATATATATGTATGTATATATTATTTTTTATTTTTTTATTTATTTATTTATTTTGGTGAACTAACCTTTAAAAACTATAGATATAATTAATATTTATTCATATTAATATTTTTAATTGATTTTGACAAATTTTGGTCAGTTCATAACAAACCTGTCATATATCTTAAGAGGAAAAAGTGTACGAGTGTGAGTTAATGATGACAAAATGTTCATATTTGGGCTAAATAACCCTTTAAGAGATAAAGGAGGGATAATATGTGACCCTGGACCACAAAACCAGTGATAAGAGTAAATTTTTCAAAATTGAGATTCATACATCATATGAAAGCTGAATAAATAAGCTTTCCACTGATGTATGGTTTGTTAGGATAAGACAATATTTGGCCGAGATACAATAATTTGAACATCTGGATACTGAGGGTGCACAAAAATCTACATATTGAGAAAATCACCTTTTAAAGTTGTCTCAATGATGTTCTTAGCAAAGCATATTACTAATCAGAAACTAAGTTTTGATATATTTATAGTATGAAATTTACAAAATATCTTCATGGAACATGATCTTTACTTAATATTTTAATGATTTTTGGCATAAAAGAAGAATCAGTTATTTTGACCCATACAGCAGTGTATTTTTAGCTATTGCTACAAATATACCCGGGCTACTTAAGACTGGTTTTGTGGTCCAGGGTCACATGTTAGATGTGATTATATATTCTTAAAACACAGAATATTGTACTTTGATATCATGTATGATTGCCACATGAAGGCAGTATAAATTTGCTAATCTAGATCAGTGAGCATTGTTCTCTGTTAACACACTTTTGAAAGAGCAACCTTTTACTTTACAACAAGTTTGTTTCCTCCTTGTTGGTTTTTTTTAATCAAGCTAGGTTACATAACCAGTGAAATGGCTCATACTTTTATTTTTTTCTTCTTTCAAAAAGCTTGTGCTTTTTTCTTCCCAAGCTTATGTTCCTCAGATACTCTCGGTGTCAGGGGTGGCTGGCTGGCTGCTTCACTCTTCCCACTGGCAGAAAGAGGCTGTGTGGATGGGAGAGATTGTCAGCTTTGTGGCTTACATGGTGACAGGGGGGACAAAGGTGCGAGGACAGTTGGCACAGCCAGTGGTACCAGGAAGACAGAGCCCCGCACAGCTCACTAACTCCGCTCAACAGAGAGAGAATGTGTGAAAGAGACGGAGGGAAAAGTGTGAAACAGACAGAGAGAGAGAAGGAGAGCGCGTGTGAAAGGGAAAAAGAGGAGCTATATTAAAGAGGCGGCAGTTCAGAGAAAACGTAACGCACAAGTATCAGGGAGGAAGATGAAATGCTGCCACGTGTAGATAAGAATAAGTCAGGTTAAAATGCACTGCATTTAACTGTAATACACTTGGAAATAGATCAGGGTTGAAAATGTGAAATGTGTTCAAACATTTTCTATAAAAAAATGCCTCTATAGTGTTTTTAGTTTATTTATATGCTATTATAGTATTTATTATTTTAATTAGCTTTTTTAAATATTCAGTTGTCATTTTAATTTTATTTTAAGTTTTAGTAGCGTTATGTGCCGTTGTTATTATTTGTTATATATACACTGCCGTTCAAAAGTTAAGGATCAATAAGATTTCTAATGTTTTTTGAAGAAGTGTCGTATGCTCATTAAAGTTCCATTTATTTGATTAAAAACACAGAAAAAAGTAGTATTTTGAAATATTATTGCAATTTAAAATAATAGTTTCCTATTTTAATATACTCACTGATGCAATTTGAACTGAATTTTCATCAGCCATTAAGCCAGTCTTCAATGTCACATGATCCTTCAGAAATCATTTTAATATGCTAATTATTAATGTTGGAAACAGTTGTGCTGCTTGTTTTTTTTTTTTTTTTTTTGAAACTGATTCTTTTTCAGGATTCTGAATAAAATAAAAAGTTTACGGAACAGCATTTATTCAAATTAGAAATCTTTTTACTATCACTTTTTATCAATTTAACACATCCACAAAGAAAAAAGAAGAATTTCCTAACCCCAAACTTTGAACAGTAGTGTATATTGTTACAAAAGATTTCTATTTTAAATAAATGTTCTTTTTACATTTTATTCATCAAAGAATCCTGAAAAAATATCACAGGTTCAAAAAAAAAATATTAATATGTAACATATTAATTGTTTCCAACATTGGTAATAAATCAACATTTCTGAAGGATCCTGTGGTGTGAATACTGGATTAATGCTTCATATTAATTCAAAATTCAGCTTTGCATCACAGAAATAAACTATTTTAACTTGCAGTGATATTTCACAATATTACAGTTTTTTTTTTTGTATTTTTAATCAAATAAACATAGACTTAATGAACAGAAAAGACTTCTTACTGACCTCTTACTTTTGAAGTAAGACAGTCTCTCTCTCTCTCTCTCTATATATATAATTAGCCTTTTTTTCCATTTCAGTTTAAGTTTTAGTTATTTTAGTACTAGACCTTTTAATACTACAGCTTATTTTCAGTTGTTCTCAGCAATTCTGTACTGTTTTGTTGTTTTTAAGTTTTATTTAAACTTTTTTTAATAAATATTTCTTTTAGTTAACAGTAGCGACACTGTAATGTTCTAAAAATGTAATTGTAATATTTAAAAAATGTCTACTAAAAAATGTTTCAGAATCTTATAGCTAAAAAAAGAGATTTTTTTCTTACATAATCAAGGCCATGTGGTTGAGGAAAAATAAAACTTAACTACATGTAGTTGGGTAAACTTCAATGTTGGCTTGAAGGTTTTACAGTCCATGCAGTTGTTACACTAATAGACAAAGACTATTAGATGGATGCTAGCCAATTTTAAACATGTTCTGAGTGGTTGCTAGGTGTTTGCTAAGATGTTCTGGCTGATGTTTTTGTGAAGCATTTTCAGGAAGTTTGTACTGGAGTGTTAGTGATCTTTGCTGATTCTGGCAAGTCTGACGCTGTGTTGATGAAGTGTATGTGAGTGGACAGAATGTCAGCACGGCTGACATGATGCTGATGAGAAACGTAAGCGTGCACATCTGCATTCTCAGACTCATGCTGCTTGCATTTTTGCATTATGCCTGTCACTGGATGACACTTTATTAGTTTTAGAAAGCTGTGCAAGAATTTGCCTTGTATGTAAACACTTCAAATAAACTCAGGCCATGTAGTTATAATGCATTTTGGGAATGTAAAAGCTCCAGGTTTGCTTCATTCTCACTCCCCCTAACATCACATATATATTTTTTCTTTATTAATTAGCTGTACTTATACAATAAATGTTTTCAAATATAATTCTGACTTTTTTTTGTTTCCTACACAGCCATGTTCAACCTCATCCCGGTGGGCTTGCGAGTGGTGGCCATCCAGGGAGTTCAGACCAAACTGTACCTGGCCATGAACAGTGAAGGCTACCTGTATACATCAGTAAGTAACTGCAACTTTCTAATGTAGACGTTTGTTTACGTATACTATGCTTCACTCCTTTGGCTGTTTTAAATCAAGAGGGGAAAGTCACACCAAACTGCTGCTGCCAGACCAACACCTGAGCTCTAGTCATTAACACTCACTCCACTAGCATGCACACCTCTCATCCCCTGCCAAACCTTGACATCAGACACTCTGGATAAACAGACCTCCATGTGACCCAAGATCAAATGGTCAAATAGCATTTAAAATATGTTCTTGCTCCCAAACCCTTTAATGTGCCAAAAAAGCTGTCACTCCCAAGAGTGCGGTGCGGAGTTTCACAGATTTATCCATTTTAAACAGATGAAGCCTCCACTGTGTGCTAGTCTCACACCCTCTCTCCATATGGCATGCTGTCAGAAAATGAGTTAAGTTACAGCTGTGACAAATATCTCAAGATGTTTTCATAACCTCGGCTCCACACTCGTAGTTTAGATTATGCGCAGCCCCGCACGCTAAGTGGCGTGATTACGGGGTGGATGGCTTAGAGATGTTTGTTTACTGGCTGCGGTTGGGCTGAACTTTGGCCTCCTCACCCCCTCACAGTCCTGACCTTCCTCCTGCCTGTACCAGACGAAATGTCGGTGCTCTGGCATTTGTCTTGGTTACTATGGTGATGCAGGCAAGGCAGTATGTGGGTTGTGCAAATATACACCAGTCCCAATCATTTTGTTCAGCTTCAGCGAAAGATAGATGAGACTCTTTGCTTTCATAAGCACAGGTGAAATCATCCTTAATTAGCAAAATACATATGGAGGACTGTTTGTAATTGCTCTTAATGTTTCAAAGTACATGGAAAATACTATGAATCACCAGTGTGTTCAGTTGTCAAGATGATTTGGTTGTTGACTGTTGCCGTAATAATTACCGTAGTTGTTAGCCAGAAGATGTTTTAGTCCCTTGCGGAGAGGTTTTTCTCTGAAATAGCAGGACGGGTGAGTTTTCCAGATTTATGAATTGAGTAGCATGCCTTTCATTGCAATGATGACTAATATCGAAATGCTGAAACATTTAGAAACTTGTGAAAATATGCTGAACTGGCAGCCTACATCCCAACATTGATTGACTGCATTAAGACATGAATAATGCAGCAACCTACCTGCCAAACTTCTGCTGCAAGACAAATGTCAGAATTTCACTATGTGGTTGGCATTACTGGAGCTCGTGTTGTCTGACAGGAGAGAGTGGGTGCAAACTAATACACAGTCTCAACAATAGCAACACGGCACACATACTTTAACTCGCCCTCAATTTTGAGGATGACAGAAATCGTTCAGTAGTGGAATGATAGGATAGGAATGGATCAACTAATTGACTTCTAATGACCAACTAGACAATATTAGTAAAGTTTACAGTACTTATTTCTCTAGATGTTACATAGACATATACAGTACTAATAAAAGTTTGGTGTCAGGAACACACAGATGGTGTGAGGACCCTATTGGAATTGCTCAGTTTCTTCTTCTTCTTCTTCAAAATGAATTGCATTTTTGAGGGCTTAAACATGCTCAAAAACGTATGAACTTTGCACACATGCCAAAAGTGGTGAACATTTATATCTGATATGGGTTTCAGAAGTGGGTGTGTCAAAATGGCTCGATAGCACCACCTATAAAACAATGTGCCCCTCAAACTACATTTTATGTGCATGTATGAAATTTGGTAGATACATGTAGCACACCAATACCTACAAAATAGTCCCACGGTACGAAGTCCAAAGCCCAACATTGAATTTACTCAGCAAGTTTTGTGCTGTTTTTGCCATGTTCAGGCGTTGTATTTAAACAAGCTCCTCCTAGAGATTTAAACAGATCAACACCTAATTTGGTCAGTCTAATCTGAAGCCCTTTGTGATGATAAATGGCAAAGATCTTGAAGGGCGTGTCCATGGCGGCCTGGCAAATTTTGATGTTTCACCATGAAAGAGGAAGTTGTTATAATTCAGACATACAATGTCCGAAAATTCATACAATGCACCAGAATTCACATGTTTGAAGAGTCCTGTTCTGAACACATGCCCATGCCCATGCCCATATTCAGTTACTCAAACTTGCAAATACAGTGCTGTATTTTTATAGAATATTATTCTAATTTAAATGAACTGTTTTCTATTTTAATATATTTTAAAATGCAATTTATTAATGTGATGGCAAAGCTGAATTTTCAATAGCCATTAACCTAGTCTTCAGTGTCACATGATCAGAAATCATTCTAATAAGCATTAGATAATAATAAGCATAATAAACATTTCTTATTATTTTTAATGTTGAAAACAGTTGTGCTGCTTAATATTTGTGTGGAAACAGTGATGCATTTTTCAGGATAGAAACAACAATCCTTTGTAACAGTGTAAATCTCTTTACTGTTTTGATCAATTGAATGCATCTTTGCAAAAATAAATGTATATAATATTTATTAATATTAATAACAACAACAATAATAATAATAAAAAAGACATGAACCTCACTAATATTGACATGCATTTGCATTGCATTACTTGTTTAACATTTTTTGGATATGACAAATTAAAAATAACACAAAAACACAAACTTTTTTTTTTTCTTAGGAAAGATTTTTTCCCTTCTACATCTGTCTATCTGTTTTTAAATGTGTTACATAAACACCCTCTTAAAGGGATAGTTCATATAAAAATAAAATTTCTGTTATTAATTACTCACCTGTAACCTGTAAGACCTTCATTCATCTTAGGAACACAAATAAAGATATTTTAAGATATTATATCCAAGAGCTTTCTGACCCTGTATAGACACCAATGCACGAAGATGAATGAAGGTCTTACGGGCTTGTAATGACATGAGGCTGAGTAATTAATGACATCATTTTCATTATTGAATGAACTATCCCTTTAAGAAACATGTCAGGTGAATCTCAAACCTCCAAATTTCGCAGCACTTTCTTAAGAGTGATTAGTCAGTGAAGCAACCCAGAAAGTAGTTAATTTGAAAAAAATCTGTATTTTTGCACATACCTAGTCAAGAAGCATTGTTCTTCCAGCAGCTCGCTCATCCATCCTGCAAACCTGTTGCCATCTAATCTGTCCTGTGTAATGCTGTTTTCGGGATGCTTTGGGCTGAACTCGCTCACAGCAGGCGAGCGAAAAGCAAACAAGGCAGCAGACAAGAGACTCTCACATGAGGTCTGACAAAAGCATGTAATCTATTCATAACGTTAGGTGTGATACAGCTGTAGCATATCCAGCTGGAGCCTTTGGGGATGATAGGGAAGCAACGGGATCTAAACACTCACACATACAGCTAGCACACACCCCGACCACAAGCGCACTGTAACTCACGGCGGTTCTCTGTTCCCGCTCAGTGACTTTAATGATGTGTGCCTCAGCGTCTGTAATGAAAACATATGTGCCGGAGTGCTCATTAAATTAAAGCTCTGTTCTCAACAACAGTATCGTGTGGCATCCTGGTCAACGGCAGAAGGACGGAGGCTATATTTAACATCTCTCTGAGTGACAGCACAGTAAGGTTCTGTAGGTGTTAATATTTTATTCCGACTGTAACCGTTAGTCTGGAGAGTGTTAATACACATAGGTCTTTGAACATTCATCTTCATTTCCTCCCTGTATTAATTTCCATTTTAAAAGATTTTCCTGCAGTTGCATTCCATTGTGAATCCTGTAATTGTTTAATATCGGATATCCAATTTTGATTTAATAATATGCACATGAGAGGCGATTTTTGGGTGAATGAAAGCTGAATGGGCTGATGTTTTTGAGTATACTGTAGCTCTGAAGTAATCCAGTGCTTACACAGTGGTGGAGAGCTTTCAGCTGGCATAAGCGCATGGTGATTATGGGTTAAGGATACTGAGTGTGTGGCATTACAGTATTCTAAACACTATTATAAGGTCTTTTAATGATTTAGTATGTTGTAATTCTGAAGTGTGTCTGTGTTTTTGTAATGTGTGTGTGTGTGTATGAGCTTCACATTGGCTCTTTATGCTGCTGCTATGGAGCCACACGCTGCATGAGCCACACAGCCAGCCAATCACACACGAGTGATGTTGGGAAATCCCCAATCAATGGAGAGTAGGTAGTGAGTGACGTATGAGAGGTGTGAAGCAGCTCTTGTGCTGCTGTGAGGGTTTACACCTGTTTTTGTTTGTAGTTTTCTATATAGCGTTTCATTTTTCCTCCTCCTGTGTTTTTCAGTATTTTGCTGGTTTGGGGTTGGTGTGATTTTGTATAGTTCTTTTTTTTTTTTTTTTAAGAAATTTTAGAAATTTTTTTTTTTAATTAGCAAGGATGCATTAAACTGATTAAAAGTGACACTAAAGACATTTAAGATGTTGCAGAAGATTTCTATTTTAAATAAATGCTGTTCTTCTGAACTTTCTATTCATCCAATATTCCTGAAAAAAGCATCATGGTTTCCACAAAAATATTAAGCAGCACAGCTGTTTTCAACATTATAATACTTGAGCACTAAATCAGCATATTCTAATGATTTTTGATCAAATAAATGCAGCCTTGGTGAAGACAATTCTTCATTTTTTTTTAATTAGTTACCCTCAACTTTTAAACTATACTGTGTATTTCATTTTTTTTTTTTTAGATAGTAGGGGAAATTTTATATATGTGACTCTAGACCACAAAACCAGTCATAAGGGTCAATTTGTTGCAATTATGATTTATACATCATCATTCCATTGATGTATGGTTTGGTAGGATAGGACAATATTTGGCTGAGATGCAACAATTTGAAAATCTGGAATCTGAGGGTGCAAAAAAATCAAATTATTGAGAAAATCACTGATTGAATTAATGAGACAAATCAAAAGTTGTCCTTTTGTCATAGTAATGCATATTACTAAACAAAAAAATAAGTTTTGATATATTTACGGTAGGAAATTTACAAAATATCTTCATGGAACATAAACTTTACTTAATATCCTAATGATTTTTGGCATAAAAGAAAATTGATCATTTTGACCCATACAATGTATTGTTGGCTATTGCTACAAATATACCCGTGCTACTTGTGACTGGTTTTTGTGGTCCAGGGTCACATATAATTATTTTTTTTTATTTATTGGTTTGCTCTGTAATTTGCTTCACCTATTTGCAGTAAAGTAGAGTAAAAAAAAAAAAAAGGTGTCTTTTTTTTTTTTTTTTTAACATTAATGTATTAGCTAACATGAACAAACAATGAACAACACATTTATTAATTTTTTTTATTAATCTTTTTTAATAAAATACAGTCATTCATTGCTTGTTCATGTTAGTTCATAGTGCATTAACTAATGTTAACAAACACAACTTGATTTTAATAATGCATCAGTAAATGCTGAAATTAACATTAATATTAATAAATGCTGGTGAGTATTGTTCCTTCTTAGTTCATGTTACCTTATGTAGTTAACTAATGCTAACTAATGAATGTTGTTGTAAAGTGTTACCCAAAATTTTTAATGCAAGTAAATAAAAAAAATAAGATGCATGTTTTCTATTATAATTTTACAAATACAAATAATTTTAATTTATACGAACAAAGCAATAACTGTTCAGGACAACATTACTTATCTCATAAATCGTTTTTATATAAAAATTCCAAATGGGATTCCCTTAACGATTTTTGACTAATAATGCAAATTAATCATTTAATCATTGTTTGGTTGTGAATCTATTCGCTAAAACTGAAAAATCTGGGCTGATTCATGAAAGTAAATTAAATTGTCCAGTGCATCTCTGTGCCCCATGAGAAATAAAGAACCATCCAATTAGTTGCACACACAGGCATCCATAGTTATTACATGTGAAGCTAAAATTGCTTTGAAAATGGCCACAATTATTGTCTAAGGCAGTGCAAATATAGCAAGTATGACCAAATTATAAATAAATCAATGCCAATCATTTAAATGCACTGAATGTTGTGCAGTTATTGTGGTCTTACAAGCCAAATCAACCATAACGTGCCATAAAGCAGTTTCCTACAATTCAGCACTTTTACTACAACACAGTCAATCAGCAGTACAGAATTAAGTCAGACTGACTCACCAGTGCAGAAAAGAAAAGTTGAACAATAACCATTTTTTTGAAAGAACATTTCAGTGATTTTCCTCTTTTGAGATCTGGCAGTTCATGAATGAATTTATTTTCACTTGAAAGCATGGCGAGGGCGTTTAACCTCTGTTGACCCATTGCATGTTGTTGTAAAGTTTTAATTCTTTCCAACGGTTCTCTCATATGGAGCTCTCTAACCAGGTTTACATGCATAGGAATATTACAACTTGAATCTGAATATTTATTACCTCAGTGAGCACACAGAAAACCCTAGAAACTGCATAGCAACATGCTTTAAAAAACCCACTGTGTGCTTGTGATCAGAAGGTGGAAAAGAATATATAGAAAGAGAATGCATGCATGAGTCTTTATGTCTGGGTGCAAATGTATTCATCCATCAGTGTGACAGTAAGTGGGAGAGAGGAAATCAATTAAACATATGTTCTGTTCTCGGCACACATTCTCTTTGCGATTAATAAGCCGAACCACGTGATGCAGTGCTGTTGCTGTTTGATCAGTGAGCACATCAAATGTTAAAACAACCATGCACATAAATGCTTTAATCACAGCTTATCACAAATGAACAGTTGATTAGATGACAGTCAGTGCACACTGGCGACGTGCAGGCTGTCCTGTGAGCTGCTCTGCAGGTGCATTTGAAGTCGAAAATCAGTTTAGTGTTGGGTCATTAAGAGCAAGCAGGGGCAGGCACATCAATATTAGAAGCCCACAGACTACAGAGAGAGCACAGACACTGGAGCCTTCTCTGCTAGGGGATATATTCAGACCTTATAGAACAGTTTCTACATAGAGTGCACATCAGTGTCCCATGCCTATTTTTTAAGCAGTTAAGGCACAAATCACATATCATGTCCTCAAAATATTGGATGAGAAAAATAGTAGTACAAAAAATAAAACTATGGCAATATTTCAAAATATAACATTAAGAAGTGTATCAATCACTCGTTTTTCTAAAGAAACAGCAGGTAAAGTTACAGCGGGAGTCTACGTCTCTCTCGCCTCCCCTGAGCCCATTAAGTTTTAACAGACCCCCTAAAGCATGCTGTGGATTTGGTGGGAGGTAATTGAGAATTAATGGGGGAAAATCACGTGAGAGGAGGCAATGCCTCCATCGCGATATGATCTAAATGAACAATATAAGTCTAAATGAACAATTTAATGGTGCTAATAGGAAGACTAATTTAAAGAAGTGACCAACTCACACACTTATAACCATTTTGTTATGTCAAAGCGAGGCTTAAAATAGCATGAAAACAGGATCTGTGGGACTTTTTAGTGAGTAATCAGCTTGGTGACATTTAAAATAAATCTCTGTGTGGATGTTTGGATGTTTTTTACTGTGTACTCAAACAGAAACTCCTGAAGTTTGGATTTTTTTTCTTTAGAAAGTTGTATTTGGGTGTTTTACACTTCCAAATAAATATACCACGTTTTACAGAGACAGCGCATAGCCATGTGAAAACCTAAATTCCAGTGCTTTATCCGATATCTACCGCTGTTTCATCCTTGTTTTTGGTTTGCTTTGTCAAAATGCTCTGTTGTGTGTTTTTATGTGCTTTGTCAGAGAGTGCTGTCATGCAAATGTGTTATTTTGTGTTTGTTTTCATGCACACGCAACGCATTTTACTTTCACTTTGAGTTTGTTCAGATTTCCAAAGAAACATGCTAATTGGTGGTTCAAAAGTCCAAAACCTATGTTTATTGGTTGAATAGATGACAGTTTGAACCAATCTGGGCCTGGAGGTGGGACTAAGCGTCAACAATCGTTCCTGTTTGGCTCAGAGGAACGAAATGCATCGGTTTCTTCTGACAAATCAATGCGATCAAAAAGTAATGACGTAATCACGTTCACTACGGAGCCTCTGAATATCCAAATGAGATGGAGAATCTCAGCTTTGCAGTGCTTTTTAAAGCATTCAGATTGGACTAGCAGTTCAAAAGTTATTTAATATTTAAGATCAATAGTTATTTTTAGCCACGGGCAGCTGTCTCAGTCTTTGAGGGTTAATAAATAGAATTTTGATTACATTGTTAATTAAAGCAATAAGTCCCAAGAAGCCGTGGTTTACAGTGAATTTATAACAGCTAAGTTGCCGAGCAACACACAGACATAAACAAAGGTGTATTTACATCAGCTTTGAACACTGCTCAACCAATCAGAATCAAGGACTGGAACTATCCATTTTATAATTTTACATATAAAATGGAATTGTTTATATGTTTTTTTTTCTCTCTTTGACTGAGACATGATGAATTTACATTTGATCTGTAAATTTGAAAAAAGAAAAAAAGACTTTGAGGACGTTGCCTCTTCATTTTTAGAACAGCATTGCACACCAGTGGATTGTGAAATATTACACTCTTCTGAAACAACTTTAGCACTGATGTCATTTGCTTCTCAGGCTATTGGGAATATCTTTTGACTTCGACTTTTGACTTTTTAGTCACTGTTCTGGAAAACTCTCATTCAGTCTGGCATCTTTCTGGTATATAGCACCCACAGTCCAATCAAATGCTGATAAATCAAGTCCTGTCCTACATTATTGTCTTATTCAGTATCCTATTTCACTTTAAAATGTGTCACATTACAGAAATAAAATAGGTTCTGAACAGCAGTTCACATTGGCTTGACAAGAAGCTGAAAAAGGAAAACCATAGAGCTGTGGTATTCTTCTCAGTAAGTTAGTGCCGTCAGCAGTGCGACTCGCTTGTTTGAGACATCTTGAGCTTCGATGATAATTCAATTATTCAGATGGGTGGTTGAGGCAGAGGGAAGAAAGAGGTACAGGTGGAGAGACCTGGTTACCAGGCATCCGTACTGCACCGAGCAGGATGGAACAGCCTCTGACTGGAATAGATTCTGTCAGCTTCCCTATTTGCTTCCTTTCCATAAATGGGATTGGAGTTGGAAGAGGGAGAGCGGGAAAGTAATGAGAAAGAGCGAGAGAGGGAATGGGGGGAGGTACACTGCACAGAAGCTGAAATAGAAAGAATCTTGGAGAAAAATGGATGGTGGAAGAGGAGAAAGTAAATAAGGTTAGTGGTTGAAAAAGATATTGAAAGACAGAAGGGAAGATCTGATAGAGGATGGATCAAGAGAGAGAAAAGCAATAAGGGGAAAATATGAGGGAAAGGAAAATATTGAGCTGAGCGAATGGCAGAAGATAGAGCACTTAGACACGTATGAAGACCAAGGAGAAACTCTATCCGTTTCTAGCGCACACACAAACATCTCCTCGTGCTTTTCCGTCTGGGAGGGGGAAGCCCTATGGGAGAAGGGAGGGAGGGGCAATGCGGGATTTCCCCTGTCAGAGGAAAAGATATTAGATACGAATCAGTGAGCTGGCAACAGCATGACTGCAGCTCCTGATATAATTACACTTGGAGATAGAATCAGCTCGAACACAAAGCACTACAACACCTCAATATCTGCTCTCTTTTACTCAACTGTTAGGATGGTTGATTAGTCATGTGGTTAGGGACAGTGCCGAGGAACAACCGGAGCCCAGGTCAAGTCACTTGCCAAAATTAATGCTCGCCAACGTCAAGCAAATCAAAATTGGCTTTGAAAAGTGAGTATTTAATACTTGAGGTAACGGATTGTTGGTCAGTTTATTATGAAGTACAACATAAATACATAATTTAAACTAAATTTAAATGAAATTAGTTACTTATTAGTTACAAAATTAATTTATTACCGAAACACTGAAATCAAAAATTTCATTCAGTTTCACAGAAAACTGAAACAGGGTGAAGGGTGTCATGTTCACAGCTGATGAATGTCGTAGTAGAGTAGGGCCTTATGATTTCAGCGATGTGGAAAATGCAGGCAGAATCGCGGAATCCAGTCATAAAAATGTAATTTACAATATAACGCAGAAAGTTGTGTAATTTGCCACATTTTGGATGGATGCATGGACATAATCTCTAGAACTGCTCTGAGAGTCACTTCATGAGCATTTTACAGTTACTTTTAAGTAAAACTATCGTCGTATCATGCAATCAGAAACCTAAAGGTCATCACAGCAACCTGTCAAAATAAAAGTTTGGTTTAACTTAAAGAAAATGTGACATAAATATTACTAAATGTAATGATAGTACTACTACTAATAATACAATTATTATTAAAACATTATTTTTAAAAGGAATACCAGAAAAATTATTTACCAAAAATTATTTAGCAGGAAAATGTAAATGCACAGCACAGTATTTCTGGAAAAAATAAACAATGATAATTAAAAATGCATTTTTGGACATACAAACTCATGGGCACCATTGAAGTCCATTATATGGAGATAATTCCTGAAATGTTTTGCTCAAAAAACATAATTTCTATATGACAGAGGAAAGAAACGCATGAACATCTTGGATGACAATGGGGTGAGTACATTATCTGTAAATTTTTGTTCTGGAAGTGAACTACTCCTTTAAAATGGAATCCAGAAAATTAATGGGGGAAAAAAAAGAATTAGGTTAAGAAAAAAAAATGAATTTGACAATAAATAAAACACATTTGATAGGGCCTTAGAAATTTAATTTTTGTTAAACTTTTAATAAATTGCTGTTTAATATTGTAAGTTTTATGATTTCAATTTATTAGACATGCTTTTTGATTAATAAAATTTCATGTAACCATTAAAACAGAGTCTAGAAAAATTAAAATAGAAACAGAAAAAACAATTTGGGAAAAAATAAAACAGATTTAATAGGGTCCTGGTAGAATTCTTTGGCGGTGAGCCACCTCTTGAATGGCCATCCAAAACTATTTCCATTTATTTATTTAGCCATTTTAGTTTAATATTTTCTTTTGCCCAGATATTTGGTGCATCACTAAATGAAAGTGAATTTTTCTCATGTGGCGACAGATAGATGGAATATTCATTCCGTTAAGCCACTGAAGCAACAATAAATAAACAGAGGGATACTGTAGAGCTAAATGAGAGATTAATGTTTCTCGCCCCATCACAGTGCACATTATCTCACTTTTCTTTGTTTCACTCCTCATTCTCAGCACTGCTGCAAGTATATGTGCGGTAATTCGATAAAACTGCCTCCTTCCTCTGTTCTCCACAAGACATCAGCAGGTTCCCAAAAATATCTGCTGTGTTTCTATGTATATAGCTGTTCTCCAGCGCTTTTAAATGATGCCACTGCTTGCTGCAATTTTCATCAGTGATGGTGATAAAATGGCATGGACAATTAGGAAAATGTGTTTGCCATTTCTGCACAGTGCACCTCTCATCTAACACACTCCATCTGGAAACCGTGTTACAGTATGTGGTGATGCCTCTGAGATTTAACAGCTCTTCTCCTTCTGTGTGCATGGAAGTACAAGAACATTTGTATTGCGCATGATATTATGGTACTAAGCCAGTAATGGTAATCTTTCTTATGTCCATTTAAAGTAAGGATACTGTAGCACACTGTTTACACCCACATCACATATGTTTGGACCTAGTATGCTACAGTTGCAGGCAAAATAGAGGCTTTGTCTCTGAAATCGAACTGCACCTTGGTTATTAAATCAATACTGTTATGCACTTGTGGTAATGTATTGTGCCTCTTTATTGGTACTGAATGGCCCTAGTCTCAAGGTTCTGACAAACCGTTGGAAATAATTGATTTATTTTAAAAAGCAGAGGAGAAAGATTGTGTTGAATTTTCGCATTAGTGGATGAATATGATTCATGACTCTTTAAGGCAGTTGTGTCAGTTAATTGTTCTAGGACCAGCCCTAAAAGCAGCGGTCACCAATTAGTGAACCACAGTCCAGATGCGAGTCTAAGACTGGTTTCACCCGGAACACAAATCATTTTTTCATACATTAGCATAATTATAAACAGTGTTTTATTTATTATAAACGGAGTGTATCTGAACTGGCATAAAAGGTGCAGTAAGAGATATTATTAACACATGAAATTATACTTTTTATTGGAAATAAGAGAATATTAATTAATTAATTAATTAATAAATTAACTAATTAATATAAATATTACCTTTTTTTTCTTCTTCTTCTTCTTTTGCACAGACTTTTGGCTTGTGGGATTTATTTATTCATGTATTACTATTATTATTATTTATTTATTTACTTTTTTTGCAATTGTAAAATGTGCAATACATATATAGTCAAAAGTTTACATACACCTTGCAGAATATGCAAAATGTTAATTATTTTAACAAAATAAGAAGGATTATACAAAATGCATGTTATTTTTTTAGTAGTGACCTGAATAAGATATTTCATATGAAAGATGTTTACATATAGTCCACGAGAGAAAATGATAATTAAATTTATATAAAAAAAAGGCCCTGTTCAAAAGTTTACATACGCTTGATTCTTAATACTCTGTTGTTACCTGAATGATCCACAGCTGTTTGTTTTTTTTTTTTTTTTTTTTTTTTTAGTATAGTTGTTTTATTTTTAGATGGTTTTTATATAGTTTTTTTTATATAGTTGTTTATGAGTCCCATGTTTGACCTGAACAGTTAAACTGCTGCTGTTTTTCATAAAAATCATTTAGGTCCCACAAAAACTTTGGTTTTTCTACATTTTTGTGTATTTGAACCCTTTCCAACAATGACTGTATGATTTTCACACTGGGGACAACTGAGGGACTCATATGCAACTATTAGAGAAGGTTTAAAGGCTCACTGATGCTCCAGAAAGAAAAAGAGCCGGGGGTGAAAACTTTTAAACAGAATGAAGATGTGTAAATTTTTATTTATTTATCTTTTTTTTTATTATTATTACTTAGTACTGCCTTTCAGAAGCTACAGAAGATACTTACATGTTTCCCAGAAGACAAAATAAGTTAAATTTACTCTGATCTTCAAATTCCAAAAGTTTTCACCCCCCGGCTCTTAATGGATTGTGTTCTGTTCAGTTTGTGTCTGTAAGATTATTTTTATTATTATTATTTTTACATAAATACTTTTTGTTCAGCAAATATACATTAAATTGATCAAAAGTGATAGTAAATACATTTATAAATTTATACATGATTATTAAATTATTATTTAAATTATTAATAAACATTCTGTTGATCAGAGAATCCTGAAATAAAAATCAACAGTTTCCACAAAAATATTAAAAATAAAAATGATTTATTATTTAAAAAAAAAAAAAAAAAAGATTTCTGAACGATCATGTGACACTGAAGACTGCTGAAAATTCAGCTTTGCATCACAGGAATAAATTATGTTTTAAATATATTTATATAGAACTTTTTAAATTGCAGTAATATTTCTAAATATTATTTTTACATGCTTCTTTAATCAGTTAAACGCAGCCTTAGCAGGTACAATCTTACAGAAACCAATTCTTCAGTTCTATACAAGCAGTAGTCTTGAATATTTTGTCTTTGTAGGGTTTTAACATTCACGTTCAAATTGCTTATTAATTTCATATTGACTATTTTATGAGCTTTATTTGTTCAAGCCTTTGCTGGGAAGGACATTTAGCGAGGCATTTAGAAGCATTATGTTTTTGTGTTTTATGGATTCGGTGGTTAGCATGTGCCATTTACGATCATCCCTGCTTCCTGCCCTTGTCCTCTCAGCATTTCACTCTTTTGTTTTTGTTTATGTTATTATAATAATTATGATGAATTATACCTGATAAGACAGGGTGCAATCCAGTCATTATTGATAGCCGCTCTACATAATGCTTTTGTGCTCCATTTGGTTGTAATTATTATGACCTTCAGAACAGAATTATTAATAGAATAGCTGTATATGGGGCACAAAACAGCAGTAATTTATTTAAAATGAGAGATACAGGGAGCGTTTCTTCTGTCTGGAAGCATAGATGGATGAGTCTCACCCTGACTGAACCCAACAGAGTGTCTTTGCCACACTACTCATAGCTGACCAAAGGTACACCTAACGTGTTTAGGTGATGTTTATCTCGGGTGAAGTATTGATCCCAGATCTGTCACTGTGTGTCTGCTCATAGGATCTCACACGTAATCAAACTTTCTCATCAGTCTGACCGCAGCACCTCAGAGTGCAAATCCTTTTAACATCCACACTTCCCAACCACTTTCTGTAGAGGATGTTTACGGGATGTAGCTCAGCGCTGAGCCGACAGCCTGTCCCAGAGGAGGTGCGATGTCACGGCTGGTCTGTGACATCAGGAGTGTTCCTGTCAGCGTGTGTGGGAGCTCAGTGTCTGTGTGAGTCACCCGGAGCAGAAGGACGACTCAAGTCTGTACGCCGAACATCGGAACACTCCTGTTGGCACCAGGCCGGCTGGGAAACGGAGCGTCCTGTGATGAGAGTGAGAGTTGAGGACCTTTATGGACATGATGAAGGGACATGCCCATCATTGCTGCTACAGTAGCTGTAAATCTGTTTGTTACAAATTCCTTTTAAGGCCATCTTGGTAGCACACCTGAGCAGCAAACTACCTAATATTTTTATACACGCTTTTTTTCTCATCAAATATAATGTTTGATCAACCATCAAAAAATCTTGAAAAAATGTAGCAGTTTCCTCAAAATAAAAAAATTAAGCAATATAACATCTTCATCATTGATAATAATTAAATGTTTTTTGAGGAGCAAATCAGCATATTAGAACATTTTCTGATGGATCAAATCATCAAATTCATCAAATAAAATTAAAAGTAAATAAACTAATACTTTTATTTTATTATTAAAAAATTACAGTTTTTACTTTTTTTTTTACATTAAATGCAGCCTCGGTGAGCATAACTTTTTTTTTTTTTTTTTTTTTTTTTTCCAAAAACATTGAACTCCTGTTCAAAAGTTTGAGATCAGTAAAATTTGTAATGTTTTTTTTAAATAAGTCTCTTATGCTCAACAAAGTTCAATTTATTTGATCGAAAGTACAGGGAAAAAAAAGTATTATGAAAGCATAATGAAATATTGCAATTTAAAATACAACAGTATATCTTAATATACTTTAAAATATAATTTATTTCTGTTATGCAAAGTTGAATTTTCGTAAGCCATTATTCCAGTTTTTAGTGTCACACAATTCTTTAGAAATCATTCTAATATGCTAACTTAGAAAAATGTAAAAAAAAAAAAAAAAATAATAATAATAATAATAATGATAATAAATAAAAGCATTTATTAAAAACATAAATATTTCCTAACAATATAAGTCTTCATTCTTGCTAAATAAAAGTAATATTACTTTCAGACAAAGAAAAAAACAAAACAAAACAAAACAAAACAAAAATCACTGACCCCAAACTTTGAACAGTAGTGTATATTGTTACAAAATATTTCTATTTTAAATAAATGTTCTTTTTATTCATCAAAGAATCCTGAAAAAGTATCACAGGTTCTAAAAAATATTAAGCAGCACAACTGTTTCCAATAAATAATTAAAAAATCAGCATATTGGAATGATTTCTAAAGGGTCATGTGACACTGAAGACTGGAGTAATGATGCTGAAAACGCAGCTTTGCATCACAAGAATAAATTATATTTTAAAGTATATTAAAATAGAAAACCACTATTTTAAATTGCAATAATATTTCATAATATCACATTTTTCTGTATTTTTAATCAAATAAACCCAGCCTTGAGGAGCAAAAAAGACTTCTTCAAAAAAAAAAAACATTAAAAATCATACTGATCCCAAACTTTTGAACAACAGTGTATATAAGGCTAAACTAATTAATAATTATATCAATAAATTCGTAAATCATGCTTCAAAACAATCACAGCCAAACAGAAGGTATTGCATATTTAATGTAGAGTTATGTTGCACTATTGGTGGAACAGTAGTGACAAGCAGTTTATAAAATGTCTTAATTAACAAACTAAGATTTAAATGGAATAGGTTTTAGCGTCTTGCGTATGGTTAGCTTATGCTTGATTGTCACAGATATTCAAATTGTAGCCACAGTATTCATGTGCAACACATTTATGTAATTCATGCAGGAAGCGGGATGAAATAACACAGTTTGCTGTTATTTAATCTGCTGTCTCCTGTATAAACCTCAAACCTGCTGTAGATTTTCCTCTTAAGTGCATCAAGCTCTCAGAGCTGAAACACCGAGCACTTTCCCCTAGTGATGTTTGCAGAGCGACACAAAGATTATTTACCGTTTCTTTCTTCCCATGGCTCTGATGAAAAACATGATTTGATTTACAGCTCTCTCTGTAATATTTCCACATCATTTGCCACACTCAAACAGTAAAGATTACAGCCACAAGACCCTGAGGTTCTGTAATCCATTTCAACAGAGCCGTTCAGTTACTGCAACAGCAGCCCAAAGGCTTGGCGTGGATATTAATCTAACCTCTTCTAATGACTTTCTGTTTGAATTTACTTCGCTCCTGCATTTAAAGAGATGGATATGGTACGAGCGCATGGTTTTGAAAAATCAAGCATAATAAAACCATATGTGTATACTATTATCAATATGAGTCTAAAATGCATTTTGTACCAGGATTGTACAAGCACTTCTTCATAGTGATATAGCTAGTTAAGTCTTGCATGGTTCACCATGCTTGGACTCGCTGGTATATAAACAGGAAGTGTGGATCCATGAGAAGTGGGTGTGTTATTATTGTGGCTTTGCATAGGCATTGATTTATTCCGAATGCTTTATTGGGCAGGCGAATGAGTTAGACACCTCTTGAAAAGCAATTAGTTAGCCAGATAACATGCAGAATAATGTAATTTGCTGTTGCTCCATGCACTGTCTCTGATCTTTTCACCCTCTTACACCGTTTGCAGTATCCTAACGAAGCACATAGTCAATACAGGATCAAGCCTAGTGGGAGGCGAGTGTTTATAATGACTCAATGAAGTGCACACAGTGTACTCGCACACATTCAATGCGGCCCGATCCATAGACCGAGCTGAAGAGCGATCCATTCCCAAACTCCATTAGCATGTTTATGCAACACTACAACATAGATTGCTTTTGGAAGTGCTAATGAGAGCGAGCGTACAACAGACCAAGCAGGGAAGAGTGAGGATTATTAGGAAAAAAAACAACATAAAAAGCAGATAAAAGGGAAAGTAGAGATGTTAGGAGGATGGCAGATGGACAAAAATACTGTTTATTACACTGAGATCAAAAGTTTTTTAATTAACAGTTGTTTTTTTTATTCGTTTAAAGTGCAGTTGCAAAATAATGATTGTTTTCTACAATGTTGTTTTAATATCATTGAGATACTACTATGGTTTTTATTGTTTTAAAATATGTAAGTTTTAGTAGTATTTTGTTTTCGTATGTCTATTTTTTTTTAAATTTTATCTCAATTTAAGTATTTATTTTAGTACATCAGTTAAATTACTGTACAATGCAGTTTTAGTGCCACGTTAAAAAAAAAAAAAAAATCTAAGATTATGAGAATAAAGGCGAAATACTACAAGAATAAAGTCAAAATATTTTGAGAATAAAGTTGAAATATTACAAGAATAAAGCCAAAATATTAAGAGTTCATTCGCAAAAACACTCAGTTTTTAACAATTTTCAAAAATCATGTTTTTTCATTGTGCATTGCAATTAATCTAACAAAATAAAACAATAAAAACTTAACATAATAAAATAGTCTTTGCAAATAAACTCTTAATATTTCAAGAATAAAGTCAAAATATTAAGAGATTAAAGTCAAATTTACAAGAATAAAAAACAACATAATAAAAACATGATTTTTGAAAATAAAAAAAACCCTGAGTTATCTGTTTTTGCAAATAAATGTAATATTTCAAGAATAAAGTTGAAATATTTTGAGATTAAAGTCAAAATGTTTTGAGAATAAAGTTGAAATGTTTAGAGAATAAAGTAAAAATAGTTTTAGAATACGAAATTTTACTAAATTACGAGAATTACTTTATTTCAGGTCACAAAAAAGCTTTTATGGTTTTAGTTAGGGTTAACTACAGTATAATAACTCTTGTTTTCAAACTGATTTTTCCCCCCCTCATCTACCATTGGTTGGACAAACAAATAGTCTGGCCCCAAATTCATGCCGTTGGTTGATATTGTTATGTGTTTTACACTTTGCAGGGATATCAGTCTATAAAATAGCTTTGTTATAGCTGACTTTGTAAACTAAGCTTTTTTTAATAAATTACTTTACAGTTACTCTTTAGACACTGTATTTGTGTATAAGTATATATCACCATATGTGATCCTGGACCACAAAACCAGTCATAAGTTGCATGGTTATATTTATAGCAGTGGCCAACAATACATTGGCGATTTTCTTTTATGCCAGAAATCATTAGGATATTAAGTAAAGATCATGTTCCATGAAGATATTTTGTAAATTTCCTGCCATAAATATATCAAAACTTATTTTTTGTAATATGCATTGCTAAGAACTTCAGTTTTAAAGGTGATTTTCTCAGTATTTTGATTTTTTTGCACCCTCGGATTCCAAATTTTCCAAAAAGTAGTTGTAGTCGGCCAAATATTGTCCTATCCTATAAGGGTCAGTTTCAAAAAATTGCCCTTTATGACTGGTTTTGTGGTCCAGGGTCATGTATTACTTACTATCCACTGTGTCACATTAATTTCAAACCTCATCTTGCATCTTTTTTTCTCCTCCCTTCTTTGTCCTTCAGGAACACTTCACACCAGAGTGCAAGTTTAAGGAGTCAGTGTTTGAGAACTACTACGTGACGTACTCCTCCATGATCTATAGACAGCAGCAGTCGGGCAGAGGCTGGTACCTAGGCCTGAACAAGGAAGGAGAGATCATGAAGGGCAACCATGTGAAAAAGAACAAGCCCGCTGCACACTTCCTCCCCAAGCCTTTGAAAGGTAAGTCACTGCCTCAACACACTATGTGGTCAGACTTATTGCTACTGATGCAGTTAAAGGAATAGTTCACCCAAAAAAATAAAAATTGTGTCATTAATTACTCACCCTCATGTCGTTCCAAACCTGTAAGACCTTCGATCATCTTCGGAACACAACTTAAGATATTTTTGATGAAATCCGAGAGCGCTCAGACGCTGCATAGACAGAAACGCAACTGACACGTTCAAGGATTTCATCAAAAAATATCTTTATTTGTGTTCCAAAGGTGAACGAAGGTCTTACAGGTTTGGAATGACATGAGGGTGAGTAATTTTTGACACAATTGTCATTTTTAGGTGAACCGTCCCTTTAAGTTGCTCTATAAAATGATTTTTGAAAGTCACTATTCAGCTCTAAAACATTTAATTGACTAAAATTGAGTTCAATCTCTATAAAAAGCTTCTCACAGTCATGAATGACTGGAAAAGTCATTTAAGAGTTTGTGGGAAGCCTGATGATTCATCTGCTAGACAGGAGATAAAACACAAGGCATCTTTTTATTGAATATTGTATCTTTTTTCAGTGTCAAAATGAAATTCCATTATATGTGCCCCAATGAATGCTCTAAACTATCCGCTCTGGACCTGTGAGCACACAATCTGCCCTTTTATTGTCCCTCCACCTGCGTTTAGTTTGGCACGCTGTTCTCTCCACGCGCCTGAGGGGAAACGCTGGTCTCAGGCTCTTTGCTGAGGTGATGAGGTGTGGATAGTGGAGTCCGTAAGGAGCGCCGCAGACGCCAGCACAATCAGACAGTTTAAAGCGACGTCTGTGGCAGAAGGCTCGGGAATGATAAAGCAGCTTTTGACAGCAAACAGCGCTGTACCATTCCATCCAGGCCAAGGCAGCCATCTCTGAGCAGAACACAACAGAGCTTTGTGCAGTTGTCAAAGTTCCTTGTGGCTTTCATCTGCCGGCTGCCTGCTTTCTTGTCGACGAACACAGAGAGAGTGCGCTCTAAGCACAAATCTCAACTCTGTGGAAGTTTTTTTGTTGTTGTTTTTGTTGCTTTAGAAAAAAAGGATGAATGAAAGCGTACATTTTAAAACATTAAGAGAGACTACGCATAAATATTCCATTTATTTCTGAGCGTCAAAAGATGTGCCAATTTCAAGGTAAACATTAAGTTTTATTGCTTTTAGATTGACTTTTAATGCCTTGTCGTCATTTAGTAAAGACGCATAATTAGGATTTTTCTCCTAATGAAGATGAGACGGTTCTCCAAACTATGAGCTGCTTTGTTTTTATGTAAAGCAGTAACTTATCAAATGACTCATGCTGCACAAATGAGTTTTTGAACATAATGTCTGATAATGTCACGCTACTTACGGAAATCAATAACGCTTTTCATTGCTTAAAGAATTAAAACAAGGTCTTTCATTTGAGTATAATTAAAAATGGAGGCTTAGCAGCTGAGAAACATTTTGTTCTCCGGGAAAATGTCTTAGCCCTTGAAAATGCATTTCCTTTTTCTAAAGAGGCTTGTAGTGTGGTGAGAGGATAATGGTGAATGTTGGTAATGTAAGAGACAGCAGGAGTAATGCATTAGCTTGGAAGGACAGTCTGATGCTACTGGCTCCACACTGCATTCACTGCAGAGATGGTTTCGAAGGCTACTGCACAGCCATTTAGTGAGATTTATGCTTAAAAAAAGGTAAAATAACAATATTAAATACATCTGTTGAAGACATATTCTCTGAATAAAAGTCTTAAAGGAATAGTTTACCCAAAAATGTTGTTCCAAACCCGTAAGACCTTAAGACGCAAATTAAGATATTTTTGATGACATCCAAGAGCTTTCTGACCCTGCACAGACAGTTGGGGTGTGCGATATTGACTAAAAAATAATATCTGGATATATTTGGGGATTTTATCGATAGCGATAATTAGACAATATTTTGCTAAGTGTGTTATTGAGCTGGTATTCTAAAGACTACCATGGACAACTGACTCCTAAGTCTGTGTGGTGGTCAGTTCACACTGATTTTCCAATTTTAACCTACAACAAACCAAACATTTTTTCAAAAAAGTGTGCATTATCTTTTGAGTCAAACTCTTACATTTGGGCTGTTACCAAGTAAATAAAATCAGTATCAACAAAATTCGTCTTTGCAATGCAGACAAAACACAGAAGCTGCATCTGAAGTGGTTTTCTTACTTTTTTTTTTTTTCGTCTTGTTTCCAGCCAAAATATCTAAATATTTTTAAATCAAGGATTTTCTAGACAAGCAAAAATTGTTGTTTTAAGAAAAAAATAAGTCAAAATTGAGTTTTTGCTTAGAGCAAGCAAAATAATCTGCCAATGGGGTAAGCAAAATAATCTTATTTTAAGCAAAAAACAAGATGACTTTGCTTATCCCACTGGCAGATTATTTTGCTTGTTTCAAGCAAAAAAAATAAAAAATAAAATAAAATAAAATCACTGAATTCTGACTTCTTTTTCTGAAAACAAGACAATAATTTCTTGATTTAAGAATATTTTGGCTGAAAACAAGACAAAAAAAATGCAGTTTTAAATATAAAACATTGAATACTGATATTTGAAATTATTTAAATAATAAAAAGATACTTTAAAGGGTTACTCCACCCCAAAATGAAAATTTTGTTATTAATCACTTTCCTCCATGTCGTTCCAAACCCGTAAAAGCTTTGTTCGTCTTTGGAACACAACTTAAAATATTTTGGATGAAAACCGGGAGGATTTTGACTGTCCCATTGACTGCCAGGTAAATATCACTGTCAAGACCCAAAAAAGTAAGAAAGGCATCATCAAAATAGTCCATCTGCCATCAGTGGTTCAATCTGAATTTTATGAAGTGACGAGAATACTTTTTGCATACAAAGAAAATAAAAATAACGACTTTATTCAACAATTCATCTCATCTGCATCACTGTAAAAAAAGTACAAAAAGTATTCTCGTAGCTTCGTAAATTATCATGGTAGAACCACTGATGGCACATGGACTATTTTGACGACGTCTTTCATACTTTTCTGGGTCTTGACAGTGGTTTTTACCTGTCAATGGGACAGTTTCAAACCTCCCGGTTTTCATCCAAAATATCTTAAATTGTGTTCCGAAGACGAACGAAGCTTTTACAGGTTTGGAACGACATGGAGGTAAGTGATTAATGACAAAATTTTCATTTTGGGGTGGAATAACAATTTAAATGTGGAATCAAAACAGCCAGTAGGTGGCAGCAAGTCACAGTTAATAAGCGAGTCATTGTGATTGAACCAAATAATTTAAATGGCTGAATCATTTAGGAACAAAACGCTATCATGTTGCTCAGAGACGCAAAACAGTGCTGTGGCTGTGTTTGGAATGATTTTTGTTTGGCAAAATAGAGCAAAAGCAGGCAATGTGGTGTCTAAAACGTAAGTCTAAAACGTAAATTCTTGTCTATTGAACTGTTGTAAAAAATCAATATCACATTTGTAATCATGGTAATTGTTGGAGAAGAAAACAGCACTCTTCAAGTGATATTGATTAACTATATGAAGTGTAATAAATCTGTACATTTTCTGTCCCCATGTCTTGAATTTGTGATCATTCTAAATGTATTTTAATAGACTGAACCATGCAGTGAAAGAAAACACTGTTAATGCGTATGCACACTAGTCTAGACTTCACGTAATGCATGCACTGCACTCGGTAGGTGTTTTGAATGGTTTTTGCAAAATACTCGATAATGTCATATTGAATATCATTAAAACATCAATTATGATATTATCGTAGATGGTATATATTGCATCCAATAGACAGCAACACAACTACCACGTTCAAGGCCCGGAAAGGCAGTAAGGACATTGTTAAAATAGTCAATGTGACATCAGTGGTTCAACCGTACTTTTATGAAGCTACAAGAATACTTTTTGTGCACAAAGAAAACAAAAATAATGACTTTATCCAACAATTTCTTCTGACGCAGGAGTTGGCGTTTAAAATAAAAAGTCAACCTTGTGCATTAACTAGTGTTAACAAATTGAATGTTATTGCAAAGTGTTACCATAATCTTTCATTAGAAACGCAATGATTATGTCAGTTTAGTTGTAAAGAAGAGTTGTGTAATTTCAAAAGAGAGAGGGAATTGAAATTTTGCTCACTGCCTTATAAAGATTCTCTAGCAGTATTCTTCCAGAGGACCAATTAAGGAACTGTCTCCTCGCTGTGAACATGGCTTTGGCTGCCAGCTCTCGACTCACAAAGTACTGTAGTCTCTGTCCAGAGCGCGCGCACACACATATATATGAAGCCTGTACGATCATTACCATTGCCAAAGAAGCTGACGTATCTGCATCATAATCCTACTTTAATTAGAAAAGTGTTTTAAACATTTAAAAGTGCTTAACACTTCAACCATGCATTGCCATATTGACGCAGTCACACTTTGAAGCACACTGGTCCAGATGATTTGATGAGCAGGTATGTGACAAAGCCTAGAGAAAGCTCTATGGAGTGCTGTAATAATGACCTGGCCACCGGTCTCTGAGACTCCTGCATCCTTCTGGTGAGAAGCTTGACACTCGCTTGCACAACCAATACGTCAACTATCGATTCGTAGAGCTTTCCACTTAAGTGCTGTATCGATTGCATGTTGCAGGCAGAAGAAGCTTTGTGTGAGGTTAAAGGAAGTCTTCGTGATGCTCCCTGCACTGCACATCCATCGTTAAGACGATCAGACAGATGAATTTTAGCACGTCGGCTGCCTAGTGGATTTCTGGAGTGATGATATGTGAAGTGCTTGAGTCTGATGTTGGTATCAGATAGCAGGAGTTGTGTTTTCTATGCATTAAGACATAGATATTAGCTGCCTAAAACAAATGTTTCTGTTGAAAAGTTAAGACTTGGAGTGAAAAGGGTGCCTCTCAGAAGCTTTTCTGCTTGACTCACATTCTCCCATAATCGCTTTTCACAGTCTGTTCTGCTCTACTGTATCGGAGTGGTTTGGCCCTGTTTAATTTACTGTGTTGAGTAATATTTTGCAACATCAATTACCAAAACTCACTCAAAATAATAGTTATATATGTACCAGGGGCATTTCCTCTGGGGAGGCAGTGCCTCCTCAAAATATTGGATGAGAAAAAAATTCATAGTACAAAAACAGAACGCCAATATTATAAAATATATCATTAAAAAGTATATAAATCACTAATTTTTGTAAAGAAACATAGTCCGGAAGTGACACCAGCAGATAAGTTACAGAGAAAGTCCGTGTCTCTCTCACCTCCCCTGAGCCCATTGAGTTTTAACAGACACTCTAAAGTGTACGGTGAGTTTGGTGGGGGGTAAATGAGAATTAATGGGGGAAAGTCACAATGCCTCCATCATGACATGATTGGATATGACTGGTTATGTTCCGCTCTGATTGGTTCATACGATAAATTCCACCTGTTCATGCTTGTTCGTGAATCAGTCTGAATGAACAATGAAATGACGCTAATGGGAAGACAAATTTAAAAAAAAAAGTAAACAACTCACACACTTAGATATAACCACTTAATGTCAAAATAAGACTTAAAATGACAAAAACATGATATGTGGGAGTTTTTAGTGAGTAATCAGCTTGGTCAAAGTTAAAGTAAATCTGTGTCTGTGACCAGTTTTTACTAAGCTTTGATGACTGGTGATTCAAAAAATTCAAAACAGTAAAAAGTTAACTATTAAAAAGAATAACTGAACGCAAGTTAAAAAATAAAATCTATTATTTAAATTGTTACTGCTTTGAGTTATTTTGGAATAAATGTAAAAAATAGTGTCTATATAATATTGATTACATTGTGGAAAAAAAAAAACAAAAAAAAAAAAACAAAAAAAAAAAAAAATATATATATATATATATATATATATATATATATAATTTTTTTTTTTTTTTTTTTTTTTTTTTCTTTCTTTGTCTGATAGTGTAAGTAATGTCCATTTAAAAAAATGTGACTGGACATGAATATACATTTGATTTTTAAAAAACGCACCACTGATATGTACACTACTGTAATTTTTTTTATGTTTTTTGAAAGAAATCTTTTATGCTCACCAAGACTGCATTTGTTGGATCAAAACTGCTGTAATATTGTGAAATATTATTAGCATAAAACAAATGTTTTCTCTTCTAATATATTTCAAAATGTAATTTATTTCTGATGGTAACACTGAATGTTCAGCATCATTAATCCAGTTTTTAGTGCTAAATGATCTTTTAGAAATCAGACATCTTTTACTGTCACTTTTGAACAATTTAACGCATCATTGCTGAATAAAAGTACTTATTTCTTAAAAAAAAAAAAAACTTACTGACCCCAAACTTTTGGACAGTAGTGTATAAGAGTTTATTTGCAAAAACAGATAACTCCATTTATTTTTTATTTTTTTTTCCAAAAATCATGTTTTTTGTTATGTTGTTTTTTATTCTTGTAAATTTGACTTTAACCTCGAAATATTTTGACGTTCTCGAAATATGAAGTGTTTATTTGCAAAGACAGATAACTTCAGGGTTCATTTTCAAAAATCATGTTTTTTATGTTATCATGTTTTTATTGTTCTATTGTGTTAGTTTTTTGTATTTTTGTAGGTATTTTAACTTGATCAAAATAACCCATAAATTGGAATGCACAATGAAAAAACATGATTTCTGAAAATTGTTAAAAATAGAGTTACCTGTTTTTGCAGATGGACTCTTCATATATTAGTTATATTGTAAACGCAGTACCTCATATCTCATAATTTCAGATTTCAGAGCCCTGATTTCAGATTTTGCTGTTGGGTTTATTTTTTTTTGTTTGTTTTTGACAAATAAATGGCTTAGACAATTACTGACCACTGGTTATTGATCACATTGAAGGTTGACATTTTCTGTGCATATGTAATAAGAAAATGCCTAAATTGCAAATGGGTAAATACACAAATGCAATACAAAAACTTTATTTAATTTTTTTTTTTTTTGGCTGACATTTACTAAAAGTGATAGAAAATGTTCATCTTGTTCACAGCAGCTTTCATGAAGTAAACAAGGATATTTGCATCCCATTAGCATTTTCTCTGTGCACATCTAACATAAAACAAAGCATGCTTTTACTAACCACCCATTCTTTCTTTCTTTCCTGTTTTTCAGTGGCCATGTACAGGGAACCCTCTCTGCACGACCTGACCGAGTTCTCACGTTCCGGTAGCGGCACACCCACTAAGAGCCGGAGTGCCTCCGCTGTGCTGAACGGGGGCAAAGCTGTGAGTCAGAACGAGTCAACGTAGCCCGGTTTACCCGGCCCGGCCCGCTACCTTACGCCTTCACCAAAACCTCTGAATGCTTGTGACTTCACACAGACTTCTCTCCAAAAAGCTCTCAGCGGTTCAGGACAACATGAAACATAACATAACCACTTGCAAAGTAGAGTAACATTCAATTGGACTTCTTTATAATTAGCTCGTTTTTGTTACGTTTAGCTTGTTTGTTTGGTTTATCACCACTATAATAGCCTTTTCCACGTGAAACACAGAAATTGTAGCCTTTCTTACAACGGGACGTTGCATTTAAGTCCCTCTCAGCAGTCGAACGTCAATCATCAAAGTTCATTTCCTCGCATTGCAGGTCCTGATCATTTGTTAAGAGTTCAGGGCGGTGAGTGAGGGTTTTAGCTGCTCGGGTGCGGTGGAAGGAAGGCACCCTTGTCCTCCATGCTTCCTGAGTGTGAAGCGATAAAGAAGCGCCCATCCCGGTGCGTGGGGGGCTCCTGCGTTCTTGTGCACTCGCTCAGAGAGCTTTGCTCTCTAGCATGGGAATATAAAGCCTGCGTTTTGCTCACACGAAGAGCGAAGCTGAGCCTCTCCGAAGCAAGAGGCCACGGCTTGCTAATTGTTTGAATTAGCTGTGAGCTTTTCTTACTTTTTCTCTTCCTCTTGTTCTTCCCCAAAATCAGTGTTTTTCAAGGTTTAAACCGCGACTGGAGATCCAGCGCACCAAAGACAGAACTGTGAGAGTTTCCCCTCGAGCCGTCAGACCACACCGGTACATATATAAGCGTGACACGTTCAAATTAGTGAGAGGTTTCAGTATTCGAGGAGATGGATGTGTGGTTCACGAGGGCTGTTCGATGTCACCCCTTTCGTTTCTTTGCGTCCCGTTGTCCGTTTTCTAAGTTCCTTTAGTCTGTGTGCTTGTGTTTTTGCCTTTCCCGCACATGTCAATTCTCCTTTTGTCAATGCTGGTCACCGTTGCCGGTGATTTCCGAGACATGGCGGGACTCCCACCTGGACTGCGTTTTGTGTATAGGTAATTTACGGTGGTGACAATTTTCTATTTAAATGAGCAGACAAAAAATTATACTGTGGAACTTAAGTTGGTTGAATTTTTTAGGGTATGTCTAATTTGTAAAAGTGAAAAAAATCAAGAAAAAAAAAAAAAGCTAAAAAAAATCTTGTACAGGGCATGTACAAATCAGGTTGTGTACAACAAGGACCCTTTTTGTGGCCTGCAGTACAGTATATATCCTTTCCCTCGGGCAACATAACGTCATACATGCTACACGGGGGTTTTACTCTCTTCTGTTTCTTTCTGGGTTTCTTTCTTCTTTTAGATGAACATACAGTATCTGTTGCATGGGAGACTGCAGGGAGGTGAGGAATAGAGCTGCATGATGTAGGCTATGTGTATTAACTCCTCCCTGGATCATATGTTCCAAACTACCAGGATAAATCTGACAAACAACATGTATGTACCGACCGGCGCTCTGCCGCGTACCTTCAAGTTGTTTCTTATTTGTTGTGTACATACAATGCACTGAATAAAATGTTTATATTAAGATATACTTTTAAAATGTGTCTGTGTGCTTCATTCGTCGACTTCGATTGCTGTGATTAGATTATCATTCTACAGGGCAGCTGCTCTCGTCTTTGCCAATTCGGTTTGTTCTAATGGCCTCTTACATCTTATTTTAATCTACTTACTTTTGAAATCGGGATATTAAATAGACATATCGTGCCAGCGGAATCAAACACTGAAGCGAAGGAGCAACCAGATTGATAGAGGAGTAAAAAACTTGCACTTTATAGCTGCTGGAGTACTTTTGTGTTGTTTTGAGTGTGAACAAAAGTAAAACGGCGCTTAACAGAGGACCGTGTTGTAAGAAGGTGACAAATAGCGCTGCACTAGGGAGTGGATGTTGTTTTTGATGGTTTCCTGGCAGTGATATAGCCAACTGTATCCATTTCCTCTGGACCAAGATGAATCACCCCTCGAAAAATCTGTTCTTTAATTGCCTGCAGAGTGAAGACTACTACATGGCTTCTACCTTGAGAAGCAATTCTATGTAATGAATCAATATGGTGGTAGACAGCACTGTGACCAAAGACTGAGTTCCCTGGATTAATATAGTGTGTTTATATTGGAAAATCCTATTTTAGAGCAGTAGATCCATACAGTTTAATACTTTTGATCCTTTATGTTGAATATTATAATGTCAATATGGAATATAGCTTGGCATTTAAACGTTTGGAGTTGGTAAGATTTGTTTTAATAACCAAGGCTGCATTTATTTGAGGAAACGTACACTAAAAACTGTAATATTCTGAAATATTTTTACAACGAAAATAACTCCTTTCTATCTGAATATATTTGAAAATTGAATTTATTCCTGCCATGCAAACCTGAATTTCCAGCATCATCACTACAGTCTTGTCACATGATCCTTCAGAAATTATTCTAATATGCTGATTTGTTGCTCAAGAAACGTATTATCAGTGTCAAAAAAGTTGTGCAAATGAATATTTTTGTGGAGACTGTGCTGTTCTTTCGAACTTCAAACATAAAACATTTTTTTGAAAAAGAAATATATAATCTTAACACCAAACTATTTAATTAGTTTAAAGTCATTTTACCTTGATTAGTTTTGCCATCATCTAATGCTCACTTAAAGATTCATCTTTAAAAATACTAATAATTTAATAACGTAAATGAAATCTTTGACAAAAGAAAAAAAAATGGTCATACTGTACATTGTAATGTTATGCCTAAAATCACTTAAAACAAAAAATTTCCACAAAAAAGTATAGACTTATACCTATAAACTCATTTTATATCATTTTAATATTTGTAAATCCCTGTATATAAAATAAAACATTTATATATTACAATTTCTATATATATACACACACACACTACCAATCAAAAGTTTTTGAACAGTAAGATATTTAATGTTTTTAAAGAAATCTCTTCTGCTGCATTTATTTGATCCAAAGTACAGCAAAAACAGTAAAATTTTGAAATATTTTTACTACTTAAAATAACTGCTTTCTATTTGAATGTACTTTAAAATGTATTTTATTCCTGTGATCAAAGCTACATTTTCAGCATCATTACTCTAGTTTTCAGTGTCACATGATCCTTCAGAAATCATTCTAATATGCTGATTTGCTGTTCAAGAAACATTTACTATTATTATTATTATCATCAATATTTAAAACAGTTGAGTACCCTTTTTTCAGGATTCTTTGATGAATAGGAAGATCCAAAAATTAACATTTACCTGAAATAAAAAGCTTTTGTAACATTACACACTATATCATTCAGAAACTTGAGTCCATGCAATTTTTGTATGTCCAATGTAAATTATTTATTTATTAAAGACTTTTATTTACCAAGTATGCTTTAAATTCATCAAAAGTGTTGATAAAGACATTTAGAATGTTACAAAAGATTTCTACTTTAGATAAATGTTTTTCTGAACTTCTAATCATCAAAGAAACCTGAAGAAAATCTACTCAGCTGTTTTCAACATAATAATAATATTAAATGTTTTTTGAGCAGCAAATCAGAATTTTAGAATGATTTTAAAGGATCAATTGACTCGAGTAATGATGCTTAAAATTAAAAAAAACATTGCGAATCTTACTGTACGAAAAACTTTTGAATGGTAGTGTATATACAGCATATATTAAATATTTCTTGTAAATAACTTTTGATGAATATAAATGTCTATATATGTGAGTGCAAGAGGGAATATAAGGATCACTAACAATGGTAGAGATAGTGAAACTGTCTTTGGTTGCAGTGCAGTATGTATATACAGCAATCAAGTGGTCTGTGTGTTATTAGCTCTGTAAGCAGAAATGAACTAATGAGGAGTCTGTTCCACAGCAGCAGGTACGACACATTTCATCTCTTATGCTGCTGCTCTATGCACTCCTATTATTTCCTCTCGGTGGCCCTTTCTTCTTGTTCATTAGCCAGCACACTCTAATTCATTAACACAGACAGTTCTGTAGCACTGCAGGCTGAAGCCAACTGGACAGACAGCAGTTCACAGAGCATCCAGCATAATGAAGACAAACCCTCAGGGGATCCCAGTAAGTCACTATAGAGACCTCACACCCCAAATACAACTTATAGACATTTTCAAAGCTTATGAACAAAGACTGAAAGCAGCAAATGACTGAATCCTAAAACCCATTTACGGCCATGTTTATCCACATTGTGTGTGAAGTAAAATAGTATTTTAGTAGTTTAGTTGGAAGTTTCCTTGAGCTATCGAAGTCCTGAAAACTCTGATTTCCATTAAATGCAGGCACTAGATTGCATTAAAAAAAAGTAACATGAAACAAAACTTTGCCAATATTTTATAAATGTCAATAAAGTATTGTGAAATGACAGCATTTCCATTAACCAATGTCATGCGACTAAAACATAATTTTTTTTTCTCGTGATAAGTCATGCCAATGGATTTTGGTGGGATTTTGGCTGTATTTAATCAAGGGAGGTACATGCTTGTATCTTTACAGAAGCAGCGTGGGGAGCTGCTTCTGAAATGTGCACGGCACGGCTGTTATAAACAAAAGCAGTGCAACGATCAGCTCCGGTGGCTGTGTCAGAGCCGTAATGTAGTGTAAATTATCTAAGCATTAATGGCAGGGAAAGCCCCGAGAGACTTAAGAGCGGCTACGTATTAATTGTTTCTTGGAGGTTATAGTACACTGAAGAATGATCACATGACTTTTTACATACGTCATGTGACCTGTAAATGCGGAAAAAAAAAAAAAGTTTCCACTGCAGTTTTCCGAAAAAATTGCCTGGAAAACCATCTCATGGGAGTGTAAACATTTTTTGCTGATATATGGGAGTTTTTGTGAAATTGATGCGTTTCCATTAGGCGTATTTTCAATTTAGAATTAAAATTTGCGCAATTTGAAGAGTAACAGAAACGCAGCTATAGACATTCTCTAAACACCTTTTCAAAACCTGGAACATACAAATTAGCTTGTATATTGAATATAAAGTTTCCTCTTTTTTTTTTGCAGTTTATTTTGTTATGGTCCAAATAATGTATAAACAAAACTGTATGTGCTAAATTTACATATGCAACAATTTTAAAGTATGGCCTCCACCCCCACCCCCCCAAATTCTATTTGATTTTATCCAGTTTCTGTTTTCTCCATTTTAATTTTCTCGATTCAGTTTTTTTCCTGCTTTTTAATGGTTAAATTAAGAAATATTAATCAAAAAGCATGTTTTATTAATTGAAATCATGGAACTTACACAATTTAACAGCAATTCATTCAACGTTTAACAAAAATACAATTTTTAAGGTTATATGAAATACATTTTTCCATTAATTTTCTGGATTCCATTTGAATGGTTTCATTACATTTGAATAATCAAAAGCATCTCAATAAATTTTGTATAAAAATAATTTATTATTGTTTTTAATTATTATCATTATTATCATTATTATTATTATTATCCCCCAGAAATTCTGTGTTGTGTATTTACTTTTTTTTTTTTTGGTAAATAAATTCTGGTAAATATTTTTTCTGGTAAATGTTCCTAAAAAAATAATCTTTTAATAATGATTTTATTATTAGTAGTAGTACTATCATTACATTAAGTCACATATTTCTGCCACAGTTTCTTCAAGCTAAACCAAACGTTTCTTTTGGTTGCTTTGAAGACCTTAGAGTCTCTGTTTGTATATATGACAATAGATTTTCTCAAAAGAAACAGTAAAATGCTCATTAAGTGACTCAGAGCAGTTCTGGAGATTATGTTTGTGTTCATGTACTCATAAATTGAAAGGGCAGAGAATGAAAACACGACGAGTGTCACGCACGCCTCAGTGTGTATAGTGAATGAAATTGCGTATGCGCACCATGTACTGATCTACTGATTTATTCATCCCAAATTTGGCAAATTCGCTGACGTTCTGTGTCATATGGTAAATTCCATGTGTCATGTTGTCATGTTTCCGTCCGTGTTTTCCACACCACTGAAAACATAGGGCCCTACTAACGCTAAGTATATATATGCAACATACATACTGGTACCTTAAAACTCTTGATATGGTACAAATATAGCTAGTACAAATATCACACATCTCTATTTAAAGAATGATTTTCAGTCAATTACTATCATTCCAAAGTTTCAGCACCACGGACAGCAATTAAAAAAAACAAAAAAAAAAAACAGCATCTGCAGGCTTTCATTATAAGTGTCGTTGCTCTGTTTCATCTCTTTGTTAAGCTTCTATATGTATCATCTGTCTGAGTGGAAAACGATTCCAGCTCCATTCAAATGATATGAGCATATCAAAGTCATCACCCCACTTACATTTTTTACATCATTCCCCAATTACATTTCACTACATCATCTTTTATCATAAAATGTCAACTTTCTGACTCACACTACTAGTGATCCTAGAGATGAATGTATCTGTCTGCTATACCGGGCTGAAGTCAAATGAACATGAATTATGTCAAGGTAACATATACTATGACATTATCAGATATTCTGCATAATGACCTGTTATGTTGAAGCCCAGAGCACACTTCTCTACCTAAAGGTCTTTGTACGTGACTTCATATGTGTGGTTTGATAATTGCACTGACCTCTGGAGGAAGTGGTTTGATCTCTGTGAGAGTGCTGGAGCAAATGAGCCTGATTGGGGACGTCTGAAGCGCATGTGCGAGGGAGACGTTATGCAAGAGCTGTTTATGTACTCAAATAATAGCTCTATAGGCTCAGAGGAACACACACGTATGTACAGCACTGAGTTCACTGCAGGACATGAATGCAAGGAGCTCTTGATGTGATGACATAATTCTCTGCATCTTTCAAACCCATATCGAGCACTAGACTGTCTATATGTATATGTTTAATTCACAGACATAATCCAGGGCAGAATGCACAATCCACTTTGAATGCATAATCCAGCACTAATTTGACTTCTGTGTTTTGCCCTGAGGGAAGTATATGATGTAATACTTTAAATTCCAGAATGCTGAATTATAGTTTAACCTACATATGAATTTGCCGTTGCATAACACCTTTATGCTTAGTGATTCATAACATCCCTACGTTTTATCTGTATGTCTGATTTTCAGTTTCTTTAACTGTATTTCTTTCCATCCCTTATGATTCTACCCGTCATTTTTTTCCTCTGCCTCGCCTATCTCTTCCCTGTTTGTGAGCAGGTGCAGGAGGGAATCCCGGACTGCGTGTGCTGCTGCAGTGGGAGGGATGTGATTACATAAGAGAAGCAGACAGGCCTCTCTTCTCCTCTCCTCTCTCTCAGCCGGTCATGCACTATTCATAAGGCTCTCTGCATCAAAACTGCATTCCTATTCCTGACACTTCCAGGCTACTGCCACAAAAACAGCCACACTGACCATGAAGAATTTACACACCTCCTCTTTTGCTCCCTAAGATGCTCTTCCACTCATTCTTTAACTGCTTTAACCCACACTCTCAAAAATAAAGTCTTTTTAATTGGCATCTATGGTTCCATTAACACTGATGGAATCTTTCCATTGCACAAAAGGTTCTTTATGATGGAAAAATGTTCTTTAGATTATTAAGACGTTTTAGAAAAAAATTGTTCTTTTAACCCGGAGAGGATTTTCTTTTTCATGAAAATAAATTGTTATCGCAATGTTAGCACATTGAACGTCCCCAAAAGACCGATTTTTTGGGATTTCCCCTCAAGTTATTCTTGTTGAGTTCCCAGTCAAAAAAAAACCTACCTACAAACAAAGCTTATAAATTTGACATCATGCTATTCATATGCTGGTCATTTTTACCATTGTTTTCAGCACACGCCATATTGGCACTGAACTGAACAAAACCAGCATATTTCGCTGATTATCGCTGCTGAAAATGGTCAATTACTGTCATTTTTGGGCTGTACAAAATGGTCGGACAGGGAAAAACATTTGGAGTACTATAAACTGCCAAAAGTTATAACAAATCAAGGAGAAGAGTGCAAAAAACTGTCTGGGGAACAAAATGCATTTGTGGTTGGCCAAACTGAACCAGGATTTCCAGGGCAAGAATTTTGACAACATTCGTGTTTGTTCTTATCATTTCCAGTCAGGTAGGTGAAATATTAGGCTAATATCTTAATTAACACTGCTTGTACGCATCTTGACCACCTATTAACTTTAGTTTGTTAAATATTGCACCCTTTTCTTGCTTACTAAGTCCTTTTCTATACGATTTAGCAGCTTCCACACATTTTTTTCCGTGGTTTAGACAGCATAAATTAGCAGAACAACATATTCAGTAGGACATTAACCATGCAATCCATGCTGTTGTTTATATCCGAGTATCGCCAATATGCCCACACATCCAGGTAACTGACCAAATCGTGGTGTACGTGCAAACCCTCTACAAGAACTTCCCTGAAAGGTTCTTTGGGGAGCCCAAATGGATCTCAAATGAGAAAAAAAATAACCTTTATTATTTAAAAGTGCATACTTCTCCAAGTTTATCAATTAGTTCACTAATAAATATTGTTTTATTGATTAGGTAATGAACTCATAGATGAGGGGTGATGTGAGTTTGCCGATGAGCGAGTTTCCTGATGTAACATTCACTATAAGCAGATCAATAACTCTAGTAATGAGTCCAGTGATCCCTCTGGCTTTACTGTCTGCTTTTCAAAGTGGTTCTCTGATAAACTCATTGGCATGTTAGGAAGCATCTTGGTACTCACGGTAAATTACACATTAGATAGATTTATCTTCGTCAGTGAGGCTGTCCAGTTTGAAAAGTTTACTAATGCATTTTAAGGTTTTACTAATAGGCTCATTGATGAATTCACCGATATAGACATTATAGCTGATTATAGCTGACTCTCTTTTACTCTTATTTTTATTCTGTAGCCCTACTATCCACCTTTTTCTTCAACGTGGAAGTAAGCCTATAGGTGAGACTTCGGTTCATTATCCACCATAGGGAAATAACATAAATAACAACAATGTGCAGTAAACAGTAAAAGTGTTTGCACTACAAACCAGTGTGTTATGAACACAACAATATTTATTAGTGAACTATTAAGATAATACATTAAAATAACATGGTAAGACACACATTTGCAATACCAAGCAGCAGAATGTGCTGTTTGGGACAGCTAAAAATAGCTAGACTCAGATGAGACCGGATGCCAGACCCATAAAAATTTAAACTGGCCGCACCCATTCTCACGTGGGGAAAAAAAAGTGGATAGCTTCTTTTTAAAAAAGTTGCAGTACTGTAAGTAACATTGATTACATGTGTTCACTCATTAGTTAACTTCACCCATGAACTCAATATGTATGTGTGTATTTCACAGGGTTTTAACAGGATGTCATGAGACTCCGGAGATCATGCTAAATCACTGATAAAGCACTGTGATTCACAGACCTGACATTTACAATGTAATGCAATTTATTACAGGAAAACTGTGCTATGAGGACATTTTATCTCTGTTGACATAAATGTCAAATCACATGAATGACAAATCAACAAAGCCTGGAGTCAAGTCTCAAACAGAGATGATATGAAGATGATATGAAGACACAGGTAATAAAAAACTGGGGTGAAAAAAACAAATGCTGCTTTTGATTAATACAGACTCTTAATCACTATAGAACTTCATAAAGGGAGTCTGGGTTAGTTCTGAACACAATCCAGTCAGAGTAAATAAATGAAGTAAATTCTAAATACAGTTTTAGTAGGAAGAGTGGGATCTTTGACAGTGTGAAGGGGTTTAATCAAGACCATGTGCTTTATAACGACATAAACGTTAAAAAGAAATTCATGTTTCAACTGTTCATTCAGCTGTACAAGGATAAATCATGCTACTTCTAAGTCAATTGTTTTTCTCTCTACAGAGAGTATAAATGCATTGTGCATGTTTCTAGTTTATGCTTTTTTCCCCCCTGCAGTTTTCCAGGATGAACTAAAATTTGATTTGATCTGTTTAGTCACGTTGAGATAAAAAGATGTCAAATGTAAAGCTTAGAGCACATTCGAATGATGAAAGCATCTGATGAGACAGCTAGAGGAAAACAGAGATGGAAACACTTGAACTGCTCCTGTAGCAGACAGACAATCTTGTGCTTCCAGTAGAACGAGAGCGTGAGAAGATTTTTCAGCCATTTAATGAGCAACATGACAAGATATGAAAAAGAAGTGGCTGTGAGAGTAGTGGTGACAGCGGTGGTGGTGTAAGCAGTTTTGTAACTTCAAGAAAAATTGAACTGGGGAAGTGTGTGATTTATGCTGTATTAAAGAAAAGAGCAAAATAATTTCAATGATTTTTTAACAGGTTTTCAAATGCTAATCTGCCATTGGTCAGTCAAATAGATAATCAGGATAGAGCCAGAGCTGCTGCATTGAGAAGTTCTTTCTTTCTTCTTATATAAAGTATATATCAAACATTTCTGCTCTGAGGTACTGTATGTTACACTTTACACTGGTATACCAATGTTTGCCTACTGTATGTTAGCTGTGCTCTGTATGTAAGGACACATAAACCAGGATTATTCAGAAAGCTGCTTATTGATATGTAAATGTTCCAAGTACAAATCAGTGCATCTCATTAACTATGCCTGTGTGAGTAACCTTTAGAGCTGAACACACAAACTGAGTGTGCAGGAGAACAAGAGAAGGAGGATGAGGGTCAAGCAGGGGGTGAGACTTGTTGCCATGGTGCCACTGCACGTCAGGAGAGAAACCACACGCAACCTCTTCCCTAGCCAGATGGAGATTCCAAGATTTCAAAGAAGTGGGTCTGACAAGAACGAATCATCAAGCTGATGAACAAACACCCTCCCATCTGGAGCATATAACTACATCTGCCAATTATATACAGTACTGTGCAAAAGTCTTAGGCCACTAGTATTTTCACGAACAAAAAAATGGTTTTAAGTCAGTTATTTGTATCTTTTGCTGTAGTGTGTCAGTAGGAAATATCAGTTTACATGTCTAAACATTAATTTTGCCATTAATTGTAATAATCCAGTGAGATTTTTGTTTGCACAAGGAGTCTGACAACAGCCAGTGCTCCACACAGAGATCTGATCTCACCATCATCCAGTCTGTCTGGAATGACATGAAGAAACAGAACAAACTGAGACAGACAAAATCCAGAAGAACTGTGGCAACATCTCTTTAAAGTTGCTTTAAGAAACCTACATGCAAAGCTACCTGAAAACTCATGCGCAAATGTACCTAGGGCAAAAGCTGTTTTAAACGCAAATATGGTTTACCAAATGTTGATTTAATTTAGTTAATAGAAGTTAATTGATAAATTCTATTCATGGCATTATTTTTGACAGCATCCTCATTTTACAGCATTTTTACACAAGTGCCTAAAACATTTAACAATACTTTGCATGTAGGTTTCTTAAAGCAACTTGGAGATGTTGCCACAGTTCTTCTGGATTTAGTCTGTCTCAGTTTGTTCTGTTTCTTCATGTCATTCCAGACAGACTGGATGATGGTCAGATCAGATCTCTGTGTTGTCAGACTCCTTGTGCAAACAAAAATCTCACTGGATTATTACAATTAATGGCAAAATGAATGTTTAGAAATGTAAACTGATATATCTACATTTCAACATTTCGAACAATAGGGCCCTACAATCTTTTTCTTTTTTTCAGAGATTCTTGTGTGTTTTAATTTTTCTGAAAATCAAATGAAGGCATTAAACATTTATTTATTTTTAATAAAATAAATATTAAACCCTTTTATCTGTTGCCAAACAAACAGAGGTTTACTGTTAAAATTAATACATGGAAGAAACATTGTGTGAATATTCTGTTAAAAAACTTTTAATAATAATAATTGTAGTATTTTTTTCAACAGTTAGGTGGTTAATCTTGTTGTAATGTTTATTTTTAGCATTTAATTGTTTTATTTAAATTTGCAACAAATAGGAATATTTAAACACCTACATTATACTGTACAAAAGTAATACAAGACTAATATATTTCTGTTCCATGTTAAACCATACTTTTATTTTGACAGGTTGCTGGGAAGTTTGTGTGTGTATACAGTATGATATGATGCTAGTTTTCGCAAATGAAACGGTAAAATTCACATTAAGTGACTCTTACAGCAGCTCTTTAAGTTCAGATTAAGTTCAAGCGTTTATGTTGTCATATAATGAGACGCAGAGGCCGAAAATCACCGCGAGCGTCACGTGTGATTATATAGTACAATGGCAGGGGAAACACTGTGTAGTGTATACTATATATACACTATGGGCTGTTGAATGCTTGAAACAGATTGGCTTATGAACATTCTAAGGTGTGCAATTATTTTCAGGGAAACACATGGCTAGAGTAGTTCCAAGCGGTTCTTGACCGCATGTCCATATCACTTCACTAAACGATTTCAGTTATCTTAAGAGTCCTTACAGCAAAAAACAGCAGAAGAACCTAAACCCACAACAACACTGAAATAGCAAATAGATACAGTAAACAATAGCATAAAAACACTAAATGTTTTCCATGTTTTTGCCACAAAATTACATTTTATTATGTATAGAAAGCACATACTCTCTCCCTTACAAACGCACACACATAAAGTACAGTATGGAAGGCCAAACGGTTCAAAAACATGAAGAACACATAAAATATGCGTATTTAACATGTATAGAGACAGAGCGCATTTAGGCCACGCCCACATCGGGGGGAAAACAATCCAATGCTCTCCATTGACTGTTTTTTTTTTTTTTTTGTTATAAGTCAGAAATGACAAGGAGGCAGCTTCCCGCAATACAGAGCAATGTCTAAAAGCTGCTATGTGACAATGTGTGCAGTAAACAAGCTAAAAAATCCAGAACTACATTTTTATAAACTGTCGACCCCCAAAAAAAATATTGTTTAAGAACACAAATAGTTGTGAATGTTAGGGTATTTCACAGTGAGCCATTCAGTTGGATAATTTCTCCAGCAAAAGAAAGGTAAAGAAAGGAGCACTGACACAGACCAATAAAATGTAGTTTCACAATATATCTCCTAAGTGTTTACATAGGGTGGTGAAATAATCCTTTGACATGGTTAAAAATGATTGTTTCCTGCAGCTATTAAGTTTCCCTCCAGTGGGCGTAGTTCTCAGAGTAACATGACATGTTGTGCTCTACCTTTGTGTCCTTAAACGCTCGTTTTTTTGGGTCGACAGCTTATAAAAACGTAGTTCTTGTTTTTTTAGCTTGTTCACTGTACTCCTTGTCACATAGCAGCTTTTAGACATTGTTCTGTTTTTTGTTGTAAGTCAGAAATGATGAGGGGAGATTCCCGCAATACAAAGTCAATGGAGAGCGTTGGACTGTTTTCCCCCCGGTGGGTGTGGTTTTCAGATTATGGTGCGTGTCGCTCTGTCTCTATTATACACGTATTTCATGTGTTAAATGTGTGTTGTTTACATGTGAGAAGTCAGCATGTTAAATACACGCAAACATGTATTTAACGTTTTCTACACGTATAAAATGTTAAATACGCATTTTTTAAATGCGTGTTTGACACGTTAAAATTCTCGTTTTTGAACCATTTGGCCTTCCACACTTGCACACACGGAAACATACATATGCACAGCACTGCTCGGATGATTTTATCAGTGAAATAGCTTAGCAATTTAAAAGCTACATGACATTGCTCAATAGTGAGGTAATAACACTGCTGTTTTTGAAGTGTACAAACTTAATTTTGCTATTAATACAGATGTTGCTACCGAAAACAGCTGAGAGATGGCCAGACTCAGGTAATTCCCATACACTTAATCTCTCTCTTTCTCTATCTCGCTCTCTAATAACTTAACTATTAACTGTATTAGTCTGCTATCAATGGCTCTAAAACTAGGTCTAAAACAAGGGTGCCAAAACTCGGTAAGAGGGCTGGTGTCTGGTGAGTTTAGCTCTAACTTGCCTGGAACTGGAGGTTTCTAGCATGCCTAGTAAGAGCTTGATTAGCTAGTTCAGGTGTGTATAACTGGGGTTGGAGCTAAATTCTGCAGGGCACCACCCTCCAGGACCGAGTTTGGACACCCCTGGTCTAAAATAACAGGGGAGTGGGGTGAGATGCATAAGAAATTAATCCCACTCACGTAACTGTTTTAAAGACAAAAACCTGATGAATGTCTTGAAATACATCATCTGAACAATGTATTGTGGTGTGGTAACTGTATAAACTGAATAATTCAACAGCCCATCATCAATTATTCCTTACTATGATCAGCCGTTTTGACTTTTATTCATTCACATGATATGAATTCTTGATATCAACAGTTCAGTTTTCACTAGTTAAAATGCTAATTTTTGATATCAGGAATTACATTTCCACTAGTAAAAATGTTAATATCAAAAATGATGTCATTACCCGCAGATAGGGTTGGGTTATATGACAAAAAATTAAAATCTCAATTTTTTTTTTCAGAACATTTAACCAATTCTCGATTTTTTACGATTTTTAACTAGTCAACTTGAAAATTTAACTACAACATGATTCAAGTATGTTTTTCTTTATTAATCCTCTAGTTAAAGAAAATTATATTCCAAGTGCACCACACATTATGTTGTCAACATGATGTAAATGTTAAATAAATCACTTGTTAAATATCTTTGCAGAAAAGATCCATGAACTACAATTGCTTTAAAAAGGAAAACGCTTTAAAAAAAATCTCAAAAGTCAAGGTAATTCAAATCCAAAATAAATGAAGGTATAACACCAGTAGACTATTTTTTAACTATAAATGTTCTGTAAAAACAATGAACAGCAGCTTTTAGCTCATCATCATGATGCAAACATGAAATATCAGATATACAACAGTAGTTCTTCACAGGTTTTTTTATTCAGTTGATGTCTGTAATTGTATTTTCACTAGTTAAATGTCACCATAGGTTGCCTTTCAAATTCAGTTGTTGATATCAAGAATTGATCTCTTATTAGTTGAAATTCCAATTTCACATATCAGATATGCTATTCTAACTAGTAAACACCTTTATTTTTGATATCAGTAATTGTGTGGTTACTAGTGCAAATGTATATCCTTACATACACACAGAAAAATAGGGGTTTAAAATTGTACTTTTGGGGGACAACAGTTTGTCGCTGGAGCAGTACCCTTTAAAAGGACACAAAGGGTACAGTACATATTAGTACCTTAGAGTAATAATACATACCCTTTTGGTACTAATATGTACCTATTAGGGGTAAAAAAGGTGCAAAGATATCCTTTTAAGAATACTGCTCCAGCTACAAGCTGTTTTCCCCAAAATGTACAATTTTAAACCCCTATTTGTCTGTGTATATTTGCTTTTATTCTGCTTGTACTACCACAAGCAAAGAATAAAATATAACAATAACATGAATACCATTCTACAAGCGAAAATAAAATGTAAGTAGGTGGGCAGTGAAAGAACAAACTGAGCCCTCAAGTAACTGCTCATAAAAACAAGCTCATTTGTTTTTGTGACCTGGTCATTTTCTTGGAAAAGTACATTCAAACATCACTGCTTTACCCAATTAAAAAGTCTCAGGAGACTTGAGTCGACTTACAACTCTGTTAATTAGGAACAAAAGATGAAGCCGTCAGGGCTCTGTAAGAATCGGGATCCCTAACATGGGTCTCTGTAAAGCAAGACCAGCTCATACACGCACAGTGATCGTTGCTGCATGACAGAGTTGGTTTTGTAAGATGTACCAACATTAGTATTCTTAACAGGAGGGCTTCGCCATCTGTTAGAGACTCATCTAACCTCTGTACATCCTTCAGGGCAGTAGTGCACAGTGCGAGTCAGAGAATTCACATTTTGTATGGTTTCAGTGTAACACTCAAATACAGTGGTTTTTACTATTTCTGATGCCAAGGACCCATTTTGTATGGTTTCAGTGTAACACTCGAATACAGTGCTTTTTACCATTTCTGATGCCAAGGACCCCTATAATGATCTCCTTGTCAACTACCCATAAATCTAACATTGTACCATACAAAAAACTGCACCTTATTCTTCAACGCAGAAGTAAGCCTATGGGCGACACTTCTGGTTCAATAGCTGCTTTAGGGAAATAACTAGATTAACAACAACATGCAGTAAACGGCAGACCAGTGTGTTCATAATTAAGATAATATATTAAAATAACATAGCAAGACACACCAATTTGCAATATCAAGCAGCAAAATTAGCTGTTTTGTACAGCTAAAAACAGCTGGATGCGGATGAGGCCGGAAGCCAGACCCATAAAATTTTATAAATATGGCTAATTAAATACTAAAAATAAGCTGACAGGGTATCTGATATTAACATTCTTGTAGTATATTTGAATTAATGTGTCGTACTGTATATGATACATGTACATTTCACAAAACTATATGCAATTAATAGAATAAACCAATTTAAAAAACAATCTTATGGTTTCACCTTAAAAAGTGGAATAAAATAGTAATACACTCCTGAACAAAATCTTAAGACCAGGGGAAACATTACAAGTATTCACATTTCGTGCTGGTGGATCGTAACCAGGTTGTAAGTACTGCTTCAAAATGGCAAAAGAAGAAACAGGAGCAAGAACCAAAAAATAGAGAGTAGGCAATTTATAGAAAACCGAAGTAAACTCAAACAGGCTGTTCATCAGCTGATCAAAAGTTTAAGACCATAGCCTTAAAAACTTAAAATCTGCGCAAAAACATGGCTTTCATGTCACTGTCCTGATGGCAAAGGCTTTCTGTCTTTGAACGTGGCAGGACACCTCGCACAACGCGCCAACGCTGCAGAGACTAGACACAGTAAGACAGCCATTTTACATTTCTCAAAAGATCCTGAGAATTATGGGAGAAAAAAGCCAGGTGGTAGACGGAAAAAAAATTCACTTGCACTGAGACGGAGAATCCGACAGGCTATCCATAAAGACACAGGCTGATCCTCGACCCAAATTAAGGCCCTAACTGATACTGATTGCAGCCCAATAACCATAAGACAGCATCTGTGAGAGAAGGGCTTCAAGAACAAAAAACGTCTTCAAACTCCACATCTTCTCCCATGTCACAAACTTGCCCATTTGGAATTTGCAAGGGAGCACCAAACATGGGACACTAAAAGGTGGAAGACAGTTTTATTCTTTGACGAGAAAAATTTAACCTGGACATTCCTGATGGCTACCAACATTACTGGGATGACACAGAGATCCCACTGGAGATGTTTTCTACACGGCACAGTGGAGGAAGCTCCATCATGATCTGGGGTGCTTTTTCCTTCAAAATGAAAAATGGAGCTTCGGGTTGTGCAGGGGTGTCAACGGTTGCTGTGGACATGTTGCAGAGGGCATCCCTTTTGGCTGAGGGCCCTCGTCTGTGCAGTAATGACTGGGTCTTTTAACAGGACAATGCTGCAGTTCACAACGCCTGCCTGATGAAGGAGAGTAACGTTGCACTTTTGGACGATTCTGCGTGTTCCCCTGATCTAAATCACACTGAGAATATTTGGGGATGGATGGCAAAGAAAGTTTACAAAAACTAAGGTCTGTTCCAGAATGTGAATGCTCTTCGTGAAGCCATCTTCACCACACGGACCACAAATTCCCACCAGCCTCCTGGAAACAGTCGAATCAAGCATGCCAAAACGAATGTTTGAAGTAATCAACAAGAACGGTGGGGCTACTCACTACTGAGAACTTTTTTGACATTTTTAGTTCTGTTGTGGCTTTTTTTTTTTTTTTTTTTTGGGCTATGGTCTTAAACTTTTGATCAGCAGATGAACAGCCTGTTTGAGCTTTCTTCAGTTTCCTTTAAATTGCCTACTCTCCATTTTTTGGCTCTTGCTCCTGTTTCTTGTTTTGCCATTTTTCCTGATTTTGTTCAGGAGTGTATGTTAAACATATTTTATTAATATTTTAATTAAATGTTAAGATTGTGCATTTGTATTACCAAAGCATTTACAGTTTAGCTGCGTACTAAGAAAATAAAGCAAAAATGGTGCAAAACATTGCACATAAATTATCAAGACAGAATATGAAGACTAACTGAAAAATGAGTGATAAAATAAATAACATTACAGAATAAAATATATTTAGAAATAAAGGCAAAAGATAAGAAAATATTAAGGAAGGGCAACACTAATAATGAGTATAAGAAACATGGGAGCAAGTCTCCTTATCAGCATCTCATTTTCTCCTATTTTCACTCTTTCTCTCCTTCATACAATGCACAGGAGTCATTAATATGCTAATAGCTGCATTCCGTACCGCATTGAAATGGGTGTATTTAATCAAATGTGCTGTGACTTCAAATCGAATGCCAGGCTTCACCTAAATTCCCCTTATTTCACAGTATATGTGTTTCATCAGCTTATTTTCAGAGGTTTTAGTATGTGTTGTGCACTGAAACAGTGTCTGTGTATTTGTATTCATGTCATCTCTCCATTTTCCTCTCACTCTTGTGCTCTGACTATAAGGCAGTGGTAAGTGTAGCACTCTCCCCTCAGGACAGGGCATGTAAGGTGACGGCAGCGCTCCCCTACTTGATGTTGTGTGTGACCTCAGCGGTAAAGCCTCTCTTTCAGTGTTTTTTCACTCCCTCAGGGAGCACTTCCTTTATTCATCAGCATACTGCTGCCACAACAGCTTCTCTGCCATTAGCTGTGGAGTCACAGAGTGCATTCATTAGAGGGAGGATTAGTGTAAAGGTGAATAAGCACAATGTAGAGAATCTACGTGTTCCCCCATTTATATTTAAACATCTCATATACATGGGGGATTTCAGGGTTACAGTGTAACAGTACTACATAATCTCATGGCAATTCATTACTATTTTAAGTTTTCATGAATTGGTGGTAATTTGATATTTTTGTATAATCATCTTGAACTCCAGTAATGTTTATGTTTGGGGTGGACCTTCAGTTGCTTACTTTTTTCTAAAAATTGTACGTTTTCATATGATTCACATTAATATGAAAACTTCACTCTGTAAAATACTGGGTTGTACTCACTCTTCTATTACTGAATGGGCTCTTATGAAAGATGTACTAGAGTGAACCCATATGAGTTTTAAAGCATAAAACATTAATTAAAGTTTTTCTTCTTGCCTTTATTCTTCATGCAGTTTTTCAAAGCTTTCCTAGGCTTTTGTCATAGCAGTTGCACAAGCAATATTCTCTTGTTTTAGAGGGAATGTACTGTCCTTAACATAAATGCTTTAACGCTTTCATAACAAGCAACTTGTGTGTAATTAGCAGTTTTCTTATGCAACAGCTTTTTTAACACTTAAAAAAATAAAAGTTTCAAAAATGTTTTTTTTTTACTCAGATTGCATAGACACACCATTTTTGATCCCTATAAGAACCTGAAATGAGAAATGAAAGAAATGAAAATTCTATCATTAATTACTCACCCTCATGTAATTCCAAAACCCTAAGATGAAACCCATTCATCTTCAGAACACAAGTTAAGATATTTTTGATGAAATCTAAGAGCTTCCTGACCCTGCACAGACAGCAACGCAACTACTAACTATGTGTTGTGGTACTCTCGTGAACACGTGTCACAGACTGGTGGAAAAAAAAGAAGAAGTTATTACATGAAGTTGTTATTTTTGCTTTCTTCACTCCCTGAACACAAACTGTCTGAAAAAAAAAATGTCAAAATTTGTGTGCAGTTTTTTTTTTTTTTGTCATTATGATAGCACATTTACCAGATTAGTCTTACATGACACAAAGAACAAACAAGATGTATGAAGTTTATTTTGCTAAGAAACAAATGACAACAGAACTAATAAGTACAACATAAAGGTAGATAAAAACTATTATTTTTGCTGCTGCTGCTGTTGTTTCATTCATTTTAAGACACTACAGTAGGCTTACAGTAATGTGCAGATCCCAAATGGTTTTTCTCCAAACTTAAGACATAATCGATTGTATTTACATCATTACTCACCAAGACTAACATTTTAAGCGCACAAGGCAAGGCAAAAGGCGCATGAAACACAAACCCGCATTTTACTCATGTCCGGCAGGATGTGGAAGAATAAAATTTGCAGGACAGCTGTGACTCCTGCAAAATAGAAATATCTAAACATAAAGTATCTAAAAAACATAAAAATAATAATAAATTGTTATTCAACTAAATTCAACTGTTATGTACTGAAAAAAAAAAAAAAACTCTATGGGCCACTTTTATGCGGGCAGGAAGGGACAAAAAAAAAATGAATGCGCGGGACTGAAAAATCCATCCTGTGCAGGTCTCTAAACATAATCTCTTTCCATTTGACACTTACCATCATACCATACCTTTGGCCAGAGGAGAACTGGCCCCCCGACTGAGCCTGGTTTCTCCCAAGGTTTTTTTCTCCATTTGTCACCGATGGAGTTTTGGTTCCTTGCCGCTGTCGCCTCTGGCTTGCTTAGTTGGGGACACTTTCTCTCAACACAATATTGCATTTTATTTTATTGTTTTTGATTAACTACCTTTACCTAAAATGTGAGTGTTTACTGTTGCCTTTGGCATTGTTGATGTACTGTTTCCTATCTAATACTGTACAGCCGCCTTGTCACAATTCTGTATTGTTAAAGGCGGTATATAAATAAAGGTGACTTGACTTGACTTGACCACCGAGCGATATAAAACAGTAGGCCTCATCACTTTTGCTTACTTATTTTGGTTGTATCCAGCAGTCGTCTCATTGACATCACATGCGCATAAGTGTAAAAAAAGTGTTAAAAATGTTCCATTACAGTTTTAGTAACATTTGGTATAGTCCAGTTAATAATTAGAATTTTTTTGTGTGAGTTTTTGTGCAATTATTTTGGAAAAAAATACGACATGTTGCTGATTTTGCGTTGGATTCAGCAATCACAGAGTCACGAAAAACAGGAGGGTCTGTTTCTTTGCACACAAAAAGTATTCTTGTAGCTTCATAAAAGTAAAGTCGAATGACTACCTTCACATGGACTAATTTAATGATGGCCTTAATGCTTTTCTGAACTTCAAACATGGTAGTTTCTCTCAGATTTCATCACAAATATACCTTAATTTGTGTTCTGAAGATGAACAAAGGTCTTACGGTATTTTAACGATGCCATTACTACCTTTCTGGGCCTTGAATGTGGTAGTTACATTGTTGTCTATGCAGGGTCAGAAAGCTCTCGGATTTTATCAAAAATATCTTAATTTGTGTTCCAAAGACGAACGAAGGGCTTGTTGATTTGGAATGACATGAGGGTGAGTAATTAATGACTAAATTTTCATTTTGGGGTGAACTAACCCTTTAATGAATTCACAGATGCCAGTGAAGAATCACTATTTTTAAAAGTGCACATTACAGTTGCGAGGTCGTTTGCCGATAATCTGCTTAATGTTTTAATTTTAAATGTTTTTTGTGATTAGATCATACCTTAGTAAGTTCCTGACATCATACCAACTTTAGATTCCCTCTGCATGATCCACACTTTTTGCTTGTTGCTAGACTTGCATTTTTTTGCCAGTAATGGCTGTTTATTTGCTCCATATTATTTTGCATTAAAGCCCCAGTGTGCACATGGCTCAGCGGTGAGATTATTTATTTATTGGGTCTTGACATCATGTTGCTTCTGTGCTGGAGGTGTATGAGTACATGCAGACTCCCTGGAGGAGGGCAGTGAACTCCTCACAGCATGAGAGAGAAAGAGAGAGAAAGTCTGTTTCCCCAGAGGTCACAAACACATGCACATGCACACGGTGCTGTGTCTGTATCCCCCCGCCTCTCGTCCCCAGTCACTGCTTTCTGACTGGAGATGGGCCTCCACTTAGTGTTAGTCAACACCACTAGTTTTCCCCTGTGCCTAATTCCTTAATCGGCCCCCCACCGAGGCTCTTAGGACCCCCGGAGAGGGCCGAGTGTGCAGTTAACTGCACAAAGGAGGGCACATGTGTGTGTTACAGGGGGTCTTTGTTGCATTGTGGCATGCTCTTGGCCTCATGGTGATTACCCGCACCAGGGGTCCCGCATTGTACCACTGCACCCGAGAATCTCACCTTTACAATCCCCCCTGCTGAGAGCCAGCAGGGGGCTCGCTGTTGCTTCGCCAATCACTGTTCTTTTACAGTGAGCACAGGCACTTATCTCAAGCACTTAAACACTAATGCATACACTAAACACACACAACGGGTACATTCCTAAAGGAGACCTACAACACCATTCATTACTCTAAGAGCCAAGTACTCACAAGCACTTAAACACCATACACTTAAACAGCCACGCACCTTCACTCTCACTATCTAATCGCCTCGCGTGTACACGCTTGTCGTTCACATGCTACCGTTCAAAAGTCTGAAGAAGTGTTTTATGAGCCTGCATTTATTTGATCAAAAATACAGTAAAGATAGTAATATTGTGAAATGTTATTTAACATATACATTTAAAATTTAAATTAATATATTTTAAAATGCAAATTATTCCTGTGATAGCGAAGCTGTATTTTCAACATCATTACTCCAGTCTTCAGTGTCACATGATCCTTCAGAAATCATTCTAATATGCTGATTTTGCATTGATTATCAATGTCAAAATCAGTGCCGGTTATATTTTTGTTAAAACCATGATACTTGTACATAGTACATGCATTATTTCATTTTATCCCAAATGCATTTTTCAGTTGTTTTATTTTGACCTCATTTCTTATCCTCTCACTGTTTTTTTTTTTTATTGTGAACATTGATGCTTTTTCTATATTGTACTATGAAACTTTTGTACAAATAAAAGCACACTGAAAGTGAGAGAGGGAGGAAGAGAGAGAGACACAGAAAAACAGAGAGATTTTTTTCCTGTGGTGCTCGTCACTGCATGAGAGGAGTATGAGCTCCTCAGCAACTCTTTACCCTCTCAACCACTGATCGAGACCCAGTCCTCAATAAACGTCTTCAATAATTCAACCCATTGTGCACACACAACAACATCGACTCAAAATCATATGCCTTGATCCCGTGCAAACATTGCAGAGCTCTTAGGGAAGAAACCACAATGCTCCTGCCAACCCATAAACCCCCTGGAGGAACATGCAATAAAGATAAAGTCTGAAATATCTAATGATAGATTGGGAGAAAGAAGCCATCAATAATGAATGAATAAATTGGGTCTAAAGGATAGACTGCGAAAATCTAAGGCTCTTCACACAGCAACAAAACATGGCTGTCAGTTCTGTTTGGCGTTCAAAATACGTCTCTGTTTGTGCGCAGTTTAATAAAAGAGACTGACAGCCTCATGCTATAACCAAACTGACACAACTGAATTTTTGGAGCGAGTTTGGTTGATATGTGCGGCAGAAACACAGTCTGTCGTGTCACTGACAAACGCTACCAGTCAAAAGTTTTTGAACATTAAGATTTTTTATGTTTTTTTTTTAAAGAAGTCTCTCCTGCTCACCAAGCCTGCATTTATTTGATCCAAAGTACAGCAAAAACATTTTTACTAATTAGTATTTGCTATTTAAAATAACTGTTTTCTATTTGAATGTATTTTAAATTTATTACTGGGATTTCAAAGCTGAGTTTTTAGCATCATTACTCCAGTCACATGATCCTTCAGAAATTATTATAATATTCTGATTTGCTGCTCAAAACATTTATTATTATTATTTGTAACATTATTATGATGAATAGAAAGTTCAGAAAAACAGCATTTATCTAAAATCAAAATCTTTTGTAATATTATAAATATCTTCATCATAGCTCTTGATCAATTTAAAGCATCCAAACTAAATAAAAGTATTAATTTCTATCATTTCTATCACAAGCTTTCGAGCTTTTGAATTATATAGTATATAATGTTACAAAAGCTTTTTATTTCAGATAAATGCTGATCTTTGGATATTTCTATTAATCAGAGAATCCTGAAAAAAAAAGTACTGAACTGTTTTAATTATTAATAACAACAGAATAATAGAAAATGTTTCTTCAGCAATAAATGAGCATATTACCATGATTTCTGAAGGATCATGTGACACTGAAGACTGGAGTAATGATGCTGAGAATTAAGCTTTGATCACAGGAATAAATTACATTTTAAAATACATTCAAATAGAAAGCAGTTATTTTAAAGAGTAAAAATATTTCACAATATTACTGTTTTGCTGTATTTTGGATCAAACAAATGCAGGCTTGGTGAGAAGTAGAGAATTCTTAAAAAAATAAATAAATAAATAACATTAAAAAACTTTTGACTGGTAGTGTATAATATGTCATAAGTTAGTGATTCTTTGCTGTCATTCGCTAATGTTAAGATCGCAATCTCTCTCAAGTTATGAAAAATGGTAGAAAATAGTAGTAACTATGGTTACAGGCATTAAAAATGGGTTTGGTTACCTGTTCATACAGATTTCTGCTCCTGTTTGTATATACAGCACAAACTGAGACTCTACATATTGTCAGTACGAACCTTGGCAATGTTTTAAAGTGTGAATAACTGCATGCATACATGTTAAAATTGCAGATAGAGGGGTAGCGGCAGCCCTTTTGAAGAGTCTAGAGGCAATACGAGCCCCAAGCGTGATTAACAGCCGGCTCTTCCGTCTCTGTCAAACAGATGCTGTTTTTAGCACTACAGAATCCTTAATATTAATATCCGTCATCCATTCTGATTTGCCCCTTCCATAGTAAATGAGATCCTCTAATGGGAATAATTCCACTGTCTCAACCGTTTCCGTCCTCCCTCTGTCAGCAGAAATAGATGAGGCCCTCGAGTCCGTCGAAGGAGGATGTGGACGTTCAGGGGAGTGATTGTTAGGAAGACAGACACATGAGAGCTACGGGACGCAATCAACAAAAACGTGATGAATCATCCTGGGCTCAGCTAAGCTTCTTTACATGTTTGGATCACTTTAGATAAATCTTTGTTACTTCGGTGTGGGCAGATCCCAGCGCTCATAACTCACTGTCTGCTTTAGCTGCCGAGCGAAGCCACATCTAGAACAGAAGACGAGCTTATTTTTTAGGAAGAAAAGGATTCATCTGAGATAACAGATTGTATATTGGTGGTCTCAAGGCAGCACTCCCACACAGCACGCATGTCCGCCTAGCAACCGTCTCCTCTGGCCGAGCAGCAGACTCATCCTGACCGATATTAGCCTCTAATGAAACCAGGCAACGGGCTGCAAAATCCTCCTAATGCCTAGTATATGAATAGAGTCCAAATCATGGCCCGCCAATCAGTTCCTATGGTAACCTTACTCGCAGTTCACTTCTTGATTTCGCTTTAATGATCACACTAGGGAATGTATTGGAGGAATACAGGATGCACAAGTGTGAAAGGGAAAGAAATATGGGGGGAGAGAGAGAAGACGTGTGAGCGAGTCATTGTGCTCAAGCTGTTGAACAAATGTATTCAAATGAGGTGAACCTAAATTCTGCGCAGCTTTTGAAAAACAAGCCGACTTCATTAAACTGCTGTATAACAATGCTTACAGTGTGATAGCGGCTCTCTCCAGCGAATTTTATTGTTCTGTACCTGTTTGAATTTCTCTATCGAAACATTACAAGAGGAAGAGAGCGAGAGAGACAGAGAATGAGTCACTGGCTCAAGCTGCTGCATGTGTAAACGATAAGCAGACAATGCAGTTTGTCTTCTCATAACTACAGCAGCAGCACTATCACAGAAAGATTTTTGCATATTTGAGTGTTTGTTTTTTCCCTTGAACTTTAGCCAGTTTATGTTCTGAGGGTTGATTTTTATTCAAATTAAAAAACTAACAGTGACCTTTGACTACAGACATATAGGCCTGGTTTTATAGACAGGGCTTAGCCTAAACCAGGATTAGGCCATAGTTCAATTAAAAAGTAGTTTTTATAAACATGCCTTAGAGAACAAAAAAAAACAAAAAACAAAAAACATTACTGGTGTGCATCTTAAGACAAAACAAAGGCACTAATATATTTACGATCAGTCATTGCAACTTTCTTTCAGTTGAAACAGCTCAGACTTACATTTTAGTCTAAGACTAAGCTTAAGACATGTCTGTGAAACCAGGGAATAATCTTATTGTATGAAAAAAACAAAAAATCCATCACAAAAACATGCTAAAATCTATTAAAATACAGTGTTTCCACATTAAAGTATTTTCCAGTCATTTCCACCAAACCTAAAAAAAAATTGTTCTGGAGAAGCAGTGTACTTGTTTATAAAGTAGACAACAGTGTCTGTAAAGAATAAGGATGGAATGAAAATGAGACATTAGATGCTTGAAAGAAAGGAAAGAAAAAAAAAGGGAAAACCCAACATGTATATCACAATGAACGTATTGTACATCATGTCCAATCAAGCTAGAATTTTGTCAAATTATGAAAAGAGTGAAAGTATATTTATGTTAATATGATACATGAAATGGTAAGTGTAAACCTTAGCAAAAACTAAAAAAAAAAAAAAAAACAATATCACAGAACAATATCAGACAATACATACATTGATTTGTGGTAGATATAATGTTGTGGTTGCAATTTTTGTGACTTCTCTGTAAGCCTCTGAAAATTCTATAAACTTTCTACCGTAATGTGTGGAAGCCCATTTCTGCCACCAAATAAAAAATAAAAAGAAGAGGATATTGCAACTTTATCTCCCAATTCTGACTTCTTTTTCTAAGAATTGGATGACACAAACTCACAATCCTGACTTTTTCTCCTAATTGCGTGATAGAAACTCACAACTGCAAAATAAATACTTCTGACTTTTTTCTTGCAAAACTGAGTTTGTATCTCACAATTCTGAGAAAAAAGTCAGAATTGCGATATATGAACTCACAATTCTGACTTTTTCTCAGAATTACGTGATAGAAACTCACAACTACGAGATAAAAACAACTTTGTTTGTATCTCATAATTCTGACTTTTCACTATTGCGAATTTATATCTTGCAATTCTGACTTTTTCACGCAACTCTGACTTTTTTCTCAGAATTGTGATATAAACTCGCATTTGCAAGAAAAAAGTCAGAATTGTGAGATACAAAAAAGACTGATATGTTCTCAGAATTGCGAGTCTATATCTCACAATTCTGACTTAACTCACAATTGTGTCAGAATTGCAATTCTGAGAAAAAAAAGTCAGAATTGTGAGTTTATATCTCACAATTCTGACTTTATTTCTCAGAATTGCAAGTTTATTACTCACACTTATGACTTTTTTCTTGCAATTGCAAGTTCATACAGTATCTCACAGTTCTTCACGCGAGTTTATGTCTCACAAGTCAGAATTGCAAATTTGTATCATGCAATTCTGAGAAAAAAGTAAGAATTCCAAGATGTAAACTTGCAACTGTGAGAAAAAAGTCCAAATCATGAGATGAAAAGTCGCAGTTACTTTCTTTTTCTAATTTTTATTCAGTGGGCTTTCATATTAATGCATGTATATATTCAGACAAATTATAAACTTGTGAAAGTGGGAACAAAAAAAATGTGTTCGACATTTTCTAAAGATCCACAGGGCAAAAGTGCCCATAGCTGAACAAACACCCATATATCACCATCCCTACTATTTCCATTTTTCTAGCTGATTATTATTTTCTCTTGTACTGAGAACACACAGCTTACCATAATATAAATGAGATACAGAAAAGGCCTGATTCAAAAATTGATGCTGGTCCCTGTGCTTGTTCTTCAGGACTAATATTTTGATTAAATCACAATCACAACTCATCCATCTTACTGGAAGTCAAGAAGCTTCAGAATCCATGTATATAATACAGTGGATTATATATATCCCTTTAGGGCAGGCCAGTATAATGTATGGAATAAGGCCAAATAAGTTTCAATAACATAATCATGAAAATGTGAAAACAATGGAATAATGAATTGCGTTTTTCAAGCTCATCTCTCTCTCTCTCTCTCTCTCTCTCTCTCTCACACACACACACACACAGCATTTTTCAAGCTGGTCCAACTAAAGCCCATGCAAATTCAAAAGTGAGCCTACAACCTCCTTCCTGTAGGGTCTTCTAAATTTGCTTACTGACACACCAGAGCACACCTGCCTCTTTCTATCATTCTCTCATATCTGATTACACGAACATGAGAACAAATACAGTCCTGCAGTGCCTACTGCCAAGTCAAGAGACCATTTAGAGTCCATTAAAAGAGATTGATATGACTTATCAACACCAAGTGTTTAAGTGCAGCTTAATCAAAAGTGCAACTGTCCCATTCAGTCTTCATCTCAAGTGGAAAGATGAAATGAGGAAAAAGAGGTGACACTTGTTTAGAACAGTCACCAGACTCTGACAAGCGCAATTTTGGTTCATTACTGACAAAATTATGCACCATACTGTAATTCATTGACGCTACAGGCACAAGACCTGTTGTCCTGGCAGACTGACGCGGGTTTAGTCCGTCTGGCTAGCAAGGCTGTGTCTGGATGGTGTCCTTAGGATATGGCACTGTAACAAAGCCAGCCATAAATTTGCAATAAATCTGCAAGCCGTTCATTAGCATAGTTAGCCCCACTTCATGTGGAAATTGAAATGCTAATTGAATAGTAATGGGCTTATAATGGCCTGCTCAAAAAATGCAATTGCTCTTTTGCATTTATAAAAGTGTGGATCACCACAAACACTAGTACACACATAACTTAATAGGGTTAGTTCACCCAAAAATGAAGATTGTGTCATTAATTACTCACCCTCATGTTGTTCCAAACCCATAAGACCTTTGTTCATCTTCAGAACACAAATTAAGATATTTTTTGATGAAATCCAAGAGCTTTCTGACCCTGTATAGACAGCAACGCAACTGACACGTTCAAGCCCCAGAAAGGTAATAAGAACATTGATAACCATCCATGCGACATCAGTGGTTCAACATTTGTAACAATGTCCTTACTACCTTTCTGGGCCTGGGAATGTTTCAGCTGCATTACATGCAAAATAATTGGCTTTTATATAGTCATTGCACTAAAGCAAGTTAAAGCAATATATTTCACCCACTTACACCATACTGGATCCTGGTTTGAATACCTTCACTTCATGCTTGTTCCTCCAGTTTCACAAATGCACTTTTGATTGTGAGCGTTACTATACACTTCAACCACAAGCAACTTTCACAGTTCGACATCTTCACACAAAACATCCCTAGTCTAACATCTAAAGAGCTTTATCTCACATACTTGAGCTGTGATACACACGTTGATGACTAATAATCTTCACATCGCTGCCGGGCTCCAGACAGACTGCTTTTTCTGTGAGTGAGGCTTGGTGCCATAAACCTCTAACAGCTGCCTTCTGCTCTTCACTAATGACCAGAATATTCATAATGGGGAAGACATCTGTGTCATCACTGATTTCGGGAAGCCTAATTATGATTACCGTTTGCCCTCCTTCTCACCTGGGACACATAAGCTGCCATTTAGCTTTTCATGATCTTCAGAGCCTTAGCTAATCAGAAGTCCTGAAACAAGTGAAGAAGCTTTAATTTTAACTCAAAATGTTGATTCAAACATATTTTTTGTTTTAGGGGTTACTACAAAAAGCATTTAGGTTTAAAAACATGACCTAACATTATTACTAGGGCTGTCAGCTGATTAAAATGTTTAATCTACTTAAGTACATGATGTTTCGATTAATTAATCACAAAATAAATTTGACACTGATAATACCCACAAACGATTATTTAAAGCTATTTTTGTGTTAAATGAGAAAGTATCAAGAAGACATTAGAAACTGTAGCTTTAGAAAGAAATATCTCATTTGATTCAACACTGAATTCATCACGCATTAACATTTAGGCTGCAAAGGCCTAACGTAAACTATAGAATAATTTGAGAAACATCTCAGTATTTTTTGTTCAATGAATGTCATTGGTAACCAAAACAGCTTTGTTGCCAACAGTCTTGAAAATACGGTCTTTTATGTTTTTTTTTTGTTTGTTTGTTTTGTTTTTGGTGAACTATCCCTTTAATTTTTACTCTTATTCTTGTGAAACAAAACTCTAAATAAGAAACTAAATCTGCCAGCAGGTGGCGGTAAATGTCTTTGAGTCATTCATTTATTCATTCAATTCGTTCAAACAGCTGATTCATTCAGGAATGAAGTAAATGGCTCTCTTTATGAATGGGCCTTTGAATCACTGATTCACACGATTTGTTCAAAACGCAGATTCATTCAGAAACTAAATACCTCAGAGACACGCAACAATTCTGCTGTGGCTTCAAAGGTAATATGTTCTCTGCAAAATTGAGCAAAAACACATAATATTGTGTTTAAAATATAACACAATATCAACTTCTTATTTACTGAACTGTTGTATAAAATCACTTTTAAGCTCATGATAGATCGGGACAAAATCAGCACTGGCGTCATATTGCTCTTGCTGCCCATGTGATATTGTGTGAAATGTTATATATAAATGTGAGACAAAACATACAGGGACATTTTTTTGCACCAATATCTTGAATTGTAGGGCATAACTGCATTTGTGGAGTTGTTGCTCTGCTTCATATTTGTTAAGTCAACTATATGAAATATAAAATGACGTACAGGTTTGGGGACGGGGCCAGTGCTTTTTCAGTTCACTTTTTCATGTTGTTTGAACATTAATGTGTGTTGGCAGTGTATGTACAAATCTACCCTATAATGATACAAATCCATGCAGTGGTTTTTAATTAATCTGTAAAAATAATATCCCCTTTTTTAAAATCGAGCCATTCTCAGATACCTGTCGTTGTGGCATCACACTGACAGAGGCCGCTCCCACGATAGTTGATTGACATGAGCGTCTAACCTCAGATCAGCTGTCACAGTCCGACCTCCATTGTTTCGATGCCGGAGCAGGGATGTAAGTTAGACAAGAATATCTCCGATTGAGCAATTGAGGTGTTGTGTTGCTGAATGTAATAATGAACATAGTGGTCGTCATTTACTCCCGACATCTGAGCCGCTGAAGATGCAGTGGATTATGTTTGTTTGTGAAGGGAATGTGCCTCCTGATCTACATAAATGCGTCTATGTTTGCGCAAATCATTCGTGGTCCAGCTTCACCTACAGCAGAAGTGAGTATCACCTTGCAATCACCTTTCCTAATAATGTGCTAGTTAGCAAGTTTCGCGGCTAAATGCGCTAAATGCGGCTAAAGTAAACAATCTCTCGGAGCAGCTCATCACACCACAGAGAGAAGAGAGGGGCGGGGCGAGCAGAGCTCATTTGCTTTTAAAGGAACAATCCCTCAGAATGGGATGATTTTTTGCAGAGCTCATTTTGAAAAGGTAAAAAGGGTGTTGTTTTACACAACCATTGAGGATTTTTAAACAAAGTATATTATAGACTTTTCATTAAGACCCTAAAGAATCATATCACCTTGTGGAAAATGGGCATCCGATGACCCCTTTAACCTACATTATTTTTTCAAAACTAATTACTTAAGTTAACACATTAAACTGACAGCCCCAATTATTAGAGTATAAAGTATTTCTGTATATGGTCTTCCCTTTCACATAAGAAAAAATAATCCGCATTGCAACAGCTCACATGACTCATTATGTTTTTGTAAAACACAAAATGCATTTTGAGCAGGAAGCGACCACATGCTGATCCATTAAACAAAGAAAAAGAGAGACTATATGCTTATATAATGTCACAGCTTAAATGGCTCTGAAGCTCAGGTCCTTATCATTTATTTATTTACTTGCGAATCACATCCACAGCTGCATGCTGCAGGAACCCCATCACGTCACTGTTGACAGCGGCACCCCACAAAGCTGCGCAGAGGTAGGAAAGGAAAGATGATGTGATGATGTTTACAGTGACATCAGTGCAAACTCAAAAATAGAGTCTTAGTCAGAATAAGCAGAACACACCAGACACGTAATTCATACATTATCAAGGAAATGCTCGGAAGTATTGGCATTACTTTATGCTGACCCAAAAAAAACCCTGTTTCCTCTGGGATTTTAGCTCCATTTGTGTGAGAGCCTTTTTTCCCTGTTACTGCAGTGGGTTTTTTTTATTGCATTACTTTCGTTTTAAACATGATGTGGTTTACATGGGAGAATAAACTCTCTAATGTGCCCCTGCAGTCTAAGAGTCGTTTCCAGAAATTTCCTCCTACCCCATTATCACACACACCAAAGTGCTCTTTTGTACTAAGTGTGTGCACTGCTCCTGTACCGAAGTATGCTACTATTTTAAATCTAAAAAACACACATTCTTCCTCTGTCGGATGTAGATGTTAGATTAATGAGCTCTAATGAGGCACCCTTTGTCCTTTTTTTTCCTGATAACTTACAATAATAAATGACTATTATAAAACTGGCATCTTAGAACAGGGGGGAAGAACAGACTGTTCCTCTTAACTGCTCATGTTTGGTTACCACACTCCTGAGGATGTGACCGTGGCACACAATGGCTGTCTTCAGTATGGTCTCTGATTGGCAGACTGAAGGGACATGACTGACCTTTGTGTTTTTAATTGGAACGGCTGCCAGGCAAACAGAAAACTTTGGCCAATTGTCCGAGCTCTGTTTAGTAGTCATGACTCTTCTTGAAAGTTAGTGGGAAAGCAGCATTAAGTCGTTAATGTTCTGCTTTGTCATTCTCAGTTTAATCATTTGTCAGTCTCACTTTAATAATCCATTATAATTTAATATTATATGATATTAACAGTATTTGAATATTATTCTTCTAATTGGATACAAGAACATCATGGAGTATTTTTTAGTTTCTTACTGTTCTTAAAGGAGAAGTCCACTTCCAAAACAAAGATTCACATATAATGTACTCATCCCCTTGTCATCCATGTTCGTGTCTTTCTTTCTTCAGTCGTAAAGAAATTATGTTTTTTGAGGAAAACATTTCTGCATTTTTCTCCATATAATGGACTGGTATGGTGCCCCGATTTTGAACTTCCAAAAGGAGCATAAGAGAGTTTTCAAATATATTACAAAATTCTTACTGACCCCCAGCTTTTAAACAGTATTATTTATTGAACTTCTAACTAGATTTCTTGATACCTTTTCCCTAATTAAAATGGGCAGCATCAGACAAACCATCAGGTCAAATAACATTTAAGTAGAGAATCCCCTTGTTCTTCTTAGGAAATAATACTGGTAAGAAGGTCAGGATCCAATTAATGTCAAGCAGCCAGCCGTGTGACTTGCGGCACAAAGCATATAGCTTATCCTGGTTAATAATAATCTATTTAGAGAGTAAAAGACCATCTGACTGACAAATTGTCCAAACACAGTTTGTAGGCGGTCCATGGGTGTGTCATCTGCAGCCGAGACTCCTCTCTTCCCCAACCAACCTGATATTGTATGAAATGCCTCAATGGCTTCTCATTCTGCATGGCTTTGACATCTTTCCACTGATTTATTGCCATTTGATCCATGGATTTCCCTATACCCTGAATCTTCCTTTAACACATCTCCTCATCTCTCCCATGTGGTCCATAACAGAATACACTGTAGTGGGCAGGAAGAAAGAGAGAGAGAAAGATCTGT